>JAQLOL010000025.1:15251819-15306901 GCA_029783665.1 Naso thynnoides
ACCTCAGCTGCTCCCACCCCTTAGGAATGCAAAAGTCGTCTGTCATAACCTACATGATCAAGAATTATCGATAACGACCAATATGAAACTTCACTGTCGTGATAGGTTTCTCAGCTGTGTCGTCCAGGCCTGACTGTAGTGTAGACAAAGGCAGCTAAAATCATCACTGAAGCCGACGGGAGCTCGTTCTCTTTGCCTGTTTATTCTTCAGTGAAGCTGAAATGTTTCACTTGTTAGGTGTTATTATTCACATTAATTCTCTCTATGGGGAGACTAAGTCTATTTTATTGCAGTTAATTACCGATATTACATGCTCTGCAGCTGTCTGTAAATTGATTTTGTTATATTCAGACAAGCATATTAAAAGACAAGGGAAAAAATGTGATTTATGTTTTAATAAAAAAAAAAAATGTAGTGAAAAATGTACAAAACATTGGACAATATCATTGGCCTTATTAGTGTAAAATAACATGATAGACAATTTAGAGTCATGTTGATCAGTAGCTAACAAACAAAACTTACAAAAGGCAAGATTTAAACTGTAAATTAAATTTGGTTAAATCACAAGTATTACCATAACTGAACAATCTTAAAACATTGCACTCAAAGCTTAGTCAGAGAAAAGTTTTAAACTTCTGAGCCATAAGCTGACATGTTGTGTGCAGATGAACAACATTGCTATAGTCCTATCATTTGTCTTAGTGTTTTCAACATCAACAAATTTCTTAGTGCCCCCTTTTCTCACATAACACTTTTAAATGTACATGTTAAAATAAACGATTAATATGTTAGAAATAACTGAAGGCTAAAGTCAGTGTACAAAGGCAATGTCAGCTGCACAGTATTATTCACATAATTAGTGCATTAAAAACATTTACAGCTGTCTTCACATGGCACTATGACATTTCAACAACAATAAACAATTTGTCACAAGGCAGACACAAATATAGTCGCTTTTCCATTACATGGCACAGGCTCTACTTGGCTCGCCTTTTTTGGTTTTCCATCATGTAAAAGTATCTCCATGAATGTTCCTAAAAAGTTGAGCAGGTATTAAAAGTTGACGTGAAACACTGCAGACCTCTGACTGCTGAGGTGGTACTATCATGGGTACTATCTTATGGTGGAAAACGACCTCCAGAAAAGCATCCGATACCAAAGGCGAGTAGAGAAGAGCCGGTACCATGTCACAGGAAAGCTGCTTTTATGAGTCAGCTACGGTTCAGATTTACAGCATTTAAAGTTTATGGCAATCAATGTCACGTTCAGTAGTGATATATGAAGATCTCCATACTTTAAGCTTCACACAAGTAAAAGTGGCAAGTCACATGAATATCAATGTATTGTGTCCAACATAAATGTAACAGAAAAATAATTTTGCTGACTAGCATTTTTCTAGCTTCATCATGGCAGCCAGCACAAAGCTCCTCAAATCTAAATTCAAGAGGAGAAATTTATATTGAGCCCCAAACCCAATGCTAGTAACTATCTGCCTGTATTCAGGTTGGTTACTGTTAAGCTAGTAAAATGTTAGTTGTTTGAAGTATCTTTTAGTAGTTTTAGCTACAAATATAGTAATTTTCTTCCCTTTATACAATGCTAAGCTGAATTCAGTGTTGTTTGCATCAATGCTTAAGTAATTTTAATTTCACGAAAGTCTAATCCTTCATATTGAACCTCCAGGATCTCATCTTTGACAGTCAGCAAATTACAGAAATTAACTGACTGAGTTAATTCTTGAAACTATCACTCCAGTGGCTGTAAATAGCTCTTGTATTTTTGTCTTCCATCTATCATACTTTATTAGTTTTATCGGTTGTGAACACCATGGAGGTTCAGGACAGAAGCCTTCAATGTGCTGAGGAAATCAACGTCTCCTCTTCTATTGTCCCTGGGTCAGCACGGGAATGTCGATCTCTATGGCAGACATCCGTGAGCGCGAGGAGTAGCGGTGGCCTGCGTAGGTGGATGCATAGCCCTGAGAAGGAGCGTAGCCCTGCGACGGTGCGTAACTCTGTGATGGAGCGTAACTCTGTGACGGAGCGTAACTGTAAGCCTGGGTCCCTCCAACTTCTGAACCATATCCGTCAGGAGCAGACATCTGAGACATGTACACCTGTGGTGGTGCAGGGGCGACCACACTCTGTGCGTAGCCATGGGCAGGCACATACGGCTGGGTGTCGATCACTGTGGGAGGGTATGTCTGTGGTGGGAAGGGCTGAGGACCATACACTGGTGAAGGAGGATATCCGTTGGCAGTGAGAGGCTGGGTGGACAGAGAGGTATGCATGGAAGGCAGGGGCAACCAGAAGGGTGAAGGCAACTTTTTACACATGCAGTACCACATGAACATCAGTAGGGAAGCGAGCATTAGTCCTCCAGAGCAGCCAATAGATACATACACCGCAAAACCGTCGGTGAAAATGTTGTCATATTTGATGTTTAGTTCCTTGGTGCGGAACAGAAACCAAACTGAGGGTGCAAGAGCGATAGCGCCGCCGAGGAACAAGAACATCCCAGCCACCAGGTGACACCCTGCACTGTTGACCACGAATTTGGTGGTCTTAATGTCTGGTTCTGGCTTGTCTGAGCAGCAGCAAGTCTTGCACATTCCTGAAAGGCACAGCAGCAGGGCTACAGAGCTGAGCAGAAGGCCTGTAGGCAGACAGAACTGCAGGAGCCGCAGATCCAGCTGGTCCACTTTAGAATACCACTGGAAACACAAAAAGGCATCATATCTGTTATGACAATTGAGGACATAAACAAAACAAAACAAAACAAACACACACACAAAAAAAGAGCAGAGGAAGGCAAATTTCTTAAGCTGATACCTCTGAATCATAGTAGTAACATCCTGAATAGCCGTCCTGTTTCACACATTTAGCCCACAGTCCATCATACACGCTGATATTCTTGGCATTACGATTGAAGGTGACGAGTCTCGTTACACGCCACTGTGGGATTACAGTTGCCACAGCAATCCCTCCCACAGACACAAAGGCAATGATGAAGGCAAAGGCATTGGTGGCGTGGATGTCCCGGCACGACATGGTGGGTGCTCACAGGAACTGAAGCTACAAGGAGAGATCCTGTTTAAACATGTGAGGAGAGAAAGTCGGACAGAGAGAAGAGGCGTGCTAGTGCAGTTAAAATTGATGGGGCCAGAATTTGACAACAGTAAATAGTTTTTCTACTCAGTTAACTCCTGATTATACGAAAATAGCGTGGTTATGCAGGTTTCGGCAAATGTCCCCATTACTACTGAAATAAGCTAACTGTGCCACAGACTGACCTAGCTATGGGCAACCCCTTGTATTTCTATTCACCACAGCATCGCTGACCCAATATCTGTTCCCAAGAAACAATGCTCTCATTTCATTAGCAAACAAAGTGGGGAATAACTTGGGGGCTGAGCTTGCAGGGTCAGAGTGTCTCAACTGCAGTACATTACATGGACTGTACAGCTAAACAATAAGCAATTGAATGAGATGGCCGAGGTATCTTTATGTGACAGCATGCAGCAGTTACTGACCACGGTTGTGAGGAAACTTGACTTGAGAATCTCCTGTTTACCATAATATCACCATAACAAGATATGTTTACATTTTATTTTAGTCACACTCAAATCAGAAACTAATCCCTTCAGCTGATACAAAACAACCTCTAAGCTTTTAATTCATTCATGCATCCATTTATTCATACAGCTCATGACCATAATAATATGGTATGGAGCGCAAAGAGTTCATACAAAAATAACATAACAATAGACATGAGCTCAGATCAGCCCTCTTTAGGCTGCTTTTTAGTATTCACTAGTCACCAGTCAGTTTTGGAGTTTATTTAATATTTTTCTGAGTGTGTTTAAAGCTTTTGGTCTGGCTAATAGCTCTGTTGATGAACTGCCAGTCCTATACAAATTTCAGTGAAGCCTTATTTAAGGTTCTGAGAGAGTTTAACCGTATAACTGGGTTCAAAAACAAAGCTGAGGCAGGCTTTTCAATTAGGGCATTCGGGTCTGTTATATGACCAGTGATAATATGGCTTTACTGTGTCTTTTATTTATTTCACTTCTCACTTAAACCTGTTCAGTAGTTGTGTATTTTATTCTGCATTATTTCATGTGTTACAAGATTTTATGTTTATAGTCCCTTAATGTTTTTAACTTGATGTAAATCTCCTTGTTAATTGTTCATTATAATACAGTCATAAAGGCAAAATATGATAAATTCCATCAACAGAGGTCAATAATGACTAAATCAACAACTTATGTAAATGTATGCATAATGTCTACACACTGCCACTGTTTGTACGATGTGTAAACAGTTCACTCAGTTGTCTTTAAACCTAGACAGAAATAGACTGTGCACTTATTGTATGTATTGTTGTCATATTTGTGTTATTTTATTCATTTATAATCAGTGCCCCAGGAAGACCAATCCTAAAATAAACATTAAACACTGAACTTCAGAGATTAACTTTCTATTTATTATAAATATATATTTATATATTTATCATAACCGAGATACAGGAGATATTGAGGAGGCTATTATGTTTTTTTAACAGCTTGCCAGATGACGTTACCAACAGCTAGCGTTAGCTAAACAAGCTAACACAACTTTAGCTCTTTTTTTTTTTTTTTAGCCTGTTAGCTTCACTGTACACTACGTCTCCAACTACGTTACCTTGAAAGCAAACCCTTTCACTACAATATGTAAAACTGTGAAAATTATTACAAAATAACAGTATGGTTCATTTGGGCTCAACCTTAGGTACTAACTAATAAGAGCAACTGTCGCTACCGTAAGTTCCTTACATTAGCCACAGGGCAAGCTGATAGCTAGCAAGTTAGCATTACAACAACCTGTTGCGTCCTGCGTCCGGAACTCCTCAATGTAAAGCTCAACACGGCATCTACATGAAACAAATAATACAATACCTTATATTTCTAGCAGTCAGTTCAATCGCGTTTAGGTCGATTGGGTGGCATTTCAGCCTGGTTATCCGTTACTGTCTGGGACCAAGCGATCGGCCAAACCGGAGCCTTTCCACTGAGTACAGTAGTTGAATAGGAGCGGGTGTATGGGGATGCAAACCCTCAGCTATGTCTCACAGGTGGTTTACGCATGCGTTGCCAATATCCTTGCTCATCAACACTAAATTCTGACACGATTCCCTACACAGACACACAGTGTCAGAATCAAACAGCTGATAAAATTAGACACAGAATGCAAATTAAAAGTAGACAAGAGTGAGGCAAGCAAAAATAACACAAGAGAACAGATTTAAAAAAGAAAACTGTCAAGAAATGTATTGAAAATACTGAAATAGATTTCTAAACCATATTTCACAATGTATAAGCTGGTCTGCTGTTGACATTCAAGTACTGAAGCAGCGAATATGGCAGTAAAGGTCAGCCACCATTCTATTCAGACCATTTTTGACATTTGTTTTCAAAAGAACCATATGATGTTGCGTGTTTCTGTCCAGTTGTTTGTCTGATGATTCTCTCAGGTGCCGCTTGTCACTGTGAGTTTGAGAATAATCAATACAGAGTCCCATGTGGACGTGTGTGAGTGCAATATTAACAGATTGACAGTCCACCAAATTAACATATAAGTCATCAATACAGGTTAGACCATAGACTGTATAAAAAAGGGTTAGACAGACTCAAACAAGCAGCATGGACATGTACCTGGTGGTCTAATTTTCTGATACTTGGGTGATATTGAACACAGCTCTTTGACTCTCATCTTCATATCAGACATTTGACTGTGATTTCCTCTTTTGTGTCTTTCAGGGAGATGTCCATATTCACATGATCTATAAATCCACAGGGCAAAAGGGAGTGGATGATCTAAATGGTAAGATGATGAATGATGAAATAAGGCATTTTTTTCTGTGATTAAAAGTATTGAAATCAATTTTCATGTATTAATGTTAACCACGGGATTATTTTGCATCAATACTGCACATGAATATCGATTGCACTTAATGTGTCTCTTCAATAGGTGATCTGCCAGAGCCGCCTTTTCCCAGTCCTCCATTTCCAGGGTCAAAAGTGGTTCACAGGAGAAAAAAGAGACAGGTATGACTCCTCTGCAGGCATATTTACTGGAAAACTATCATCTACCGCGGAGGGATGCTGATAGACTCATGTTGACTTCACTTGTTTGTTTGTTTGTGTGACTGCAATATAGATAGAGAGCAAGAGATTTATGCTCTGGATGCTGTTTGTTCAAACCTCATTATGCTGTTTCTGCACGTATGTTTTATGTTAATTTGCAAAGCTGAAGAAAAGGACACTGTTTACTCCCTCTCCTCCCACACAACAGCTCTCCACCCCTTTCTCTCTCTTCTTCTGTTTCATGAAATATTCACCTTGATCGCAGAGGCTGCTTCCAGCCTCGTCTTTTCTCAGACGCAGTCAGATGTCTGCAGCTGTCTGTCTCTCGGCCTTCAGAGCTGCTCTCATCTTTATTTGGCATTGGGAAGAACAGACAAACCTGGTTTAGCTCTGCAAAGTTCATCCGTATTGATTTGTCATTTCTTTTCTTTTCTTTGTGATGTATCAGACATGAATTTATCTTTCTGTTTGCTGTGTGTGCTGTTCTGACATTGTCTTTGATGTTGAAAAGTTATGGACTGGGAAAAACTGAAAAAAATGTCTGTCTGTCTGTCTGTCTGTCTGTCTGTCTGTCTGTTTTTATGAGAAAACTAGCAAACTGTTTTGTTTCTTCTTAGGCTCCTCGTTTGTCACGAAGTGTAGAGGATGAGACTAAATACATTGAGTTGATGGTGATCAATGACCATTTAATGGTAAGTTTTGTACTCCATATATATCCACATTGAGTTGAGTTGAAATTTATTTATTTCGAATATATAAAGAGAAGGAAAAAAGGGAGGAATGTATATACAAATACATTCAAACATACAACATATCTAAAAAGGAGTGGGAAGAAGTGTAACCATGGATGTACAATTGCTGTAAAATTGAAATGTTGTAAGCTTGTCATACATTTATTACGCTGAACCTAACATGCTTGTGTTTATGATGCCTATGGTTACACTTTTCAAATTGCAGCCTCCTGCCTAAAAAAAATTCACTAG
This sequence comes from Naso thynnoides, assembly GCA_029783665.1. Classification (NCBI taxonomy): domain Eukaryota; kingdom Metazoa; phylum Chordata; class Actinopteri; order Acanthuriformes; family Acanthuridae; genus Naso; species Naso thynnoides. The sequence goes on from JAQLOL010000025.1 coordinate 15,258,927, forward strand.
TAAATTTAATTGTCAGACCTGAGATGGTTAAAGCTGTACACTCACCCCCCCAAAGCTATTCTGATTAATGCTCTTATATTATATTTTTGTTTTCAGTGCCCTATGCAGAGTGACTGAAGGAATCATCTATTTGAATACTTACCTAAAAAACATCCTGATTTGCTGTAAATAAGGTCATTGTTTGAGACTATGTAGGAGAAATTTTGAGAAACTGCATCACAGCTAAGACAGAGAACACTCAGTTCCGCATAAAGACATATTGTGGTTTGAAAATTAAGTTTTTTGAATTGTTTTCTTTCCGAATTTGTGGACCTGTGCATCCTGGTCGTTGTTGCTGTCAAGCGACTTGTAAGCCCCAGTGGGCTGGATGCCATTTTTCACAGGATGCTCCAACATACAGTATCAATCAATTAGCTTGTATCACACAGATTTGCATTTAAAGTAAAAAGCTGGCATCAATATATTTTTTTCAATCTCATTAAAAGACCTAAACTAAAAAATAATGTGCAAGTCTGTCTTGTTTAACTTCCGTTTGTCTGTACCCTTTATTTAACTCTCAGCGCCACGCCCAGTCATTCTTACTGAAGACTAACCCTCACCCTCTCTCATATATTGTTTGATTTTTTAAAAAAGGGATCTAACAAATTCCTTCAACACAGAGGAATATGTTATATCCTGCTCTGGCACCACAGGAGGAATTTAGTTGTAAGACCTTATTTTTAATCTTTTCATGAGATTTGTTGACAGTCAAAAAAAAGGTATAGAAGAAGAGTCATCCTCTGATATCTGGGAAATTAGTACAGAATGCTAAGTTTGCTGAAAATCACCACTATAAATGATGGACTGTAAGTGTTAGTACTCTTGAGAGATTCCAAATTTGACCTTTAATGTGTGTCAAACACACTTTTTAATCCAAATGGGCCTAACTAAAATCCACTAGGCTGAAAATATTTCTATACACAGTAATGGTGATATTTCAAGCAAATTAAATAATTAGACACCTGCTCCTTTATACAGATAAAAGGCTTAAAATAAATGTATTCCTGATTGATAATCCCCTTGTATTTGTTTCCTCTCCATTCCTCTCTCTCTCTCTCTCTCTCTCTCTCTCTCTCTTCAGTACAAGAAGCATCGGCTTTCCGTGGGGCACACAAATAACTATGCTAAGTCAGTGGTCAATATGGCTGACATGGTAAGAATTGTATTGATCCTCTTCTTGGAAAGCTTGCCACAAGCACTCCCAAGTATTGGAGCTGAGCGCTCATTGCACTGATTTCTCATTTAACCAACCTCAGTCTCTGCATTTAAAACCTCTCTGGGCCGATAATATGCTGCAAGCAGCCATTAACCAGCCAGTCATGAGTTTTCAGGTGTCAGAGAACTGAAACAACAGTGGCATGCCAACAGTACTGAGGCAGAAATTTCTATGATTCATTATTTGTAGCCAAATCTGTGTGCTGTGCTACCGAAATCTGACCTGCTGCAGGGTCATGACTGAAAGCTGATAGGCTGGTGAAGCTGCAGAAAGGTCATGCTTTTCGTCGTGTTCTTGAAAAAGATCATGTGAATTGTTTGGGAAGTCCACATTGATTTTCATGTATGAGTAGAATTACCTTTCTTCTCACAGTGTGTGCTGCTGCCACAGCACTGAGGCCATATTCACTGCAGCTGTTTATAGGTTATAGTGTATAAAAATACAAAGAAAAAGTCATCAGAGTAACATCTTTATAGTTTAAAGTCAGTCCAACTGACACATTAAACTGTTAAATGTGAAATGCAGAAAATATCTATCACCATAAATACTGATAGATGCCATGCTTATTTAGCACGTTTAAGCATATTGTGTACTGTAACTGTATGACATCACTAAAACATGCACTGTAAATTGTAGATTTACCTTTATTGTGTAGGAACAAAAATAAATTGAAGTCAGTCATTTCAAAGGTCAAGATTAAGCATTCACGCTAAACAAATACTTTTCATTTTAAAGAAATAACCTGCATGTAATGTAAGCCTATTCTGGCATTTTTAATCCAACATGAAACAGTGTGAAAAATGTGCAGACAAACATTTATATACAAGTCCATAGTGATGTAAACACAGTAACACAGTACACAATGTTTTCTCTGTTATACAGCCCTCGCACACCAGCTGGTTTGTAATGTTTCTTGCATCAGCTTGTTTCTCTAATACATCATCTTTACTGTTGAATCACAAATCTAAGTATCTTGTATTCTGAATAATAAAAAACGGGTAAAAACCTAAATATTGCTGGGGGGTTTTTTCCTCTGAAAAAAGGATCCTTAGCTTTGTGACTCGAGTGTACAGCAGCATAAACTGGAGCTCAGATGCTCTTAATGTGCACAGACCAGGATGGAGCTGTTAGGGTGGGGTCATATGGGCTGTATTTGGACTGAGCCGCGCACATATCCCTGACTGCTTCCTCTCTGCTCTGTCAGCTCTGTCTTGAGACTATTGGCAATGAGCTTAAACAAAGATGCTTTACTCTTGTCCTCTTGTCTGGTATTAATCTGGCCAGGTACCCCAACAGATTTCAGTCTTATGAAAGCAAACATTCGTACTTGCCATCCAGTTTGCTCCCTCTTTGTCCTCCAGACTTACCCTTGTTGACTCTGTCAAGCCGCCTGTAATGTGCTGCTGTCTGGTGGGAGGATCATATTGATCACACTGACATTTTGACTGGGGCTGTAATAATGAACAGCTGGAGATTTTGATGAATATGAAGCATGCCAGTCAGTGTTAATATCCATCAGACAGTGTCTTTCTTTTTCTCCCCACTTCCACTCACACCAAAATTTGAACTTAAATGTTAAATATAATATTAATTTCAAAAGAAAATGTACTGATGGTAAATTGACTCTAATTCCTCAGATTTTCAAGGAACAGCTTAACACTCGCATTGTGCTGGTTGCCATGGAAACTTGGTCTGCCGACAACAAGTTCAACATCGACGACGACCCCATGGTGACGCTGAAGGAGTTCATGAAGTATCGAAAAGACTTCATCAAGGAGAAATGCGACTCTGTGCACCTCTTCTCGTGGGTCTAAATTTTTAAAGAGGATTTCCTCGTGCACTCGGTGCTCCAGCAACTGTTTTATTAAACACATAACTCTCTTTTCTCATCAGAGGGAATCGTTTTCATAGCAGCTGGGGAGGCGCTTCCTATATGGGAGGAGTTTGCTCCCTGACTAAAGGAGGGGGAGTCAATGAGGTGAGTCTTGAGCCATAAATAATGATTGGAAATTTTCCAAAACTCCCAAATTCACTGTCAGTTTACCGTCCATCAGATAGAGGATACAGGAAATGTGACGTGCTGTCATGTTGCCAGTGAATCATAATCTTGTAATGATCTCAAACCCTCATTGAGCAACGGCAGCATGCTGTCTTCTTTTCTCTTATTAGTGAGGTGTATTCAAATTTTCTACAAGTCACGTACTGTGGATTTATTAGTTATAAACTGTAGCTTCAGCTTCATGGCCATTTAGTTTCTGTTTTTCCATTAAATTGATTCATGTTTTATTTTTGCCTTTAAGGTCATCTGTATCTATATTTATTTCTCTAAACTGATTAGATTTTGTCTGTTTTCTGTCTTCTGCTGTTGATCTTCTTGCTCTCTGTCCATCTGTCTGTCTGTCTGTCTCGTCAGTATGGGAAAACAGATGAGATGGCCATAACGCTCGCTCAGTCTCTTGGACAGAACATTGGCATCTTCTCCGATAAGAAGAGAATCCTCAATGGTACACAATTAAAACTTAATGAGTGCCTTATGTCTTACTTTTCTTGACACATTTTTTTATTTGTAAGCCACCTGAATATGTGGTGGTAACATGTCAATATGTGTTTTTTATTGCAGGCGAGTGCAAGTGTGAAGATCGCTGGTTTGGCTGTATCATGGATGATGTTGGGTAAGTTACATTTTAAAGTTCATTTCCCATTAAAAGCCACAACAGAGACAGTCAAACGGTTTTATGTGAAAAATTTGACCGGGTTCAAGACATCTTTCATTTGAGTACATTTGTATTTAAATCAGTGTCATCAGCAATAACCTTAGAGTCAACACAGTGCTTTACTTTGGCCTTTGTGCCAACATCACACTGACATGAAGTTAGTCAGAAAATCAGATTGATTGTGGACAATTTTCATATGTAGTTAAAGCAGATAAAAGTTAGTTACAATGTAAAATCTCTATAAACTGGAAAATCTAAATGTTCTCTGGCATCACATTCATTTATTTGTGTTATTTGTGAGAGATCATGTGCAGAATTAAACTTTTGGTGAATTAAACAAGAGTTAAATTGAAGTTAAAGGTAATTTCTTGGCACGTCACGAGTAAAACACCTGCACAGTGACAGAGCAGCAATCAGCTAGACAAAACAAGACTGATGATGCAAAGTTACACACAGTGGTACATTAAGCACACATGCAGAACACACATCAGCAAAAAGTGAATGTTAAGTCATCAAAGTATTCATGTCTTTTTCAGTGTCAATATGCTGAAAGCGATAGCTCCAGTGTGTTGTTGTAGTTTGATAACTCACCACTAGGTGTCAGCCTATGTTTATATTCCATATGGCTTGTTTATATAACTTCGCTGGATTTGTTTCAGCAGTAATGTGTTATATAATCTGTTGCTTGCTAAGATTAGAAAATAGGTGCTAAATCAGCCCGTGTTTGTCTTGTGTTTCCAGTTTCATGCAGAAATCATGACAGTGTTTGTTGTAAATGTGTTTGTGTACATCTGCAGTGTTCATGCTGTGGAAGCTGGGCATTGTGCCACTGTGAGCTGACAGATGAGACTGTGTGTAGTGTCTGTGATGTGTGTATGCGTATGTGTGTGTGTACCCCTCTTCTTAAATACCTCTCGCGTTCCTCCTCTATCCCGAATGGGACAGCAGGTGAGCAGAAGCTTGGCTAGAACGTTGCCTGTGCTGTTTTGAACCAGCTGGCTGCCTCGGAGGGGTTGTCAGTCATCACAACCTTTCCCATCTCATCCAACAGCACTACAGCCGCTGTGGCCCCAGCTTCACTCTTTTTATTCGAATGATATGAACAAATACAGTTTGTGTTCCTTTATTATACACTGGCTGTATTTTTCATAATCATTTTTTACAATTTCACATGAATTTCATGTGTACTCTTCAGTTTTTGGCTGATGTCAGGGACTTATCAACTGATGTAATGTTAATTTGATTATTCTGATTATTACTAGGCTCCTTGTCCTCTTGCCCTTAGAAAGTCCAGACTTTTCATTAATTCGTTTTGTCCATGTCTAACCGATTGATACAGTCTGCAATGTCATTCTCACCTTAGGCCAGTATTTGTCTTCCTTGTTTCCTGTAACAACAGTACACTTCCTCTCTAACACTTCCTGTCCTGATCCTGCTCTATTGGGTTTCCATAATAAGCCTGCTTTAATGTCATGTGGTCACATGACAGAGGACAGGACTGTTGCCAGTGAACAGACCTGGCCCAGATCTGTATTCTCTAAAATCAAGTCAATGGTATTTCAGACGCACGTATTCAATGAGCAAACCTCAGTCATGTCCATTGACGGACGTTTCTTTTTGCCCCTCAGCACCTGCATGTCTGATCAACCTAACCTGACTACTGCCGCTAATGATTTTCACATTTCTCACAGGGTTTAGCTGCGGCGTGTGTTTGTACGTGTGTAGACTCATCTGTTTATAGAGTATTTGTGTCTATTCATATGCGGTGTCTGTGGCAGCTTATTATGGACTTATTGTCAGAGTTGTTTTGCATTTTGCAGTTTATATTTAAATGTTACTGAATTTAATGTCAGTTTCATTCCTGTTTTCTTTCCATGAAAAGAATGGATTTTGCCATGAGCAAAAGTAACAAAAATATTCTGTTATCTGATGAATTAAAATAGGCTAAAATATGTTGTGAGAAAGGACACATAGATAATCACCCTGCAAAATTCAGCAGTAAGGAAAACCAAGTGAATGCTTGTGGTTCAGACACTGCTATGCCTGCTAACCACCACTAGATGGTGGTGGGCTGGCTGTGAATGAATGAATGAGTGAAAAAGAGAAGATAGATATGCTACTAAGGTGTTTTCTGGATACATGACATACTTTGTGTAATTTTCTTCACATTTGAGGCAAATAACAGCAGTATTTGTGTTTTGATCTTTGAACTTATATGTTCTGTTCTTATTGTCTGATGTGCTGTGAGATGAAAAGCCAATTGAAAAGCAATTGAAAAACAATTGCTCTTCTTCTGATGACCGGTTAATCATTCGCGCACATTTCATCTTTGCTTCAACCCCTTGTTGCTGTTTAAAAAGGGGATTAACACTACAAGATTTTGACAAGATTAAACAAATTTAAAGGGGCAAATCCCATGTGATCGTTGGGACACGACAAACCTGATTAGTGCAGGAAATCTGCCTGAAATATTGTAGTGTACTTCATCCATCATCCAAGTTTCATTACTGGTTCTTTATACAACCATTATCCCTGTAGGTGGCTCCATTTAGTGTCATTTCATATCAAGTAATGGCGACCTCTCACGGCCTATGGCTTTCAACGAGTCTGTGTGTTATTGCATTGTCTCCTGTGCGAGTCCTGATGAGCCAGACTACCAGGAACACTCTAGTTAAAAATGCAACATAATCAGCATTAAGCCCGATGGTGCAGAAGTTAATAACATTCAAGGACTGCTGAGATTTGGGTTAATATCCCATCAGAAATAGCAGAGGACATTTGATTGTAATTTGCTCAGTTATTTCAAATGCTGATTGAGCTCCAGGTGACTCTATCATTAAGCTGTCTTATTCTGTAAGTGAATCAGAGTGATCACATTGGAGCATTTAAGAGTCGTCGATGTCGATCGGCACAGCGTGATTTCTGCTCTCTGAGTGTCTTGTGAACATTTGTTAAATGAATCTGACACAGTACCACATGATAATGCAATAACCATTTAAACGTGAATCATCCACAATATTCAGAATCATATTCAGGACCAACTCACAGCATCTTACTGTAGAACCCATTCACATCCTACACATATCATATTCTCACAGTTGTAGCTATATTGTATATCTACCTTCATGTACAGTATAGTAAGGATCTCCTCTGAACTGTAAGTATGGTGAACCTTGAAAAACTTGAAATAATCGTATGCCATTGAGAAATACAAGCTTCATTAAAGGACCATACCAGTCTAATTTTGACTTCTCACCATTAGCAGAGATCACCCCTATCTTCTACAGATGTTATTAAAATTCAGCCATGTACTTTGATAAATCTCAGACTACATTTTTAAACCCCATCCACTGCCATTTATGCTGAAACGGGGTATGGAAACACTATAGGACATGCGAAAGTTGTGAGGTATAGGTAATTCACTCTTCTAAAGAGAACATTTGCATTAGGGGAGGCAAAGGTAAAGGTACTGTACCGGTCATGTATACAGCATACAGTGAAATGTGTTCTCTGTATTTAACCCACCCCTGAGGAGCAGTGGGCAGCTACAGTGCAACGCCCGGTGACCAACTCCACATTTTCCGCCAGTAACTTGGTCAAGGGTACTGACTGGATATACACTCTAACATGCATGTTTTTGACAGTGGGGGAAATCATAGCAAATATGAACATGGGGAGAACTTGCAAACTCCACAAAGGAAGACCCTGCCCCAACCAGGAATCGAACACAGGACCTTCTTGCTATGAGGCCTAACCGCTAAGCCACCGTGCTTAAGACAAAAGTTCCTCAGTGCTGCCTTCCTAGTTCAAATATAAGCATGAAAAAGGTTTTTGATACAGATGTTTCTTTTTAACTGACGTTGTCACACATTTTCAGGAACTTTCTGTGACGTTTCTTAAATATGGACAGAATGTACAAAAACACGATATCTCGTAGATAAAGCCATTTTGGGAAAAACGTGTGAGGTTTATGTAATATATGTGATCGCTGTTGACAAAGGTCAGTGACATGTAGTAACACTGGTATGGTCCTTTAAATATGAAGAAAGCTAAGAAATTATCTGTAGCAATGACATCGAATGTGAGGTATGAAGAAGTCTGTTTGTGTGGGTAAAAAATTAAATACATACAACTTTTTCCTTGTTAAGTGTTTTTTTTTCCTGTTTGGTTTTTGTTGCGAGCAAGTCACTATTATCTGAGCATGCTCTGGCATTTACAGTTTCTACCTGCCCAAGAGGTTCTCCGGCTGCAACGTGGAGGAGTACCACAACTTCCTAAACAGTGGAGGAGGAGCCTGTCTGTTCAACAAACCTTTAAAGGTGCGTCGCAGTTGCACGCTCATGCATGTGTCTCCCAGGTAGTTTGACTGTTAATCCTGCTGCCCTTCCCCTTAGCTGTTGGACCCTCCGATGTGTGGAAATGGCTTTGTGGAGCCCGGAGAGGAGTGCGACTGTGGAACTGCAGCGGTAAGTTTCACATCATACTGAAGGGATGCTAATAAGGAGATGTACTATGCTAAAGGGTAACTAGATAATCATCCAAGGTCAAACTGATGGGATAATTACCTGACAACAAAACCGCCTGCTGTGTCAGACTTTGTCTAATAGGAGCTAATTTAAAGTAATGAAGTAATTTCACTGGTGAAATCAAGGCAGTGTTAGCGGTTATTGCATGATTAAAAAAATGAGGCCTCAAACAAGACAACTGAGAGCAGTTTCTTGTCTGTCTTACAGGAGTGTGACAGAGAGGGGGGGGCCTGCTGTAACAAGTGTACCCTGACTCAAGGTTCCAAGTGTAGCGACGGACTCTGCTGTAACAACTGCCAGGTAAACAACCACGGCTGCACCTTTTGAATCAGGTGAAACAGAGGTACTTACTCCTCATGGCACCAGACTGAAGGAGAAGGCTGCATAATGTATTTTGGTATTTAAGTTGGCCAACGTGACAATCAGTTATTCAATCAGATTTTTTTTTAGATTTTTCAGAGGGTTAAAGGTCTGTTGGAGGGAATTTCTGACACATTTTCCTTGAACCCTCTGAAAAATCTAAAAAAAAAATCTGATTGAATAACTGATTGTCGGGTTGTGCAGTACACAAACGTGTCATAGATGGAGTGTGTTTGATCTTTACCATGTGCTGCTGCAGATGGAGTTCATGGGAGTGGTGTGCAGAGATGCAGTAAATGACTGTGACATCCCCGAAAACTGCACAGGCAACTCCAGTCAGGTGAGCATGAGCCTCCCCCACAAGTGCTATAACCTTAATAGAGGCTCATACAGTAGGTCACAGTATCTATGAGGATCTCTCTGCTTTTTGCAGTGTCCTCCGAATGTGCACAAGATGGACGGATACACGTGTGAAAAAGACCAGGCAAGATTTTTGACAAATTGTTTAGAATTTAAAAAAGAAGACTTCACCTCTGCACCAGTGATGTTTTGTGACACTATGTTTCTCTCTCCAGGGTCGCTGTTTCAATGGAAGATGCAAAACCAAAGACAGACAGTGCAAGTACATTTGGGGAGAAAGTAAGTCTGATAACGCTATGTCTAAATCATAGAGATAATTTTTCTGTTGACTTTAATGTTCATTTTGCTTCATTGTTTCTAACTCAGAGGCAACAGCTGCCGACAAGTTCTGTTACGAGAAGTTAAACATCGAAGGGACAGAAAAAGGCAACTGTGGGAGGGACAAGGACACATGGATCCAGTGTAACAAACAGTGAGCCAGGCCCTCCTGAACCCTGTACAGTGATCCTGTGATCATCTTATTTTGCTCTCTGTGATCTTTAATTGCATTTTTGTGTTTCAGGGATGTTCACTGTGGGTACCTGCTGTGCTCTAACATCTCACCTGCCCCGCGCCTGGGGGAGCTGCAGGGAGGCCTAACATCTTTCTCAGTCGCTCGACACAGTGCCTCTCTCGACTGCAGGTACACATCAATTAGGAAAACACTTCCTGTGAATTATCTGTCGTCTCTGGACTAGCTTTTCTTACTCAATGTGCACAGCCGATATCAGTGTTTGTCTCAGGAAAGCTCATGTCTTACTGGACTGTATTAGCAGCCATGGGCCTCATGTATTTTGTCCAATTTGTATGTGGATTCAGCACAGGGTTTCTCATGTAAACACTGTGTTTGTTTACAGTGGTGCTCATGTGCTGATCGATGGAGACACTGATCTGGGATATGTTGAGGATGGGACTGCCTGCGGGACGGACCGCATCTGTTTCAATCACAAATGTCTCCCCATCCAACAATTTAACTTCAGCACCTGCCCCGGGACCACCGACAAGACCGTCTGCTCTGGACACGGGGTATACACACACATGCCTGCCCTGTCACTGAGCTGAAGGCCATTGGCCAGTTATTTCTGTTCTGAAGAGGATCATTAGAAGGGACTTTATAACCTCAAGTGGCCATTCAAGGAAATGCAGTTTTTGCGCTTAAATGTTGGCTTAATTTCTCAGCTGTGGAGTTTGCTGCTTGCCAGTAGCATATTACTTGCTAACAGGAAATGTAGCATATTATATTAAAACACTACTCTTATAACATGTTTTTATTTCTGATTATTTTTGGCTATGAGCTTTACAATTTGTCACTTAAAAATACCTGAATCACAAATGGCAAGGATTCAGTGTCTCAATTTCTGATCAAATTTTTAAAAACTCTAAGACCTCACAGTTATGAGACAGTAACAAAATGATGCTTCTTCTTAAACTGTTGTCTTCCTTCATGCTGTAGGTGTGCAGTAGTGAGCTGAAGTGTGTGTGTTACATGGGCTGGGCAGGAGAGGACTGTAACTCCACGTCTCCTCTCAGTTACCTTGTGGTGGGACCCACGGCCTCAGTTTCAGGTGAAGATGGTTGATGCTCTCATTTTTTCCCCTCTATTCACATCTCTTCATTTCTCATTTCCTGTCCATTCTTTCTTCTCTGCTTTCCATAGCTGTTCCTCTCTGACTCTTTCCACCCTTGTTCATCTTTCAGTTCTTCTTAGTCCGTCCTGTTCACAAATGCTATGTTGAAAATCTCAAGCTTTTTTTTAAATTGTTGTTGCTTTTTTGTTGCATTTCGTCTTGTTTCAGCTTTTGCTTTTGGTTCCTGTCTGCTCATTAAAACGAGCTGCATTTGTATTCACTGAACCATGCATGTCATTCTTTTTGTTTGTCATTATTTTCACACTCATTCTTTGTCGACAGGCCGATGTCTTTGACGGAGTGACTTGAGGTCAGATTTGAGTTCATTTTCACTGTATCTGTTCTGTCTTTGATGTCATTTCCCGTTCCTCTTCCTCTCACCCCAATTTCAGCTCACCTCAGTCAGTTAATTCTGACTGTTTTTAAGTAAAAAAAAAAAAGAAGCATTTTTAGTATTTTCCTCAATGGGAACCCACTGCACATGTAAGTTCCCCTCAGCGGCTGAGGGGTGACAGCAGTTTGGTTGTTCTCACTTTTGTACCCCTTGTTTTCCTTTTACACTTCTCCTGCTAAATGTACTGTGTATTTGTGTGCTGCTGCAGTGTTTTGTGGTTTGTGTATCCCCTCGTGTCCACATGATTCAGGAAACAAGAGACACGCCTAATTAACACACACTCTGCTCTCCACTCTCCTCTCCTCCTCTGTCTCAGGTATCACCAGTACCAACATCATCATCGGCGCCATAATAGGCTCCATCCTCTTCCTCGCCCTCATACTGGCTGTTACTGCCTGGTGTTACAAGTGAGTTTTCCTGCCGGCTGCACTTGTGATGTTTCATCACAGTGGTGTTTGGGACCCTTAGAAAAAAAAAACATATTTCTGCTGCAAACAATTATGCTTATGTGTTCTCATCTTTTGTTTGTCTTTTTATTCTTGAGAATTATTCAATAATTTTAAACTTTTTGCCATTTATAAATTTCACTTTTAACTGAAGTGGACACGATAAACTTTGCTCATAAACATCTGCAACTAATGGCAAAGGGTTGCAAGAAGATATTGCCTTGAAGGCATCACAAGTCAACAAGGGAGGGAGTCATTGTTTGATATTATGCAATAAATTTGACGAAGGTTTTATTATTGTACAGATACTTGTTCTCTTCTTTACAGGAGCTACAAGCAGAGACGATATGTGGAGTCAGAGGTCCACCGACGATACTGCCGGTTTGCTCACTTTAACTATTTTCTTTATTAAATGTGGTGCATTGAAGTTAATTTTACATAACAGAACTAGAGTATGTTGTGTGCTATTTTATGAGTTAATGTTCTCTCAATAATGATAATTAATAATAATAATGATCTGTTATGAACATATACAAACAATAGCCTAAATCAATGATTCCCAAAGTGTGGGCCGTGGCACCCTGGTGGGCTGTGAAGGTACCGCAGGCGGGCCGTGAGAGGGGATTTACAATAAGTACATAAATTTTGTAATTGAGTTTGAAATTAATAAAAATATAGACAGTTAGATATTTCTATCAAAAAGGGATCAAAACTGATAGTACAGGGTGAAAAAATTCCGTCACATTCTTCATTATATTATTATATATTATCATATATTATTCTGACCTGTATTCAGCGTATTTTGATCAGATTGGAGATTTTAAGGTTGGGTGGGCCCTAGAAGATTTTTGGATTTTTAAGTGGGCTGCGGCATCCTTGAGTTTGGGAATGGCTGGCGTAAATAATGTTTTTCGTGTATTTTTTGTTTTTATTTTTGCTTTTGTCACCTAAAGGGGGTTCATCAGATTTGAATGCAATACAAGAATGCAAATATGTTGTGTTCTGAGCACTCACAGCTCAGGGCAACCACTGAACCTCTTTTTTCAGCCACTTGTGAAAAGTCTGTTTGAAAAATAAAAAGTAATAACTGAGGCAGACCTACAAACAGGTTGAAAATGGGTCAACAAAAAAGTAAAATGCACACATTCTCAAAGTAAGAACAAAAACAGCTTGTTGAACGTCATAAATTGATGAGTAACTTTGTAAGGCTAATTTAAGGTGGATTTTTACTGTTGCTTCCTGTGTAAAAGCGTTCTTCTGTATTTCCAGGCAAATGCCCCCAGGTGACTATGTAACAAAGCCTGGGGATGCAGATTCCTTTTACAGTGACATGCCGCCGGGTGTCAGTACGAACTCTGGCTGCAGCTCCAAGAAGAGGTCAGCCTGTCTGTCGCACCTGCAGATATGCACCCTGTCCTTCACCCCCTCCATCCCATCCATTTCTCAGAACATCTCACTGTTTGGCTTCAGGTGTGCCATCTCATCATCACTCACTCATTCGCTGGCAAATTGTGTGTGCTGTGCTCTAGTGTGCTCATATCATGCTGTCATCTTCACTTGTTCGTGTGTGTGAATGAAACATTCAACTTTTGGAACCAAATGTTCAAAATAAAGAGCATTTTGCCTATAGAAAATAGGCAGAAAATACCTCTGCTGCTGTCTCAGATCATGTCAGCTGTCATGTTACGGTTTCACAGCTCACAACGTTGCCATCTGCTGCGTTGTTTTCTTCCCATTCCTTCATTTTCATCAGCCTCTTCTTCGTCTCTGTTAAAGTAACACAAGCAAAACAGTTAAGTGATTCTTACCTGCCCAGAAGGATGAAGTTGCACTGAAAGTATTCTGTGCCATGTGTGTGTGTGCGCGCGCGCATGTATGTGTGTAGATCTAATGGCTTGTCCCACTCATGGAGTGAGAGAATCCCAGATGCCAAACACATCACAGACATCTGTGAAAACGGGCGGCCGAGGAGCAACTCATGGCAAGGTAACACACAAAAACCCACTTACAAATGAGAGGAAACAGTCATTCTTGTCTTACATTTTGTTGTCTCAAGTAGAAGGGCTGTGATGTGTTTGTTTCCCCCCCAAAAAATGTAGGAAAAGGTAGCACACCTCTGAATTCCAAAAAAAGGGAAAAGACCATGTCTTGTCTGGATCGTTAAAGTAAATTTTATCCACCACAAATACAGATGAAACCATGACATGAAACCTTTGTCAGAGCCAAAGTAAGTGCTGAAACAAACACATCATAACTCGTAGCCCTGCTTGTAAAAGTTCTCAGCCAAACAGGAAAAATAATTTGCATGTCATTGGATCTATTTGTCTTTTAAGTGTGTGTTTATGTTCTGTTTCTCTTCAGGAAATCTGAGCGGTAATCGTAAGAAACTCAAAGGAAAGAAGTTCCGTGCTCGCTCTAACTCCACAGAGTAAGTCCCTTCTGGCAGGCTGGTCATGTTGCAGGTCAATGAATATTGTACATGAGACATGCAGATAAAATGAGGTTTTGGTGGTTAATTGGCCTGCCATATTAAAGGATAAAGCTGGTGTTACTCTTTATTTTATTTATTTTACAATGAAATTTTAATTTAAAGAGAGATTTTTAGTCCTACCTTTCTGTTGCAACCACTCTCAAGCTTCCTACTGAGAATGTAAGTAAGTTAAAAACGAGTCACAAATATATAATTTGTTTTAAAAAAGTTTTCTTACACAGCTGGACTTTTTTTTTAGTAAATGTTCCTCAAACAGGAGCAGATCATGGATTTGCTGAAAACTATTTTCCACTGTGGATTACTACATGTTTGGTGTATTAGAGCATATTTACAGTAATAACAGGAACAGAACCCAAATAAACCACAGTGCCTGTGTTCATTGTGATAAAGAACATGTTACTCAAGGCAAACACTGACGCTCCTTTCTGTGTTTTTAATAGTGTTTGATCAACAGTGGAGCTCAGGTGATAACTGGCTTCACATTGTTGGATTTGGTCTTTTCATGATATTTGTTAACAGTAACAAAATAAAGAGTATCACTGCCTTTATCCTCTAAAGTTGCAGCGTCACTGTTAAAATCTCACACAACAGAAACGCTTCCTTCAAATTTAGCGCCAGAGGAAGGAGAGAGGTACAAACAGTGTGTCCCACTGAGACTTGCAAGCCAGTCAAGTCACAAGACGACAAGATCACGTTGAACTCTCAGCTCTTGTCTGGCTTTCAAGGCTCTAAACATTTTCAAATCTTCTAAACAAATGAAGTACTTATTTGCAAACATGCCTGTTGACTGTGAATGAACGATGTGCATCGACTGCCGCCCAGCTTGGCGTGTTGGTTTGTTTGTTTTTGTGCGTTTGAAGGTCTTTGCATATGAAAAAGTCTGCAGCGCCCCTGTTCTCGTTACAAGCATGAGACTGAGCGGCGAGAAGCTAAGTGCTTGGAATGACATGACATGAAACCGATATGCAACTGAGCCTGTGACATACGACACACAGTTGTTTGTGATTTTCATGGTGCCGTTTTCATCTGAAACCACACACGGAGATCTGTCCACCATCTTCTCACCATTTTCTCAATTGCATCTTGGTGTTTGTTCAGGATATCTTTGCTCTGCTCTGCTTTCCTAAAATATTTCCTCTTCCTCTCTTCCCCAACACGTGCTTATTTCTGGAGATTTTGTCCTTTTTTAAATTTCCTTTCCTTCCTTCCTTTTCTCTCTTCTCCCCCCTCCTTGTGTTGTGTCCATCACCCCCCTCTCCTCCTCCTCCTCCTCCTCCCACAGGTATTTAACCCCTCGCTTCAAAACAGAGTTTTATGATGTAACTAAATGGGTAGAAGATGTGAATAGAAACACTGAAGGACCTTTCCTTAGGTATTACCTCAGACCATGTCCTGTACCCCACACGCTTGTTTAAACCCCCTCCTCACTTTTGGTTTTTATTTGTGGCTTGGTCAAGGAAAGAAACACTTAGCTCCATTCTGGTCTTTTTCTGTGGACGTAAAATTTTAGAGAGTTTTATTGACAGCTGGCATGTTGCGACTTGGAGTTCCTAAAAGGGGTTGCTGCTTAGCATTAAAGAAAAAATATACAGTTTTTCTGCTTTTTATTCTCTCTTTTTTATGCCGTTCTTAATACTTATGCCTTTAAGTTTGTGTTAAGACGAATTTGATTTTGATCAGCTGCTCTTTTCTTTGCAGATTTTCCTTTACAGCAAATCATTCTGCTGTGTTGTATTGACAATCTAATAGCCTGTGCTAGTGTTACAGTTATAATTCAGTTATGTTCTTTCTAATTTCTCCTTATTCCCTTTTTGCTTCTCCCCCCTTGGCCTCTTGGTGCCTCTGCATGTTGTGTTGTTCTGTGTCTGTGTGTCGGCCCTGCATCACTCCAAGTGACCTCACACACATCAGCGTGATGTCACTTCTGAGCCAAACAATTTGGGTGCTGCGCTGACATTGTGTCAGACTCACGCAGATCCCAGGTATATAGATAATCACAAACTCAAGACACAAGGTTTCCTTTACCACAGTGAGGAAGCTCATGGGCTCCGTCGAGCGCAGGTCCCATGTCAACGCACTGACTGTTTCTTCACTTCTTCAAGCTTAACATCACCAAACAGTGACTCAGCACCGTAATCTATAGACCTTCACTGTGTCCAGGAACACTTTCCAACTGTTACTGCACCTGCTGAAAGACAGAGACAGACCAAGAGTGGAGTGATGTGGAGCTTCACATCTAGGAGCACTGGTTCCAGAAGTAAAACCAAATGCTACTTTTTCCCAGTGACCAATGTGACATAATTGGCTGCATGTTATCCACCACATATATAAGCAAGAATTGCTCCCAGATGAATTGTCTGTGTATGAAAGTAGCAGCTACTTGGAAAAACATATATAATAAGTCTATATATAAAAAATGTACGAGGCTCAGCACAAACCACGTCACATAACTATTGCTTTAAGTAAACAATCAGTTAAATATTCTGTCTGGAAATGTCACTAGTTTTGAAGTAATTTTGACCTGATGAGGGCACTTAATGAGTTACGTGTTTTACCAGAGTTTTACCATTCATCATGAGTTGGACTTGAATGTTTTTTTTCACATGTGGCAATCCATCCAAAAATCATTTAACCACAAATGTGAGAGCAGGAGAAGTGAGAGAATCATCAAAGTCAGTCTGGGGACCTTGAGTGTCTGTACAACATTTACATCAAGTATAAAACACTCGACACGAGACTAGTATTACCTGTGAACCTCAAGAAATTTGTAATAATTGCAGAGGTCATAGAAATTCCACTGTGAATGACCTACCATATTTTGTCAAAGAGAGATTCTGTGATACAAGTAGTCCCATGCCAGTTGGCATCGCTGTGTTTTTTAGTTTTAATTTCTTTTTTCTGCATCTCTCCCATTTAAGAATTATGGAGGCTGCTTGGCAATTAAAAATGAAAGTATGGACAGCAATTGGGGTGCAAATTTTGATTGTTCAGTGAGCATATGGTATATGTTATTTGGGGGATAATTACCAGTACACTGGAGTAAATGCAGGCTTTGCTTCTTATGTGTGAATGTGACGCATGAAACATAGACATGGAGGGGTGATTTCTTTATCACACAAAGTCATCTGGCTGGCAATACAAGTCCTGTGTGAATTCAGCTTGATTTGCTGAGATATTTCAACCTGGACCAGGCACACAGAAAAGCTTTATTTATTAGAAAAGGAAAGTGAACACATTTGCTAAAATAAACTAATATTCAAGCTTTAAAAAAACAAAAAAACAAAACAAAACCCAAAACCACTTCTGGAACCAGAGGTCCACCTGCCTCTCCACTCTCTCTACTACTTTGACTATTCCAGGAGTTTCTGCTCGCCACATAGCAGCAGTGTAAACAAGCTGCTGCACATGCTGCGGCTCTCTCTGTGGCTGTGTCACTGAACAGAGCCTCAGTCTGTTGTTCTCACCCAGCTCCGGTTTGGTCTGCCGTCCCAGTCACCTCATCATACTCACTGCTCCCAGCATCCCTCATTTATAAACACACATACACTGATCCAGCTTTTCAAGGATACACACAGGCTCAGCTGACAGTGGAAGTTACCTTTAGCAACATGCCTTTTGTTTAACACTGGCTAAAGGTGTATTTCTGCAAATTCTGCTTTGTGTGTCAGTGCTGGATGAAAGAAACAGTCATGCTGCGGCAGGGTGAAGCACGTGAGTTTTAGGAAACTATGACTATGCCCACACCGCTGCTGGAAACTGTACACTGCTGTGAGCAGAGGTGTATACTGTGTATGGAGGTTGCCCCTAAAAGCCGAGCTTGTTTATTTTTAAATAGATTACATGATTTATCCGCCTCTGTGTTGCAAACAGCAGTAAGAGCTTTTAAGATCAACCTCTCTCTGTAGGACAGTGAAAACCGAATAATTAAAGCAGCTCAAGGAGGCTGTTGCCCAAAGTCACAGATATAACATCAGCTCACTTTGTTGATCCACCTGTGTCTTTGGCCAACTTAATCCTATACTGTTAAATGGTACATACAAGGCAATAATTTAACAGTGTCACTTCCTCTATTCCTCAGGACACTATCTCCTGCCAAGTCTCCCACTTCCTCCACAGGATCTATTGCGTCTAGCAGGAGGTACCCGTACCCCATGCCGCCCCTCCCAGACGACCAGAGGAAAGCCAACAGGCAGAGCGCCAGGGCAAGTACCAATCAGAAACACATTTATACCATTAAACACTGATTTGGCCAAGAGGCCTGTTTTTCCATGCAGTGGAGATTCTACACTAGGAAACATGAAATAAATCTTAAAATAATAAAAGTTTATACAGTATATGAAGTGAAATGGAGTCAAATCTTTTGCTCTCGTTGGGGCTGCAGACCAGCTTTGTGGATGAGGATGGATCTGAACCTGGTCATGAGGAATTGTAGACATAAATGTTAAATCACTGTCCATGCATTTGGACAGTTTATTTTCTAGTATAAAAAGGGTGTGTGAGTGCTCAGCATACATGTATGACTGTTTTTCCATTATACTGTTGACTAGAGCAGGACCAGTAGATCAGTTTGCTGATGTTATCAGCTCATATTGACCTATCACAGATATATCATCATAGAGGGCCAATATCATGAAGCCGGATCTCAGCATAAAATTTAAATCTGAGTGGTTAGATAAGTCAGTGGTTAAGTACAAGAAGTCGTCATACTTTGTAGTGTAGTGTGTTTCTGGCTTTACAAAGACAAATATGAACAGTAAAGGTTAAAACGTTACCAGAGAGAAATCATGATCTAAACCAATAACCTGGTAATATTTTGTCTTTTTATTATAGTACAAAAAATAGGACCAGCCTGAGCAAAACAACAGAACCAAATCTATTTAAATAGAACATGAAGTGAATGACCAAAGTGTACTATTGCAAATAATTAAGTCTTTTCTATCATTTTCTCTCCTCCCCTCCCCCTCTTGTCTGTGCTTGTCTCTTCTCCTCGTCTCCTCAGCTGTGGGAGACTTCAATATAACAGCTGTGTCAACCGCTCTGAGAAAGACCTGAAGGAACTACACTTGTCTCTCCTTTTCTATGAATGAAAAACACAAAAATGAAACAAAATTGACTCTAAGCGATCAAAGAGAGAGAGAGCGCCCCCCACTGGAGTGGAAATAGGCAAACGGTGTGTGTGTGAGTAAGTGTGTACAGGAGGCTATTTTGCCAGACACGTCATTCAGTGGAACTCTACAAGGTGATGCGGACTGCCGGCACAGAGACCAGCTCCACATCCACTCCAGGCCAGCTGGAGCTCAAGACCGAGCTGTTCCCGTCTGCTCAGGCCTCACCTGCGGGGCTGGAAACCCCTATGCTCCCACCCTCCCCCCACCTGTCCTCAAACCTCAGCACACCTTTAGCTCGGCTCTCATCATACTCCCTTCACGCCGCCATCGCCTGCAAGTGGTTAGGAGCCAGGATCGGGTCATCGCATCACATTACTGCATCGCTGGATTTGTTGGATCATTTTGACGCATGTGAATCACTGTAGAAACTCCAACACTGTATGCATGAGACAACCCTGTTTATCAGCAACCTCCTCCTACTGGAAAGACGAGAACAGCTGTCTGATCTGAAAGGAAAGCATGCGAGGGGGCAGTGATTTTAAACCCTGTGTAAGTTAGACGCTTTCTCTCCATTATAGGTAACTCATATTGTATCCCCAGTTGTAGCCCATAACTCATGACATGGACCCGACCCCACCATGCTCTCCCTCCCCTCGGTTTGTTTGTGCCTGTGTAAATATGTACAGTAAAAGACAGAGTATGTTTCTGCTTTTATTTGGAAAGAGAGCAATGTTTCTTCTCTCCTCTTCCTGTTGTGTTGTGTTGTAGACAGAAGCCGATTTCTGTAGATAAGCGTAGAGACGACCCAGCTTTCATTTTTTCTCTGTTTCTATTTTTCATCTTCTTTTTTTTGTTCCCTCCCTTTGGCTTTCCTCCTGTGTGACTGTGACCTATATAGCTTTCTCTAGCTACAGCAGAATGTAAAAAATACTTTATATTATTTTGGCTCTGGTTTCATTCACCTGCGGGAGAAAAAAACAGACATCCAGTCACAACCGAGAAAGTATTGATGAAGATGTTGATTTTGGCTCATTAAAAATGCTGTTAAAGCGGCTGTAGATGAGTATTATTTAGGCAAATTTCAATTGTTTTTTGTGCCATTCCTGAGTGAAATGAATCAAATGTGTTTGATGTAGTTATAGAAGTTGAACTTTTCACTGGTGTGGAAACTTCCCATTGATAATATTAATAAGTATTTATTTTCCCCTTATCCCACATCTGGATGTTTGAGAGGTGAAGTCACTTAGATATATGTGAGAATGAGACGTCATTAAGGCAAGTTTGGCTTGATAACAGAGCAAGAACGTGGGAGCTGTGATTTGAAATGTGCATTTTGGATTTAGCTGTGATGACTGAGATATTTAGCCTTGTAAATGATAAACTCTGCTGTACAGTGCTTGCTGTTTGAGCTTGCAAAGACCGACAGCATGACAGTTCTATTTCAAATCGAGTGAATTCTCTGGTAGGCTGTTGATGAGAACGTAATGGGAAAATGAGCATGTTGCTGGAGGACTTTACCCTCTTCACTGTTGTCTAAAAGGGTTTGTGTGTCCGACTACACCCTTTGCCAGGACAACCCATGTCAGGAAGTCTCAGGGTTTCTAAATGATTGAGAATAGAGTTTTTGTGCTTTGACAAATGCCAGTTTAACTGTTTAAGGCAGATTATTTTTAGGAAAGTGATCCCATATCACTCCCCCACAAGCAAGTTCTTTGTACAGTCACAAGTCATTGCTCTACCTTGTGTAGAAATCGTCATCTTGAGGCCTCCTGTTTGTCATTTTGCTGTTTTTGTTCCAGTGTGGGCACTCGTTTGTAATTCATGTATGCACTAGGACTGTATAGGTAATATGATCTCCACAATATTGGACTAATATTGCTAATAGTATCTTTTTTATTAAGTAACTTTGTAATGTTCACGTTTTTTCTCAGCATCATGTACAGCAATGATTCAAACAGTAATTAAGTGCATTATTGTAATTATGTGTGTTGATGAGTTTGAATGGAGACATGTTGAGTTTCTTTGAGACACATTTGTCCCGGGACCAACAGCAGCGGTCGGTTCCTCTGGCATGTGCTAATCTGTAACGTAAAAGGTCACTTTGGACACACGTAATGTTGTAAGTGAGATCTGTATGGGCTCATGATTTGCCTTCTACCAGAGCTTTCGTCTTTGCCCTGGTCCTCTTAAAAATATTGGTTAGTGTCTAGTGGCCTGCTCATTTTCCTGGGCTACCTGAGGTGGTGGAGGGTGTTATCTCAGAGTAATATTTTTACCATCTTAATACTGTGCAACAGCAGGACATTCTGAGGACTCTCCACTCAGGATGGGACTGTGCATGCTCCAGTGATTTCTGTGATTGTACAGCTGTCAATCTTCCGAACATATCTGCTCCAGCCGCCCACGCACACGGTTGGACTGACAGATCCTAACAGGACATCTCTGGCAAAATGTCCCCACAGATGAGATGTCTGTCTCCGTCTGTCCAGAGACTTGAATGTATTCATGTACTGGAGCGCACCGACCATCCAGTTCTCAACTAAGCAGTCCCATCCTGCCAGACACATCAGCACTCTGCTGCAGGAACCCTGAAAACCCCACATGTACTAATTCAAATCTAATACTGCAGTTGCTGTCTTTTTTATTGTTTAATTTTGCCTGTATGCTGTACAGACTGATGATGCAAAAATCAATCCCCATATTTTTTTTCCCCTCTTAATCATTCAGTATTGTAATATATTTAATATAAAATAAAACTTTCATCAACATGTGTGTCCATGCTGACATTTCTAAATACCCTTTTTCTCTTAATTAAGGAAAAGGAACACATCAAGAATGCTGGAAAATTGACTCAATTTATAAACCAATGCATTTTAATGTACAACAGATTATAAAAAAGTTGTGAATGCTGTGTAAAATGTAAATAAACAAACAGAGTGCATTCATTTGCAAAGAAACTGAGTCTACCGACGGTTTCACAGGTGGTTCTGAGCCCTTGTATTCCTTTATACAATAATGTGCTTCGCAAAGTGGTGACTAGGCCTTTATGATACAGCTGATAAAACCTATCATGATAGTGAAGTTTCATATCAGTTGATAACAATAATTATTGATCATGTAGGTTGTGACTGACAACTTGTGCATTCTGAGGGGTGGGAGCGGCTACGGTGATGAAAAGAGTAAATGTCACAATATTTTTGACCAAGTACCTCGATACTGAAACAGTATTGTAAGGATGACTATTGGTGGTTTCACAAAATATTAACCAATAACATTTTTTCATATTTGATCATCAGTAATGTGGATAAGTGTGAAAAGCTAAATGGGAGAATCAGCAAGAACAGTCTGGTGAGTTCAGAAAACCACAAAATTTTACTGTGAAGCCTTTTCAACAAGGAAAAGACAACACTTGGGGCATATCATGATCTAACAATATCCAAATTCTGCCACGATATCTTGTCTCATGTTATACGATACCACATTGATTTATCGCCCAGCCCTTGTGGTGAATACGGCCTCATTCTTGCTTGTTCGTGTCTGCGCATTTCAACGATGCCCCTTTCATACCCGGTCATGATGCTGTCACCAGTTACCAGTGACCCTGTTTACCTGTGGAATGTTCCAAACAAGCGATTATCTCACAACTTTGTCTTTTGTTGCTCCTGTCCAAACTTGTTTCAAACAATGTGCTAGCATAGCTTTCTGAAAAAGCACATATTTGCAAAAATCAATGAACTTGATGAGGTTAAACATTCATTATTTCATATTATTTTGTACTGTGTGCGAATGAGTACATGCCAATAAGGATTGGAAAAATATCAGATTCTGTTTTATTTGTTTCTCACAGTTTCCGAGTCTTTTTGGAATCAGGATTGTAACACATGAGATGCACTGATCCAACGATGACCTCATTCAGTGGAACATGTATCAGCAAGACATGACAGTGTATACAGTCTCTTTTTTCAGTTTCAAGAAATCAATAGCTTCCACAAGCGATTTTGATGATAAATGTTACATTTAAAAACGAAATATTGTGTTAGTAATACACGTTACAATATTATGTAAAGATGGCAATAAATATAATAATGTGGGGAGAAAAGCTGATCAGTTTATCTCTAAAACAAAACCAAAAATATTTACAGTCTTAAATCTTTGCATGCAATCAGACAAAAAAAAAAGAAGTGGTGGCATAAACGCTCCTATTTCAACAGTGTGGCACAACTTCTTCAAGCACTTAATCTGGTTTGACTTCTGTGTTTTCTTGACAAACTTCTCCTCCTCCATTGATTAAGTCATTCTCAGCCACTTGCTGGTCAGATTTGCTCCGTGGATGATGTTTCTCTGCCATTACAGTTCAACTGGTTTGAAGATTTTTGGCAGACGAGTCTCAGCTGTCCTCATACGATTCAAGCTCCACTGGTATTTGTGAAGTGGTCCGTGTCTATACCACATGCTTGTGTGTCTGGTACCTCAGTGCCTGCAGTCTTTCTTGATGGACGGCTTTAGTTGCTACTTCTGCATCCTCATCAAGCGAATCTCGGATACAACTTTTCAAATGTTCGATCCCAAACCCAGTCACAGCAGAGACGGGAACCACGTGTCTGAAGGTCATGTAGTTCTTTGGTATCATGTCATCAGGCAACAGATCAGAGAACTCTGCAGGAAAAACAACAGAATGTTGAAGATCTAACACAACAAAAGCCCGGGATGAACCGTTGTCCTGTCAACAAGTCACAGCTGAGATCAATTGCTGTGATTCTTTGTATGCGTAATACTGCACTGTCGTGTTTTATTGTTGTCACCGATCTGTTTTATTGTTGCCGACTGTTACTTGTTTTCCTATTTTCATCTAAATTACAAGGCAAACTGCCCTCCGACTCCACCATTGTATCAAACATCAAACTGATGTGCAAATGCAAAATTATCCTCACATGAAAAGGCAGAATTTAGATAATTTTGAGTGAAAAGAACATAAAGCACCTTGAATTCATTTTTTCAACTACAGCTGTTCCTGTTTCTTATAAGGCGGTCACTGATAAATCATTAAATATTTAGGTGAAGATTTGTTCTAGTCTCTCTCTCTGTGCTTTGTTGATAAACCTATTTAGAAAAGGGCAGTGGATTTAATTTACTTTTTTCTTTTAAGGGAGCACCTTAAATATTTGGCACCACACTTTAACAGTCAACTGCGTTAATGCATGTACTGATGTCCCATCCAACAGCCTAATCGCTGCACTATTGGTGTTATGGGGCCAATACGAGGCAATCTCTTATACACAAATGTGCTGTGCTCTGCAGAACTGTGAATGATGAATGAATAAGGCACTACAGCACCACCATCACCATCATCATCATCTGCAAACTGACCTGCAGTTCTTTATAAATGTCTGTTCTATGACATTATAACAAGGCACTCTGCACAGCATTCAGCATGGTGGTGAGCGCTATGGGACCATTTGTAGAACTTTGAGCTAAAGTTCTTCACTCTCGAATAAAACTTTATTTCCAATGGGCACATCCCTCACATCTTAGCACCATTAGTCATGGTACAAACCGATGAACTGGAAGCTTTTGCTTAAATTTGGAGTTTTTAGTCAAAATGTCAATAGTGCTTAAATACATGGTTTCATTTTCATCATAGTATGATCTGACATTGAAATTAAAATTAAAACAGTGGGGGAAAAAAAAACTGTCAAATTTACTTTCTGGGTTTTGCAGTTGCTCCTTCAGCTCTGCTAGTTTGTCCTCAGCGTCAGGCAGGTCCATTTTATTCACCACCAGTACAGCAGACTTTGATACCAGCTCCTCTTTGTACAATTCCAGTTCCTTAAAGCAGATGGAGAAGGTAAGGTCAGAGGGAAGAATGTTAAAAAGCCCATTAAGTTGTTCCTGTTATCATCAGTCTCACCTTGGTAAGAAGCTGAATGGCCTCAAAGGCCGACCTAAATGGTGTTTTACTTGCCAGCTGAAAACCGCAAACATCAACCTGCAGCCAGACAAATTAAACTCCATCATCATCATAGTTAATTTTCAGCTGGTCATTCTCAAGAAATTCACTCTGTACTTTCTGTCACTGTGACTACACACCACAAACAGCAGCTGCTTAGTCCTCTCCACGTGTTTCAGGAACTTATGACCCATGCCTTTGTTTATATGAGCCCCCTCGATCAGGCCTGGGAGATCAGCAACAGAGATCTACCAGGAAATTTAAAAAAAATTACAGGAACACCACAACTCAATGAGAGAAACCACGAAAACAACAACAATACAATGTGCAGTTGAATGACAGCACAATAAAATGCTTTCCCATACCTGCTTGTAATCTTTGTACATCAGTTTGCCAATCTCTGGCTTCACAGTCGTGACTGTGAGATAAAAGTTTTAAAAAATTATCGCAGCATATCGACTCAAAGATGAATTCAGCTCAAACAAAAGTAAAAATGCACAAATAAGAACACATAAAAAATAGTTTGCACACGTGTATAATTTGACAGCATGTTAGAGCTGAGAAAACAAATTAAAAAAACACAAGCCAGTGGATAGAGAATAATAATCAGAGAGAGGAAAAAAAGGGGTAAATTTGCTAGAGAAAACAAAATAAAATAAAATATTCTTGTAACATTACTCCCCTCCCTTGGCTCTGTATTTATTTTTTAAAAAATGCAATGGCCCTTATCTGCCATCACAGTCTAGTGTAATGAACTCACAAGCATAGCTGGCAATCTGAGGTGTGGCGTTGGACAAGGCTGTCAGCAGAGATGACTTTCCTGCATTTGGGAACCTGACGATGAATTGAATCAAGCGAGAAAATCAGATATTTATAGATAAACTTTTAGACATTTTTAGGGGGGACTTTTTGTGCCTGTATTTGATAGGACAGATGAAGAGTTGGACAGGAAATGAGGAAGAGAGAGAGAGAGGAAATGACATGCAGCAAAGGGACACAGGGTGGAATCTAAATCTAACGTGTGGCCACTGCAGCGAGGACACAGTCTCTGTCCAGGGGGCGCCTGCTTTACCAACTGAACTACCAGGGCGCCCCAGATATTTAGAGAAACTTTTGAGTCTCAGTTAAAATGAGCAAACATGTCGAAGTGTGTTTCCGCTCTCACCCAACAAGGCCCAGGTCGGCGATGAGTTTGAGGTCCAACCTTATGTGTTTGGCTTTGCCCTTACTGGGCTCGAATGCGGAGGATAAGGAGCCCCCGTGTCCTCCTTTTGCTACCAGCAGACGTTCGCCCTCAGTATTCAGGTCACCTTGGAGGAAGAATGGTGAAATTCTTACTGCAACTTCCATTACCTATTCCACTCCTGTTTGAATACTAATATTCTACAATGTAAGTACGTATGAGTTTGTGTTGACACAGACACGTTATGACGACATTGCACAAAAGATGTTTAACTTACCGATTATTTTGCCATCATCAGTGGTGACTGTGATACCAACCGGAGCCATGATCTCCTTGGCTTTCCCCTTCCCTCCTTTCAGTGCTCGGACACTGTCAATAAATCAAATTTAAACACATTAAATGTTCAGCAGCATTAACTTACAGGCATCTATAAACCACATGTCCAAGGATCTTTGACACACATAAATAATTTACTGGTGTCACGGGTTGATGAGCAGATTTTCTGACTTGGCACTTATAAAATACGCTAAAAGTTGCAGGAAGTTGTAGGAACAAACCTGCTGTTGGCTCCCGTTTCAGCTACAAAACGTTTCTGTGGGTACTTGTCCTTGATCCGTTTCAAGGTCATGTTCTTGGAAGCCACCACCCAAACATCTCCCCCATCTCCTCCCTGTCCTCCAAGACGAGGAAAACCCATGCCGCCACTGCCTCCACGGACGTACAGGCGGAGGTTATCCACAAAGTTTCCATACTGCAGGGGGCACAGAGGAGACAAAATAGTTATCAGAGCTGAAACGTGTCTCAGTAACATCAGGGAAAATGCTGCTAGTTAGAAACAGATGAGTTAAGTCTGGAGTTGTTGACCCCAACAGGTAACCTGAACTGATCAAACGTTTCCATTATAAAACGTTTTATCGATTTTTACTGATATGTGACAATGTAAGAAAGGGATTTCATGACAATGTTTTATGTTCATCTCTAAAAAGCTAAATTGGTTTTAATTGTATTTTTAATAGTAGTTCTCTTGAATCAAACTAGTTATACTTGTGTTTGAACATAACGGTGAAACTGAACATCTGGATCTGTTACCTTTGACAGCTAAAGAAAGCATACAAGTCAGTGAGGTTAATGATATTTTAACAGAAGAATGTGTCAAAGGACTTTGAGACATAAGTGCACCTTGGGTCAAACTACTGCCAACGTCAACAGGGTCTTCAGAGCATTTTATAGCGTCACCTACAACTAATATTTTCCAACTAACGTCAAACATTAACGTTAGTTCATTCCTAAGTTGTTCATTCACAGGAGCAGCGTTTTATTAAGATTTAAAGCTGGTTAGCTAGATGAATGTCACAGTTTGTCAGCGGTTGATGTTTTGAAATGAATGTGGTTAGCAAGAGCCTCTCACACAGCTAGCTTACTTGTAAGTGCCATCACTACAGTTGTTAGAAAAAATGTTTCCGTGAAATGAACGTTATAGCCGGGTGTGCTAAGGTACATACCTTCCGGAAGCAGATTCTGCTGAACTGGACCATCCTCAGTTGCGTCCACCGCCGCCGCTCTGTGGGTTAGCTGCGGAGCTAGCAGCTAGTTCACGTGTGTTTGTGGGAAGAACCGGAAGCGGTGGTTTCTCTCATCTCATTGGATCATGCTTCAAAGAGGCGGGACTCCGCGTGGCTGAGTGACAGCTGCTGGGGCTCTGCTTCAGTCTAGACCTTACTGTCAGTGGTTTGGACTCATAATACATGGTGCTGATACAGATACGCTATCTTTTCCTTTGTTTGTAACCTAATCTAAGGCTTTTTTTTCTAAATCTTTCGGAAATACACAACAGTGACACACTCATTTTGTGCAATTCAAGCAACAATCATACATAGAAACACAGCTCTGAGCAGTTTCAGCAGTGAAAGTATACAACCCTGGTATGTAAATTTGTAACATAAAATAAATAAAAAATATGTTGAAATAAACGAAATAAAACAATAATGAAATGAATTTAAATCATTTGGCAAGGGGCTACAATAGATCAGACACAAGTGCCATATGACAGACAATGGGGCATAGCTTCTACACATCCAAACATGCAAACCACGAAACAAATTGCAACTGGATAAAAGATTAAACTTGTACGGTCTCAAGGTTTTAGATGGAAAACACGCTGAACACTTTGAAATAAATGCAAAAATTTAAAGATCACATTCAGTTCTAGTTAGACACAGCTCTTCAGAGGATTAGCCCAAACGCTTTCCAACCTCAATAGTTATTTCAAGATTGATTCTTCATACCTTGAGGGTTGACAGAGGAGAAAAACTTTTACATTATAGCATAAAAACATGGACAGCCACAGCGACAGGACTGAGCCTGTTTGATTGTTTCTATTCAGCCAAAAATAATAGACAGTATTGAGTTGCTCTGAGCATTACTCAGACTTGAGCTCTACATTTCTTAAAAATAAAACTCTCCACTTTAAGCCCACTCAGAGTGTCGGCGGCGTTGGGAGGATGCTGAGCTGATCTTCCGGCTCTCCTCTTTCTCTGTGGACTCGCTCGCGCCTTGGGGGGGGGGGGGGTCAGGGATGCGCATGTGACGACAAAAGCAAACGCAAGACCCGGTTTCATCACACACACACACACACACACACACTCTGCCACCAAGACACTGAGAAGATCTCCCCCTCCAGCGACATTTACCGGCTGATGAGACCTGATTAAACCAGGTCTGCGCGGATTTAACCGCACGGAGGTAAGTGTGCGTGTATATATGTGTGTGTGCGCGAGATGACGACAGAGAGGTTGGCTTATTATCTCATGCAAGACCCCGGACAGTTGCATTGGTCCTCCCACCGGCGTCTGCCTATTTATACGGTTAGACGCGCTGCCGTGGGTCGTGATAACAGGACGCGGCTGGGAGACAGAGAGACACATCATAACGCGGTAAGAGATCCCGTTCTTGAACGACTGTTTCGGATGTCCCTGTTTGTGTTTGACCTAAATTATGCAATGATGGTGACACCGCCACTGTCGCATGTGCTCCCCGTGTCTTACTGGACGCGGGCTGCGAGGACGGCTGCTCAGGAGTGAAAAGTGTGCTGGGAGGTTTGAGCTGTGGGTCCATGAGGATGATGTGTATGCTGTGGTAACAGACTGCTACATCATTCTGTTGCGCCAGTAGCTGCTGCAGCAGCAACAGCCATATATGTATACAGTCTAGTGCTTGGTTAAAGGTAGCCTAATTCTTTAGATGACCATGCTAAGCAAATTAGCCGACATTGCAAAGAGCTGTATTTTAAATCCTGGGAAAACCGAACGCACTTTTCAGACTTGTACCAGTTCACAATATCAGGAGAATCCTGATGGAAGCACATAGGCTTATTAAAAAGGCTGGTGGATGTTTTTAAGAAAAAAAAAGCATTTTCCTTTCAGTTGACCACTCCAAACATTTAAAGTTAAACATTAATTGTCATTTGTTTGCCATATATAGCCCACAATAGCCCACTCTACTCAGTACACTGTGTTCTAGAAAAGTATAGTTCGTCCTCTGCACACATGGTGCAAAACGTGCACATGAAAGAGCAAGAAGACAGTACATCAAACAACAAATGAAGTCTACTAACAACAACACTGAAGGCAACATTTCTGTTAAATTCAGACTTTAGTGGTAGATGTTTTTTTTTGCTTAAACCTCCAGGTTTGTTTTGTCACACCAAATTCTGTAAACCATATGACCACCTAACTTAACCATGGAAAACCTATTTAGATCACAGAATATGATGGGGAACAGAATATGGTGGCTCAACCTGACCTTTAAACACATTTATAGTTTTCCTCTCTACAGCTGTTTGGAAGATTTGCACTATTTTGTCTTTGGTGTTGAATTAAGATTAATAAAAAGTCAAAGATGCAGTGAATAAAGCACTCAGACTCATATTAATTTGTCACAATCATCTCAGATATGCAAAAGTGTAACTGGTGTGCATCAGGTGTGATTAATTATGCAGTGTTGTTGCAGTGTGTAGTACACCTGTCAAGACTGACATGTAAAAGCCAGAAGAATATGTTTGCATTTTCCTTGGGCTGAATAACATTACCATCCTGACCTGTCACACTATATTGCTGTGTGATGATATGATCTTATTTCACGTGCTGATTTAGACGTGAGATGCTGTTAATAATTACAAAAAGCTCTTAAATGCTTTACATTGAGATCGTCAATAGTAAACTTCCTTATTATATTATATTATATTATATTATATTATATTATATTATATTATATTATATTATAGTCAGCCACATGGTAGGATGGTCTCACGTCCTCTTTATTTGACTGGTGGAAAAAGTTGACAAATGACACAAATTTTAAAATACAATAAATTCTTGTAAATTAAATAGAATCCCCTGGAATCCACTTATTAGTTGTGAAATTACATTTGTACAGTGAAGGACTCATTTTGGAATGCACTGATCTAAGCTAGTGCAAAGTTTACATTCTAGCACAACAAACAAACAGAAAAACACAGTTATGACCATCAACACAGTACAGTCTTGTCAAACTGACCAGTGGTATGGAAATACCAGTATTGGCTTGCCAATTGGGGGCACGACATTCTCCAAACAGGGCAGGCAATGTGTGGAATCCCAGTGCTTTCACTGAAAAGGGTAAACAAGCCAGCGACCAAAGACAACCATTTGGCCTGCAGACACAGGTCAGACAGGGGAAGGGAGGAGGGAGGCAGAGAGGGGTACCCGTGAAATGAGGCGGACTGTATTGGCAGCAGGGAGACATGGGAGTTTTAAGGGAAGTGAGCCAGGGTTTTGGGTGATGTAGGTGGTGCTTTGGTTAGTATGAAACTGGGGAAAGTGGCCATGGTTTGCTGTGACCAGTTGGTAATGTTTTGGCGGGAGTATCTGTAAGTGTGTGTAGTGGTGGTGGTGCTGGTGATGGTGGGTGACTGGTGGGTATGGGCGGAGGAGGAGGAGTTCTGATGGTTTGGTCTGTCAGCATGCCAGAACCACATTCTCACCCTGCTGCCGTTGAAAGGGGCGGTAAAGACATAAACAGGCCCAGTGGGATTAGGGCCCACTCGGAGGAGTGATCAGCGGGGATTTGCTGCCCGGCGGGCACACAATGGCACTGTCGCGTAACACACAAACACACACTGCACATGCTCAACAGCAACATTTCACAACAGACCCAAGCCTACATAAATCTGATTAGAACTCCCTTTTGTTTAGGAAGCGGCACCAGGGTTAACAGAGACTAGCCTCGCCGCAGGCCAGGTTTGATAGGACAAGGGGTGTGTGGATGTTGGCGGGACGGCAAAGAGAAAAGCTGGGGGCACGTTGTGTTGTGGCGGGGTCCTTCCACGTGTGTAAGGCCCCAGACAGACAGGGAGGGTCATGGCTGATGCACAACAACAGGATGAATAAAACTTTTTTTCCCCCGTTCTGTGTGTGTGCTTGAGTCAGCCGATGATGGTAGATGGCGACAGGATATAAGCTAACATGTGACAACAACAACATCGGCAGACAGAAAGACAGCAAGCTGGTTTGAACCTGTTTAAATAATCTGACCCAGAAACATGCACTGGAGGCACAAAGCACAAATGGGCCTCTGGTTCAGTTGAATATCAAATAGACACCCACAGGAACATCTGGAACTTTCTTGACATTTCTATCATTTCTCTTCAGTGCCGGCTCTGGCCAAGGCTGCAGCCATGCCTCTTCTGGAAGAGACCACTCTGCCACAAGAACACCCACCCACTGTCCCAGTGGTCATCATAGGTAAATGTTTTGTTCTTTGGGTTAGGGTTAGCACATATTTTGAAATCTTAAAAGCATTTGTTTTAATCTGACTTCTGAGTTCCAAAATGTTCGGTAATGCTAATCCACCATTTTCCAAACATGGGTTTTTAGGCAACGGACCATCAGGTATTTGTCTGTCCTATTTGCTGAGTGGATACAAGCCTTACCTAGATTCGGCTACTGTCCACCCAAACCCGATTCTCTACAGAAAACTGCAGGAGACCAAGCATCTACCCATCACTGAACAAGTAAAATCACCCACAAATTCCCTGCATATGACCATGTAATCATAGTCGCTCAGGTGTGTCACGTTATGGTGAACTATTTTTACAGGATCTGGAATATTTGAGTGAAGGTCTCGAGGGGAGGTCAAGGAACCCTGTTGCTGTGCTTTTTGACACACTACTGCACCCTAATGCGGACTTTGGCTATGAGTTCCCCCCTGTCCTTCAGTGGAGGAGGGACAAGCAACAACACATTCCACATCTGGTGCTGGGAAGGGCAACACCTGGAGGTGCTTGGCATGTAAGCAACAGGGTGTTGTCCCTCACACGTTTGTAGTTATCGATGCATTAAGTCAGTCACTTGTTTTTGTCCATTGATATGTAATTTTCCTTTACCCGTTTCTCCTCAGGCCATGGAAGGCTCTATGCTAACTATTAGTCTTGGTATCTGGATGGAGCTTCCTGGTGTTAACTACAGAGACCTAACCAATGGGAAACGCAGGTAGAGAGACGGCACAGTAAAGACATGGTTCAGTGCTCCTTTTAATTCTGTGCTACCTCTTTACTAAACATCTCTCTCTTCTTTCAAGGGATGTTACCAATGACAGAGCCACTCCAGAGGAGATCTCATCCTATTACCGTAACTATGTGAAGCTGAAGGGCCTCCAAAAGAATTTTCTTGACAACACCTATGTGACCTCTGTCCAGAAACTCTGCCGAGGACACGAAGGGGAAAGTCTGGAAAATGGGCACACTGATCAAGGAGATGGAGGGGTTGGAGATGGTGGGAATGAAAGGTTTGAGGGAAATGGAGTTGAGTCTCTAAATAATGGAGGAGGTGGGGGTCTCTGGGAAGTTAGGGGATACCAGCAGGTGCAGAACAACACTCATGTCCCATTCTCTCTTTTTGCTGAGAATGTAGTTCTGGCCACTGGTGCATCCGATTCACCAGTTCGATTAGGTGTAGAGGGGGAGGACCTACCGTTCGTATTCCACAATATCTCAGACCTGGGTTTGGCCGTAAGCCGGAGACAACTGGACATAAACTCTGATCCGATTTTAATTGTGGGTGCTGGTTTAAGTGCGGCAGATGCAGTTCTGTGTGCTTGCAACAGCAACATTAGAGTGCTGCACGTCTTTCGTAAGTGTGTAGACGACCAAGATCTCATCTTCAAACAGCTGCCCAAGACCCTCTACCCTGAGTACCACAAAGTCTACAACATGATGTGTTCTCAGACCTACTCAAATGT
This sequence comes from Naso thynnoides, assembly GCA_029783665.1. Taxonomy (NCBI): domain Eukaryota; kingdom Metazoa; phylum Chordata; class Actinopteri; order Acanthuriformes; family Acanthuridae; genus Naso; species Naso thynnoides. The sequence goes on from JAQLOL010000025.1 coordinate 15,292,653, forward strand.
GGCTCCCTCCTCTGCTTCAAACAGACCACAGGCAGTTAGTATTGCCTCATCAGTTTGCGCCAAGATGTGCCCAAAGCCTCAACTTGCTGCAGGTAACATGGCTGGTAATGCCAGTGTCAGCCTGTTCCCGGACTACACTAGTTTCCCCGAACACTGCGTGGTGTCTTTCCAGTCTGACATGAAGTGTTTGCTGCAGGGGAACAACTCCCTCAAGGCATTCAAGATCTCCATGGCCCTAGTGCTGATTGGAACCAACCCCAACTTGTTTTTCTTAAAGGGGCAGGGCCAGTATCTAGGTCAGGATCCAACAAAACCTGTCTCCTGCAAGCAGAACCCCATTGACATCAACCCCTACACTTTTGAGTGTACCAAAGAGCCAGGCCTGTTTGCCATGGGCCCGCTGGTGGGAGACAACTTTGTTCGCTTTTTGAAGGGTGGTGCTTTAGGCATCACCTCCTGTCTGCTGAAGAGACTCAAGAAAAAAGGAAAGCTCATCAGCAAAGGAGGGAATAATTTCATTTGAAAAAATGAAAACACGAAAGAAATCAAGAGCGGTACAGCTATGTTGTACAGCACATATTTCAAGCACTCGTAACCAACTCATGTAAATGGTGAAGGGGAAAACAAGTTTTAGTATGTCCTTATCATTGATGCAATGTTTTCTCATCAGTTCTTTTTTTTTTTTAGCAAAGGCATTTAAACAACCTTTTTAAACTAAAAGATACAATGGATGTACACCAATTATTTTCTAAACAAACAAAGCTTTTAAGTTTTCTCTGACTTCATACAAGGTCCCCAAAAGTCCAAGCTACTGTGTGCCAATGTTTTCTAGTCAATCTGTAACCCTACAACTGAATGGGTCCTTATTTCCATCAGGGTTATTTCTTTGTTCACCATGTGTCTTTCAATCCATTAACTAATAACCTTATTTGCAGTTGTATCACATTTGAAGTCTTATTTTGGCCAAGTCTTCAGGAGATGAAATACTCAAAAGAAGAGACCACTGCACTCTCTCTCCATGAGACCAGCTTTGGTTGTTTAAGTGTTGGACACTCACAGAGAAATCTGTAGACCCACTGACAAAGTTACGGTCATGGTATACAACCTGGAGTGGTGAGTGTTTTCAGTAGTGGATACACAAGATTTCTTTCAGAGCATTGGACCCAACAAGTTCATGGCTAAGCAATTTTAATGTTCCTGATTATTCTGAGCCCAGGTCAATTTTAAAGGACTTTGTTTAGCTGCTTTTGTAGGTATTTGGAGCCATATACCCAAATAAGTCTAATAAATCTGACCTGTTGTTTTTAGTTGTAGTATTACTGAAAGGCTTTCTATGCAAATATCTTTACTTGCAGATCTGAATGTATTCTTTGGAAACCACTGCTAACTTCATTGTTTGGATTTTAATTTCCTGGGAAAAGATATAGTTATTAAAGGATCATTCTAGTGTTTTACATTTACATTTGTGCCAATTATATCATGACCGGAATATATTGAAAAAGTATTAAAATTCTTGCCTTCGTAATCCTTTTCTTTAGATGCCTCAATTACAAAACTTACCACAAATTTACTTATTTTGGCCAGTCAGTGCCAATTGATCTAAATCTAAACCAGAGAGGGTGCACCTGGAGAAAAGGGGCTTTAAAAATAGAAAAAACAGAAGAGTACATTCGCAGAATAACCATTCTCACAGTCATACCATCCAAATAATTTCTTTTTATATATTTAGCAAAATCCTCCTCTGTATTTTTGTAATTGCATTATGCCAATTTTTAACACTCTTTGGCTGACCCCTGTAAAGGCTGACATCTAAACTCCAACTTAGAACTATTAAATTAACCTGTATGGGCAATACATCAATGACATATTGTTTATCACTGGAGGCATATATTTCTATTAAAATTGTGAAACAGAACAAGATTAGGCTAACATAGACAGCAATTACCAAGTCTGACTTCTCCTACAACCATGTCTGAGCTGCACCAATTAGCAAGTTTAATTTTTTTTCTTTCTTATTGAGATTGACATGTCTAACTCTAAATTTCTTACACCATTTTCTCAACAGCTTCACAGTAAATGGCCGATATTGTTTTAAGTGCCAAATAAGAGTTTAGATAGGTTGTGAGCAGTAACAGTAGCAATTTATTCTTCATTTCCACTACATTTTCCCTCCTTTCAGTCATTCAAACACCGTCTCAAAAAGTGTGATTCCACATGCATACTTCTTCACGCACAATTCGTGGTTTGTTTATTGTGATATGAAACTTTAATTCCTGTGTAGGGACGTTTTCCTTCAACCCCCTTGATAGTCAGTCAGTGTTGGGGGTAATGTTTTACTTAGTAACATGTTACTGTAGTCACAATATTTTTTTCCACTAACAAAGTAGTTTATCACATTGCTGTATAAGTTTTGGAAATAATATAACGGTTAACTAGTGAAAATGTTGTTAAAGATGTGTTAAATATTTGATTTCAGCTGAGTTATTCCTTGATGCTTTTTTCACTGACTTGTTTTGATATAAATATTCAATATATGCATGCAGGCATGAGGCACTACCTTGAAGCAGCTGCTGTGAGCAGAAGACAGAAAAGTGCTAAGAGGGCAGATGTGGGAGAGTTTTAAGCCCATACATAAAAAGGACAGCAGAGGAAACTGAGTCACTTAAAAATAGAGATAACTCTTATTATTAGTGTTTTAAATTTACTAAATGTTAAGATAAAAATATGATCCTGTCGGATCCAGATTGAATACAGCTGCCCATCGCTGTTGAATTCAAGTGCACCGCTTAATAAGCACAGACAGACTTACTGTGTGTCCATCCATATATTTTACATTTTGTACATTTTTTGTACACATTTTTATGGATTTTAGAAAGCAATTTGCAAGTAGTAGTGAAAATTTGCTTGTATACACAATAATCAATTACTAAAGATAAAAGAACTGTGTTTAAAGCCAGTCTCCTTCCTGTTAGCACTCTGCTGCCCATGAAAAAAAAAAAAAATCTCTTTTCGTACTGCACAGTTAATGCTGAATGCCGAGTCAACTCTTATCTTATACATGGCACCTGGCTTGAATGTGAATGGACAGGTGGAGTTCAACCACCTGCGCAGAAAGGCCGATAGATGCTTCGGCATGACGACTACTTATCTGAACACTTTCAGATCTGTATAAGTGCCTGCAGGGTTGGCTTACTCAAAGTGTTTGAAAAAGGCAACTTGAATCCCTTTTCAGTTTTGAGTTCAGCTAAAACCAGGGAACACATTTGGTCTTAACTTAAAACAAAGAAAAAGCTGCTTTTAGCATGTAGAGTTTAAATGCTCTCTTGTACAATTGAAGAGTTTTTAATGTTTTGTATGCCGCATTTTTTATTATTGACAAATAAAAACTTTGAAAACACCTCTTTTTTGTTACATTGCTTGCTGTCAGTGGCTTAATTAGTGGGTGAGAATAATAGAAGTTGTAGACAGAACAGGAAGAACAGCAGAACAAAACAGTGGCAAACATTTCTGCTCATTTTAGCCGTTATGAAGCAGGTAACTCTATGTTGCTTTGACCAACATTATCATTAAATAACAGAAATCAGGAGTCATCTACTAAGTTATTTTTTGTGTCCTTTTTAAATTATGTTGATGGAGTTTGACATACTTCATGTCCCTTTGAAATGATGTCTCTCTGTAGGACAAGGACATTACCGCATTTCATCTTCTCTTGGTTAGTTTGGTGGGGTTGTACCTAAAACACACACACACATACACAAACACACACCAGATTTGATCTCATAGGTCTTTCCACATCAGGATGGGCTTTTAACATTCCTGATGGATCATTCCTCAATGTCCTTAGAGGCATTTTGAACAAACAATAAAACAGCCTAAATTAAGGCAGTAAAACACAGACAGTGTTTGAACAGCTTAAAGCAAACAGGCTTCCTATAAACCACGTCTGGAAACTTCGTTTAGACCTACCAAAAAAATACCGGACTGTTTTCTTAGCAGCAGAGTCTGTTCCCCATCTACGCATGACTGACTGAGCATGACTCAGTGATCAAACAGCTCAGCCTTGACACACACACAAAATCAATCTCAGACTGTCTCTTTTCTGCTTAGTCAAAGAAAACACGGCAGCGGCGGCAGCGCCAGCTTACATCACCTCTGTTGGCCTAGTTACCGATGTGACGAAAGAACTACTATGTCCTGATTGGTTTAACTGAAGCTACAGTGGCCCCACATCCATAATTCTCGGTCAATTATGTTGTCTGCACCTGATTATAATGACTGAGAAAGCACAGACAGAATCTTAATTTCCCACAACTTAACTTGCATAAGTGAGAGACCAAGCATGTCTAGAATAGGAGATGCAGTGTTAATTAAGGGCTTAATTTTGAAATAATTCAGTATCCAAGAGAAAAAAAACACTAGGCATTTGAAGAGGTTTTTCACAGGGCACATATGAATCATCTCCAAAATTTTAGACACATGAAAACCTTTACTAATGAGTTGGGAGAGACAGTTACCCCCACCTGTATTATATGAGTAAGTGATACTGATGGTTCTGACTTTTCGAGACACAGGGAACAACAGAGACAGGAACTACAGCAGCTGGAAGAGCTCAACTCATTTAATGATTCATAAAACCAGTCTAATATATGAAAGAATGAGCCACTGGGTAAAAGGGTTACAAGACATCCTACAAGGCATTTGGTTCAGTTTCTTACCTAAAGAGGTCGTCTCCAGCACTCTTATCCCGCCGGCTCTGACGCTCCTCCTGTAATAAACACAGACACAAGTCATGCTTGCGAGGCTCAGACAGCTCACTGACAGTACAGGAGAAAGAGTGACAGTGTTACCTCAGCTGCGTCTTTCAACCATTCATCCAGCTCAGAGTTCTTGCCCCTGTTGTGAACCAGCAGATCAGACCCTCCAATGACGTGGGCTGAGCCCTTTGCTCCGGGCACACAGACCTGTCACAAGCACACAAGCAAATTTATATGAAAAAAGGAGAAACAAATATGGCTATTTTGGACAAGGAAAACTTTGTTGCAGTTTTATTTTTAATTTTTTTTTTTTTGGTATGTGTGTGTGCTGGGATTGAAAGTTGATTCGGACCATTTTGTGTCCAGTCATTGGAATCAGCATTGGATCAGCTCTTCAAACATAAAAATTTGGACAGATGTCTCCCAAAAAATGAAAGTTACATGGAAAAAAGACTCACTTTCCCTAATCTATGTCTATTGGGTGAGACAGAAAAGATGACAAACTTTAAAAATTAAATTTAACATTTGAATAATCCACTCGAGTGCCAAAAAGTGGAATGTGACCCTACTGGTTGAAGAGGGCATATTTTTTCCTTTCTTAAAACTCATGGAAATTCTTATTGTTGCCACTCAAAAAGTGAGCTACATAATTTCAGTATAATTAGTGCAGGACAAAATATCCACTGGCATATTTGCAAAAATAAGCATTTCAACTGAATACAACACTGCATCACCTGTCTGTGTGAGAGGCTAATAAGTTACAGAAGTAGTTTCAAAATTTAAAATGAGGATCTACTGTGTGTTTCTGTTGTGTAAGTTGCATTGTGGTCCAACCTTGCGGAAACATTTGAAGTTCCTCACATAGCTGCTGTTCTGCATCTTCTGTGGTTTGTATGTTGGAGGTGCGGTCACAGTGAGAGATCGAAACTCCACCAACACCAGCTTTTTAGGAAGGTCTTCCTCAATCTTTGACTCCTGCAGACGAGCACATTAAGAAGTAAAATTTTGTCTGTAAATATTCTTTCAAGAACAGATTAAAGTTGTATAATATTAAAGAGGACACCATTTCAGTCAATTCAGTGTATATGTGAATGGTTTACAATGTTGTGTGAACACTTTGCTCACAGCACTCCTGATACAGTTATAGATGATCCAAATACAGACCTTATCTGCTTTAGACAACAGCTGACCGACACTTCTTGTGTCAGTACCAACATTTGTTTGTTAAACAAAGATGACCAATAACAGCCCAACAATTCAGTCCCACTGCCATTTATCTGCACCATAAAATTTGCCTAAAGTTGGGTGAGTGTTCCAATAGAGGTCCGGTATTCATCTAGAATGACCTTTCATTAAGCCCTACAGTGGATTTCAGGCTGTGCTGTCATTAATCTGTTGGATGCCATTTTTCTTTTCTACCACACAGGAACTATTAGGTGCATTTAATGACCTTGTTGCACTCAGTGCTTCACATTTCTTGTTTGCTTTGTGAAAATAAAAAACTGGAGAGGCCAATTCTGACAAAACCAAAACAAAACAAAACAAAAAAGGATGAAGAAAATGGCTGAGTGCAACTAGACAACTGACCTTATTTAAAGGAAGAAACGGAGACAAAACTAACAGTGCGCGTTTTCTCAGAAAACTTACTTCGACCTCCTGCTTAATAGTAACGGGTTTCAGAGGGGTCTTAGTCTCTTCTTTAGGCTGGCCAATATCTCCTTCAAGTATTTCTAAATCCTGCAGGAATAAAAATGGGAAACAATGTGCTTAATACTGAAAGATGCTTGAATAAAAGACACACAAGTGATGAAACAGTGTGTTCTGAGAGAGTCTATATTTTGATACCTGGATAAACAAACCAACATGGCCACACTGACACTAACACTCACCTCAATAAATGACGCGTCGTCGTCTTCAAAAGGCTCAACGTTTTTATTCTTACTGACAGATGTTACTCCTGGACGTTTGCTGAACTCGTGATAAGTTGTCATGTCTTCTACAGGACTGACCTGCTCTGTCTTAATAGAGACAATTTGCTGTTCAGGTTTTTCAAGTGGCCTTTTGTTGGTTCCATTTTCTTCGACATGGACCCGTTGCCTTTTGCTGGAAGAGGAACCCTCCACAATATTTAAAACATGTTTATTTTTGGTTGAACTGGGTGTTATTGGCTGAGCTTGTTGTCCTTGATTATGTGACGGCTGCTCATCAAAGCAGTCCATATCCAAGGACATGATAGACTCCAGTTCATCCATCTGTATGTCTTCTTCCATTTCCTTCCTCTTCCTGCTCCGAGACTCCTCCTGGGCAGTGTGGGAGAGCCTGTCTGACCGTCCAACAAAAAGGTCAGCTGCTGACCCCAGTGGAGTCTGGGATGTTGCTGCAGGGACTCTGTCTGAGTGTGAGCTGGTTTCTTTAGATGGGACAGAGGTGATGGATGATTCAAGGACAGGCCGTTTTGGTTCTGACATAACAGCAAAGGGATCATCTTCCAAAGGCCTTTTGGAAAGGATAAAACAGAGACTTTCACTTAGTGCGACACAATTTAATCCCAAAAACATGTTTTGGATGAAATATATATATGTACTGTATGTATTTAAGTATTGACACTGATTTACACATCAAAGTTAGTTGGCAGGTCTTTTGGGGGAATATTGCTTATGTAAAGAAGTTGTATAAAGCCTTATGTGACTCCAAAGGGAGCTGCATGAAATCTGAAAAATCACCTCAAGTGATGTCACTTGAGTCAGCGTCAGCTGGAGCTGAATAGGGTTTGGAGTTAGACAGAAGTTTACTCTCTAGTCGGATCCTTATCTTTGCTCAAAGCTTGCAGCTCCAGGTCACATTAGCCACAAACTACTGCTACAGTAGGTACAAGTAGGAAGAATGTGTCAAATAAAACAAGGATGTCTCTGGTTCTGGTGCTTTGTTTTTTGTTTTTTTTTAAAACTGTCCATCAGGAGTTCAACAATGTTTCGGAGTAAACAATGCTGAACCAGGAGAGTGCTCTTACAAGTAAGATTTTTATTATAAAATCTTTGTCACATGCCAAGAACTGGGACCTGTTTTATCAGTTTCCTCTTCATTTCATGACAATATGAAACTCAATTCAAATCTGTTTGTTCTGTGTCAGGTCAAAGGGAGCTTTGAGTTATTTAGTGTCATTTTTTAAGCAATTGTACATTTTGTGTGCTACATCACTGCCAACACGCAAAAATACAGATGTGGTCGTTCAACCCTCCTAAGAAGCATGTTTACCTTTTCTTGTTGACTGGTTGAAAGAAACTGGTCAGAGTTGATTGCTTCTGTGGGGAAGCTTGTGGAGAGTTTTTTGGCTTCTGAGGAGATTGCCTCTGTATGAATGTCCTCATGCCACCATTGGTCTTGGAAGGAGATGGCTGGGAAATAATGCCACCACTGCCAGCACCTGAAACGGCGAACACATTGACTGTTACAGCTTTACAGGCATTTAGCTGGCGCTTCTATCGCAAGTGAATTCAAGGGATACTTTGACATGTTGGGTTAAATGCTCTTATTTGCTGAAAGGCTGATAAGGAGACTGATGAAACTCTCATTCCTGTTCACTATGTCTACGGCAGATTAGCTTATCTTAGCTTAGCATAAAGTCTGGAATCAAAGGGGAACAGCTTGACTGGCCCTGCCCCTCTATCAGCACTTTCTAAAGCTCTCAAATTATCACGTTATTCATTGAAAGTGAGAGAGTAAGTATATTTGACACACGTCACAGTCTTCTTTTAACACATAGGTCTTGAGGTCTCAATGCAGTAAGCACCATATCACAGCAGAACATGTTCTAAATACAGCCAGAGCTGAAAGATAGAGCCACATACATCGCAGGGATGTACCAATCCAATACTCTGGATTGGGACTGGCATTAATACTCTGACCTAATTTAAAGCATCGGTATGAAGCAGATGGGAATGATCCACATTACACACTTTTTCTCTAATCAATGCTGTTATATAAGTTGTACGAGCACAAGTTCACAAAGGCTTCCATACAGAGCTGCAACAACTAATCAAATGAGGAAAAATTAATCACCAACTATTTGGGTAATCAATTAATTGTTTCAGTCATTTGTTGCTTTTCTGTGTCATTTATGACAATAAACAAGGGGTCTTTGTGTTTTGGGCTGTTGTTTGGACAAAAGAAGTTATGTGAAGATGTCACATCGGGCTCAAGGAAATTGAGATGAGTATTTTTCCTACTTTTTTGACATTTCATGGAATAAATGATTAATTGGTGATGAAAATAATCGTTAGCCGCTGCCCTACTACCTAACAATTTACTTTCTTGTTTAAAATGATCACTTCATAAATCGTACACCTCTGAGATCTAGTAAAGTTGCCTTTTACATCCATATCAGTCCGGACTGAATCTAACATTAATAAATATTATAATTTACATTACTATGTGTAATTGAAGTGAATAATTTCCTGCGAGAAACATGCTGACTTCACTAGGAGACTATTTTTTCAGACGTGGTGCAACGACAATGTCCAAGGCTCAATATCAGCAAAACCCATGGGCCTGTGGTGAACTACAGAGCTTGAAATAACAAACTACTAATTCTAAAACAGGGATGCTGTAAACACATTTTTATCCTGGCAGCACAGAAGACCTTGACCCTGGACCACAAAATTCTAATTAATTCACTTTTAAGTTGAAGTAAGAGAATGGAATGGACAGACAGACAGACAACCACAAAACATAATGCAGCGCGCAACAGTAGCTCTAGAAACTGTGTCTATTGTAAATCATTACCAAGTCATCTACTTGTGAACAATTACAATTATAAATGATTATGTGTTGATAAAATAAGATCCATTTATGTTACACAAAAAAAGGTTTCAAATAAAAAGAGGCACTGGTATCGGAGTGTTATCTGTATATCTTAGACTTCAGGTATCAGAAGAAAAAGAGACAAATCCTTAATTAGTTCATGCAGCTACCTGTCAGTTTGGACTCCAACTTCTTCCTCTGTGAGTCTGTGTTCTCTACGGTGTTAATTGATGATCTTATTGAATCAGCCACGACGTGCTGAGTGGCTGTCTTCTGAGCGACAAGTCTGGATCCATGAAGCTGACTGGCGTTTTGGTTTTGTTTCTTCTCAGGAGTCTCTCCTACCGCCATCACCCCTGTAACGTCACTCGACTTTATTCTGATAAATGAGTAAAATCACACACATCAGACAGACTTTCTACAACAAACAGAAAAATGCAAAATGTGATGCCAGCACTTATCGGTACCCCTGTGACGGTTCTGTGTTGACTGCATAAGCTGTGATGTTCTGAGATGCTGCAGGTAACACTGTCTCGTTCACCACCACGTTCTGTGACAGCGAAGCACTCGGAAGATTGGGATTCACTTTTGGTACCGTCTCTAAACCAAGAAAGGCAGAAACATAGAATAATGTTTACACGAGTTAAAAAACACAGAGAAGAAAAATACTGTGAAAATTTTTAAAAAACGCAATCAGTTTTCTTCTGTGCTGTCACCCACCTGACTCTAGCAGCAGACTTGATGGGTTGCAGTACTGGATACATGAAGCATAAATAGCAGCCAAACCAATCTCAGACTCTGGGATGACTCGGAGGCCATTTCTGTCGGTGCAAAAAGGTCAATGCCAAAACTATCGCCTTAACAAGTAAACTGGAAAAACACCATCTTCAGCGCTTTTCAACAAAAAACAGCCGTTTGTGCGAACCTTTGAACAATGTTCTTCACAGACTGTGCCCACTCTGTGGTGGAGGAAGGAAGCAGAGCTTGTGAGCTGCCTGTTGTTACATCGATCACACAACTCTGTGGAGACTCCAGCAGGTCCCGGGGCAGAGAGCCCTCCTCCAGCAGCTGACTCTTGCCCCCTCCAAAGCTCAGTGCTTCACTCAGGCGCTTCATCTGCAAACACAGTCGAGCAGCACCGACACAAGCATGATTTTTATCTGTACCGGTGCCGCAATCAACACTGAAGGCCTCTATTCCAATGCTCCAGTCTGACTGAAGGCTCAAGCTTTTGTGTAAACCATAAATATTTTAGTTATTGTAAAAGCATTTGTTCCAGGGGATGCTCAATAATACTGCTGTGCTAATGTACACTTACAGCTTCAAGCTTGGAAAACGCAGAAACGCTTACTCGTAATATGAGAACAGTAAATGTCATTTGTAATTTCAGCTTTCATCTTACTTCCCCAAGTCAGAGTTTTAAAACACAAATGCAAAAACCTACAGAACACATAGCCAGCGGAATTTGCTCTCCTGGACATAATAAGCAAATCAATGCTTTTGTCATCTTACAGAAGAGATGTTACAAACATTTATGAGAAAACACACTTCATGTATGATTCATGGCTGTGGTAATCTGCAGCAGGAGGAAGCAAAGACCCACCAGTAGAATGCTAAAGTCAATTAGGATAATTACTGGCGACTTACCACAGATTTTGCAGTTCACAGTTAAAAACAAAGCAAAGAATTCCCTGCTTCATTTATAGCACTATGCTTGCGGTTTACACTTAACAATTAAAACTCACGGTTCCGTAAAAGGCACCTGACATAACAAAACTGTCTGGAGCAAAGAAAAAACTTTGACGTTAGATACATTAAAAATTGATGAACATTTTATAACCTAAATAATGACTCTAGAAATGATCTTATCATAAGTAAAAGTCATCATTAGTTGCAGCTCAAGCAGAAAACAGGTAGTGAGCAGTGAGTCTCTTAGGGGATTTCGGGGCAGCCGACTGCCTGGCAACTGATGTTCACCAGATAAACATGAAGCTCACAAGATCATGTGACTTTCCAGCATTTTTCAAGCTAATGACTGAAAAACAAGCAGGGTGATTATTCAGTCCCCAACAATGGCTTATTGCTGTCAAAACTTGTCATTCTTGACTGACTGATGAGGACATTCAACATTTCTATATTTAACATTTTAGCACATAGTACATTGAGTTAAATTCTTGTATAGAGGTCAAAGTAGTGCTTTGTACAATATTACTGAGTTGATGTTTAGTTTACAGTATGCTATGAAAGGACAAGACTGTATGGCAGCATAATAAATGTCGACTTATTAACATGAAACTGTTCTCACATCGGGAGCTCAGATCGGGCTGCCAGGATGATATCCAGGAATCTGAACGGCTGTACATTATAAACACTGTGCTTTATACTGTGACCCAACAATCAAGATTAAGTCAAATGATTTGATGTGGATTTGGAAACATTTTTCGTAAGCTACACTTGAAAAACTTCATGAGAGTTTTAGTGTATTTAATCTCACAAGTTGGTTTGAGGAACTGTGATGTAATTGGTGCTAGAACGCTTTATACATGTGTAACTCAGGTAACTGCGCGCACCCGCTACATGCACATTATTGTGCAGCGCGCTGTTTGTGCACAACTTAAAGGAGGAATCCCAACTGAACATCTGAAATCCTGCTGTTTTGTGACTACTTTCCTTGTGATTTGCAGAGCATGAAAACAGCAAAAGGTTATCGCAGTAATGTAGATAGACATACCTGTTTGGCATTGAGGAATATGAAGGTTTTTCCAGTGAAAAGCTGTTTGCGAATTGGAATCGCTCCAAGGTTAACACCCTCTTTACTCAAGCTGGGCTCATCGATCTCAGGGATGAAACTTAAACAGCAACGTACAGTACGAAATGAGTTAATGTTTAGTCCAGTGAGGCTTTTGATGTTCAGCTCAACCTTATTGTGAATGAATGTATATTATGGACTGGACTGCACTGTACCTCTCAGCTTTAGGAGGAGGTAATTTTTGCTGAGCGGCGTTGCTGAGCTCTGAGAAGAACTCTGGCTTCACGATGGGACGACAGCACAGCAGAGCACAAATAGTCTGGTGAGGAAAACAGGAAGCACATTTAAAGTTATTCAAGGACCAACTTGAGGATGTGTACTAATAACTATTGCAACATTTACGCCTGGCATCCACAATACTGTTCTGAGACTTTTGGAATCGCTGCAGATCCCATTTAATTTGAAAACTCTAGGGTTACGTTGTTGTCTGGACAGGCAGTAAGGGGCACTTTTGATGATGATGAAACATCCACATTTGCCTCTTGTCTGGGTTTTCCCTGATTCATCATACCCACATAACATGACTTTTATCTGGAAGAACACAAACAGCCTGTACAGATCCATCAAGCCTTGACTATCAGTGGTTAAGTCAAGTTATATAACAATACAAAGGTGTTGCTGACCATGTTGTCTTTTCAAGCAGTTCCCCATCAGTCCAAGCAAAGAAATCTCTCTATTTTATTGCTTATCTTTCTCAGCTTATTTTCTGCAACACAGCAACCCTCTGCTTCCTGTTGAGGCTGGCATGTGAATGGTCTCATGATACATTTTCAGGCATGTTAGTACGGACAGGGACTATTTCTCAAACTGTGCTAAAACGCCTGTCTAGATACAGATCAGTTCAGTTTAAATGATAAATGTGGATGTAGCCACAGAGTCCTGACCTTGATGGTGACTTTAGCAGTGGGCATGACCAGGTGGCTGCAGTCCTGAGACCATGTGCTGACCAGCTTTCCTCCCAAAGCACACAGAGCCTGAGAGAGCGACGCCTTACCATCGTTGTTCAGACACGATGAACACACCACCAGCTTCTGATGGTGCACTCTGTGAATGGCCGTCACCGTCATTCAAAATGCAACAGGTTTTGAATGGATGAAATTCATATTAACTGTGAGTTACATTCAGAATTTCTGGGTTTGAGTAAATGAAACAGTGGGTGCAATTAAAGGTGAAGACATGCTTAGTTATATAAACAAAACCATAGTTCTGTGATTATGTCTTGTTTCAGTTACACACCTGAATTTGCTCTCAAAAACCCCAAATGTAATGGTGTCTTCTGACTGCAGGTTCACTGCTGTGTTCGCTGTCAAACGCTGGCTATTGACAAATGTGCCATACTTGGAGGAGTCTTTCAAAGTCAGAGTCTAGGGGAAAAAAAGAATCATAAGAGAAACTCTTGAAGATGTCCATGAGTTAAAAAAAACAAAACAAAACCTTCCTGCATCTCTGTGTTTACTTATTCATATCTTAAAGAGAAACCCAACCGTTTGATCAGGTCAAAGATGGAAATAGTCCTAAGCAAAGAAAAATCTATAACCTTATCCTCTAACCTTACGCGTAAGAACAAATAGAGACCACAGGCGTTCCTACTAGAGCTGTATCGATTAACCAAATAATCGATCCATAGAAAATTAATCACCATTTTGATAACCGATAAATCGTTTCATTCATTTTTCAAATAAAAAAAGTTAAAGAACTGACGGTTTACCCTCATAAATGCGAGGATTTGATGCTTTTTTAAAAATATCATTTATGATAATAAATATGAGCGTTTTTACCACTTAAAAACATGCTTCCTACATGCTGAAAACTCAGACTCTTTTGAGCAATACCACAGACATAATTATTTTTAGATACTCATGGTATGTTCATGCATGTGTAAATCA
>JAQLOL010000025.1:15325306-15343868 GCA_029783665.1 Naso thynnoides
CAGGTCAAAGGTTAAGGGTCAACCCCCAAAAACTCCCCAGCCTCTGCTGCCACCCCGAGGACAGTTCCCGTCATAACCCAACATTGTCACTCTTCTACAATAAGGAATGTGACAGACTTCATCAGGCATCCATTGACCTTTTTTTTTAAAGACAGAGGTTGGACTGGAGCTGCTGAGGTCTGTCAGACTCAGGCCAGAGCTGACCTCCAGGCCTCAGGCAGACTGCTCTTCAGTCACTGATCTGCACACTGCTAACAGATCGAAGTTAGCTGCTGTTAACATTTTTACACCTTGCCTTTGTTTGATTTCCACCCTGAAATCACTTGTTTTTAGTGTATTGACTATGGGAAATCTCATTTTGGTTTCTCTCTCTGTCATCTCCTCAGCTGGTCACGAAGCACTGAAATACAAAGCTGAGGTGGACATTCAGAGCTTGAAACAACAGATTTTGGACAGAGACAAAGCTATTTGTGCCTTTGTAGATACAACTAAACAAGAAGCACGGTAAGTTTTGAAGCACCGACTTCCATCCTCAAAATAAGAATGCTCAGCTAAAGCGATCTAGAACAGGAGTTCCCAAGCTTGATCAGCTTAAGACCCAAAAGAGAAATTTAGGGTCTCCCCGGGAAAAAAAAATTACTGAAAAAACTTTCACATAAACTGATAATAATAGCTACAAATCATTAATGTAAAACAATGAAACGTATTTTTTTAACCATGAAGTATATAATGGCAATAATCACATTTGCAGAGTGTAAGGTCAAGTTCCCAATATCTCAGACAATTCTTCTGTTTTATTTTTTTTTGGGATAGTACACACAGAAAAGCTCCTTGTCCAATTGGCACCTGGTTTAATTGGGTCCATGGCCCATTTTGAGTCCCAGCCCCAAGTTTGAGAATTGCTGGTCTGGAACATCAGAGAGCCCCAGATTGCACAAAATGAAAAATACAAACTAATTGTATAACAGAGCAGAACCACACAATGTAGTCACGGCAATTAGAGTAATTATGCAACGCAACATGATCATGTCAGGATGCTGCAACATTAATATTGTTTTTGTCTTAACTTTGCAGGAAGCTGTGTGGCATCTCTTAGGCTCCAAAATAAATTCAGCTGAGAAAACTCAACTTGGACTGTGAGATTTCTAAAAAGGAAGCATGCCAACACAAGGACATGTTTTACAAATCACTGATGTGGCTGCAGCTCTGCTTGTTTATCATGAGAAAGGTGGGCCAAATGGCGAAGATGTAGGGAGTGGGAAAATATTTACAGTTGTCTTTATCATTTTGTAATGTGACTGTGTTGTTTGGTACATCAACTTTGATCCTTTGTCTCTGTAAAATGTGGAAACTGACAGTTGTAATTAGAGCCTTTACAAATAAAAAAGCATTGCGGCCATGCAAAGCCATGACCAAAAATAGCTTCTGCTGATGGAACTGGTAAAGCAACATTTTGCAGTTGCATGATGTTTCTGTTTCCCTGGCCCTGATAAAACCTGCCTGACTACCAGTATTCAAATTACATGATCATGTGTATAATGTCTGAGATCCTTTGTGTGTGTGTGTCAACATTTGTTAACCAAATATGCTAAATAGAGAAAAAATATGCTTATATTATGTCATGTCACATGAGTAATGCGGAAAAGGTCAGGTCAAAATCAACATACTAGACTAAAAGAAGAAAAATGCAACATGTGCAGATGAGTAAAACATATTTATCTGTCATTTCTCCATCTTAAACCAGATGATGATAAACTATAGTTCAGTGCCATGTTCCTCTACTTCCCCCTAGTGTAGAACCAAAGACAAGAAATGACTGTCTCGCTGCATTTTCCAATCATGACGAAGAACTACTTCATGTGCATATTTCATCCTCAGTTTCTTTAAGTCTTAGGTATCAGAGATGTCCTGCAGCATGCAACCACACAGTAGATACTATTCTAGAAAGTGGCTTAACAATGGTGCAGTTTCTTCGGTAGCCTTGGCTAATGATGAACAACAAACCAGGAGACGTTGCTCTCCTTAGCAGTTTAACACCTCCTCCAAAAGTCAATGCACTGAAGTCAACTGGAAATTTAAACATGCAATGTTTTCAACAGTCATATTCAACTTCAGTGTTGTTGAGTAAATGAATTCATTGCCACTACAAGTGTACAAAGCAAGCAGATCTCTCATGCCATAGGATCACACTTGGAGAAGTGATAATCCTCTCTTGGAAGACATCTGGTAAAAATTGCTTCCTTACCTGATCTGATAAATTCCTGGCCATCTTCTGCAGATATGACCCGACATCCAGCATTCACTGTGTCCAAGATCTGATCCTGTGAACTGTAGTAATAAAGTTTACACTTCCATGAGGAAAATAATTCCTTCAGAGTTGTTTTTTTTCCTCCCCCAAATATAACAGCATGTTACAGATTTCAGTCTAATCTACAGTAATCTTGTGCTATGTTTGGGACTAAATGTACATGTACCAGTTTTTATGTAAAATAGTTGGCGTCTTTAAACATATGCAAAATGCTATGTAAATACAGAATTTTAATGGTTTAATGGTTTAAAAGATGTGCTGCACAGTTTTACTCACTGTGCAAAGACTTATAATGTGAACTAAGTTTGAAAAATGTGTATGATGAAAAAATGAAATAAAGAAAATTGATGCTGGTAGCCATGGGAATCTATGTTAGGCTACAGGAAATAGCTTACAAACACAGCCAGTCTATTTTTCCTGAGCCTTACTGAGCAACAACAAGGGGAAAAAAAAACTGTGCAAAGCAAGTTTAATACTGTCAGGGGTAGGGAGATATGGAAAAATAAATAAAATCAAATAATTAAATACAATAATACATTTTAAAGATGCTGTAAGTGATTTACACTGTGTTAAAATATGTGTTAAATAGCTCTACTTTCTGACGCCATCACTGATAATAGAGTTTCATGGGTGATGTGGGTGACACAATCTGTCCAATCTGCAGTAAACAGAAAATAAATTTCTGGAATTCTCTCTCCTGATTGGATGAGAGTGTGAGCGGGATATCAGAAAATGTCTTTTCTGTGCACCTACTGCAGGGCAGAGGACCCATGTTACTGAAACAAACAAACAAACAAAAAAAAAAACACTTTGTATAAGTGATATCTGTCTGAGTGTAGAGCTATTGATTTTTTTTAAGTTTTAATTTTAATTTTTTGGGGGTTAGGGGATGTATATACCTCTTACAGCACCTTTAACTAAAACAATTTATTGCTTTGATTGCTCCTTTGTCTTCAGGTTGTTTTTTGTGATGAGCAACATTAATGTAAGAGTGTACTCAGCTGCAGGGATGCAGGATCTAAAGAAAGATCAGTGGAAATTTAAACATTGCTGTTTTTTTTTTTTTTTAATCACTGACTCGTATAAAACTTGTTAACAACAAATAAAGCCCGTCATATTTAAATGAAAAGTCAGGCATAAGATTAATTAAACCCCTTTTAAATGTGTAACAACCTATGGTAACAACGTGTCCAATGCCCTCCGCAGCCAATCGCCCTACGAGGTTTCAGTCACATGACCTAAATGACGCCTTTGCTTCATTCCTCGTGCCGGAAGTTGATAGTCGTTGGTCTGATGACACATGAAAGTCACCGGTTACAAAATCTGTGTGTCACGGCGGGCTGCTTTTTCATTTTCTGAGAGAAGTCAACTCAAAAATGTGTTGAACAATGCTCAATGTGTGTTGAAAATTCAGCTCAGTTTAATTCAACTGTAGTAACGTCAGTGTTAAGATGCTAGTTAGCTAATGTTAGCCAGAACTGCCGTATAGTCGCTAACATAACGTTAATTCAACTATCCAAAATTACAAGTAGCTCCGTCGGACACAGTTTTCTGTCATCTCCGTTATTTGAAGCAGTCACAGATGGCGAGGAGCCTCGGTCGAATATTCAAGGGCCTTCAGCGCCTCGGCTCATTCTCACCGATAAAGACTCAGCTTAGCCATCCGTCTGCCAGTGTGTCATTCAGGGATACCTCTGCACGGAGCATCGTGGTAGGTAAACTGAGGAAGGTGTGGAAATGACTGGTCGGGGTCTTCTGAATTTGTGCGGGCCGTAAATTTTCTTCTCCTCTCTCTCCTTTCAGTTTCTCAGTTTAGTGACGGGTATAGTTAGCCCGTGAAATAATATATATAACACTCTGGTGCTTTGAGTGCACCTGTGCAAACGCATGAGGTTATCAAAGGTAACTGAAAATATATGTTAAGTCAACATCCTTTAAAAAAAAAAAAGCTATATAGACGGAAAGGTACATGGGCTATTTTTATGTTTTCATTCTAGTTTTTAGTTGTTTCTGTATTAGACAAAACCAACTCTAAGATTCTTGATATTGCAAGAAAACAAGGTCACTAAGTGTGTAGCTCTTGTTGCTATCTTGTTTATTTTCTCTTGTCAAATAAGAAATCGAGGCACTTCAAGATCTTTCCACTGGACATGGTGTCGCAATGCCCTGAGTTATTCAACAGAAAAATTTACAACACCTCCAAATAATTTATGGCGGAACTGATATTCTTTATTTCAGTCACATTACAGATATACCTAATAAAGTGGCCATTGAGTGTGTATAGGGATATTGTGGTGCTGAGAATATTTTGAGAGAGTAAAGTTACTCAAAAAATATCATATGGGAGCATTTGTTTTAAGGCAGAATGAAATGCCAGACAAGTTGCGGTATTTTATCACACTGATAAAATTAACTTTTAAATCCAGTGGTGCCATTAAACACTTCAGATCCCTCAATGGCCTAATAAAAACAAACACTGTACAAGGATAGAGACAAAGACAAAAACTGTTTGATAGATGACAAATTTCTATTGTCTTAGTATTTATTAGTCATCATATCCATCTTTTAATAGCCACACTTTATTATTGTTATTTCTAAGTTAATTTTAGAAACAAATGATTAGCATTTGAGCCTAGATTCATTTATTTTTATAATCAAATGGTATGTCCTGTGTCAACACATCGCCCCACCACTAACTTTGCCCAAAGCATTTTAGATTTGGACACGTCAGTAGTTCCAGCTGCTAAAGCATTTTCCCGCTTCGCAGTCGCTGCCATCACTCTTTTCCACCAAGCCCCGGGACTTCAGCCTGCCAAACTCCTCATGGGGCCCAGAAATCATGCGGTTGTACGATCATTATAACAGCCTGTGTGAGGTAGATGCAGAAGCAGAAGAGAAACAGGAAAAGCCGTGGAGGAGACTGCCGAGTTACAATCGCATCCTCAAGTTTGTTACAGGTGAAGTGCAACAGTGAATGTAAAGTCTGTCTCCCTCTTGTTCATTTCCTTTTTGAAATGGAGTAAGCATAGTGATTAGACTTATCAAGGGATAAAGCTGTGAGGGTTCAAATTAATTATTTTGGTTTCTGTTTGGTTTTAAAAAGATATTAATGTATTTAAATCATATATGGGAGAGGTGTTTATGTGTAAACTGATTTAACTTTTGAATGTAAATATTTCAGAACATAAGTACGTTTGACAGAGATTTTTTGAGTATTTGCTGACCTTGTAGTACTCTAAATATTTAGAACATCAAATCTTAAAACAGACATATTTGATTACATACAGATCCTGCTTTATCCGTATTATGTTCTCTTTCTGGGATGCTCTATTTGCTTACTTGTGTGTGTTTTTTCTTCAGGTGGAGTGTATCTCAGTAAAATTATCCAGTCAAAAGCTCGTCTTTTTACCCGGAACATCAGGACTCCAGGGGCAGCATTTGAGTATGTTTTGTTTGTGAGCGGTGACGAGCAAAAGTGTGTGTGCATTTTCCAGGCTGGACATCTACTGGAAGGGCCAGTAGGGTGAGATAACTGTTAATATTATTCAGGCTTGTGTGTAAATGCATGTGCTTGTGTTTTTGCATGCTGTTGTGACTTTATTGTGCTTCATACTGTAAATAACATGATAATAAATACCTTGAATACATTAGCTCATTTTACGGTTTTGTAAATGTTATGTCATGGACTGAAATATGTTTGTTTGAAGCTCATCTTTAGCCAAATTGGCATGAGTTTATCATATAAGCTCAAGGTTCACAGAGCAAATTTTTTTTGCATGTCTTACCCCTCACCTCTCTTTCTCTCTCTTATCAGCATTCCAATAAAAGACAAAATGTCCTATAAGAAATTAATAAATAAATCGTAACAACAATGATCTCATAAAATGGGCTGTTGTCAAATCTTTGATCTTCGTAAAACAACACTTAAAACTTTGGATCTGATGTCTGACAGACATTGTGTGTGTTCCCAGACATGTCCATGGGGGGGCAATAGCGACTATGATTGATACGGTCACAGGGACTCATGCCAGTATACTCAGTGGACCTGTTATGACTGCAAACCTCAACATCAACTACCGCAGGTACTGCAAAAACACGATAGTTTATTTCTTGTGGAAATAGATTTTGTGTTTTGTCAAACATAGTGAAATACTAAATCCTGATGTTAATTCTGTCATTTTGTCTCATCAGCAGTCATGGTTTGTGTGTCTGTGTTCTTCATTTGTTCATGTGGGACACATTTTGCCTTGAGTTAGGTATATTTGATTTACATCAGACAGTACTGTAGAAGTCACACAAATACAGTATCAGCCAGCTGTGAGTTTACTTGCATGCACTGACACTGATTTAATGCAGAAATTAAATATTCTGTTCAGCCATTTCTGTAATTTTAACGGGTGTTTGCCTCACAAAATCAACCCCAGTGCTCTGTGCTGTTTCAGAGATCATTAGATATTTGCTTGGAACCTTTTGTGTTGAACCTTAAAATGAATACCAAGTGTTCGTCTTGACACAGATATCAAGAAAACAATGATAACGATCCCAAACTAACACTGACATATTGTGACTGTTATCATTCACGGCCAGTTTGCCTTAAAAAAAAAAATCTCTTGTCTTATCCCAAGCCCCATCCCACTGGGAAGCACAGTGTTGCTTGAATCCTCTCTGGATAAGAAGGAAGGCAGAAAAACATTTATTTCATGCAAGGTGACCAGCACTGATGGCTCCAAACTGCACTCAGACACAAAAGGTAATGTTCATTTTCATACACACACGGTGTCTGATGGGACATGATGTCTGACAAAGCGTGCTGTTAATCACGATTTGTATCGTCACTGTTCTGCTCTCCTTCGTGTTCCCCCATACAGCGCTGTTCGTGTCAATCAGTGTCAGCCACCTACTGCAGGGGAAGTGACACGAACGTACAAGAATACCACCGACAAAACACTGTCAGCAAAGTTGAGGCCTAAAGGAGTGTGTGAGTGTGAGTGTTTGATTGTGTCACTGGTTTGGAGTATTTTTGGGGGATTATATTGTAAGAGGTGACACCTCTAAAAATGACACTGACCTTTTTTATATCTTGATTCCTTTACTTGACTACCTCCTATTGGTATTACTAACATATCAACATTACATATCCAGACTTCATGGAACTAAGTATTAGAGGTTATTTATTCAGTATTGATTATTTATATAACACTGAAGCCTTGAAATAATTCCTCAAAAGTGTTCATTACATGATTGTTTTATTCATTTAATAAAGCCTTACCTGCTGGTATGTTAATTATACGAACCTTGTGTTTATTTATTTGTCAACGAATGAAACTGCTCACAACAGGGAATTAAACATTGATTTTCCTAACTTTTTTTGGTCCATATACTGAAATTTTTGCTCCTGAACCTTCCAAAAAATATGACTGTTTCTTGTGCTGAACCTACATTCAAAAAGCTTAAGTTAAAAAATGAAGTATCTCTTGCTGTAATAAACAAAGTTTCTTAAACATTATCCATATATCAGCGTATATCACCAGATTTTGGCCAATAACTCTCTTAGCTATTGATCTAAATTAAATCCCCTGATCAAACATGATAGTTTACCTGCTAATGTAACTAACAGCACATGTAGTAGTTTTCTTAAGGTTTAGTTTACAAATACTGACAATGCGGTATTTGATGAAACTCATGACACAAAATAGGACGTTTCATAAATTTGCCACAGATAAATCCGGATCGTAATTTGTTGTTTTTTGTCTGTAATGTAAACTGTTGGATGATAAATAATTATGTTTATTTTAGCTGAGAAATTGGTGCAATCAAACAGATGCAATTTTTGTTTTATTTCAGTTGACAAGACTGAGTTTTATGCAACAGTTGACTTGTTTGTTTCTGTTTCTCAGGTGTAGGTTGTTAAGCGGTGGATGTGGTTATATTTGAGTATGTGGTGTGAATTTGCCTGCCATGAGAATATCTTGACTTTCAGTGGAGACACAAGGCGCTCAAATCCAAAATCATCATGATAGCAGCTGTCACGTTGTTTGTAGACTGATCTGTCTCACTCTCTGACACTTAGAGACACTTTTCTAAAGTCAGAGGTGTGCATGCCACAATTTGCCAGAATAAGCAACACTGTCCACATCACAGAGATCTTATAAAAGACAACTGAGAGTAATGAGAGCACCACTTTGGGCTGTACAGATACTGTACTGACTGTATGTTGAGGACATCATTGCATTTGATTTTCACTTATATTGGATAATGTAACATTTGCACGTGAATATAACACTTTTTGTGTTGGTGAAACACTAATGATGTTTATGTTTATTGTGCCCAACATGTTGGGGGAGGAACAAACAGAGCTTGCTGCTTCAGACATCTGGCAGCTGTGAAACAGACATGAAGTAAAAGAAAAAATATATGATTTTATATATTTTCTTAAAAGGACATTGTTTCGTCATGAAAATTCTCAACTACCCAACTGGTATTTTTGGTTTCTGACCATGTCTAGCCATATTTTTTCAAAATAACACCGACCCAACCAGCAAAAACCAGGCTGTAATACTTCTTATTTAACTTCCTAGTAACAGGTCAGAGTAAAACCCCCCTGCACGTAACCTTAATCCAAGCTGTAAGATGACTGAGCCGCACTTTCAGAGTGACAATAATTATTATACATGCCAAATATCCAGCTGGATTTAAGCAAGATGACAGTCGCTGTCTGTTACATTGATGAATTGTTTCTAAAAAGTCACGACTTCTTGACATTCACAAAACTATTTTTGCCATTTCTTAATATGAACCTTTCCTTTATATGTTTTATTTTATGGAAAAAGCCAATGAGCTCTAATTCGTTTAAAAAAAATTTACCTGACTTAGTCTCATTGCATCCGTTTTTTTGTACGGTTGCTGACTAGCAGGTGCTGCTGATTGAGTTTTTGTTTAACAGTAAATTCTTGGTCAAGAGTAAACAAACCCTGCACATGCAGAACTGCATTTAACTCGATTCTCACACAGTTTGGTCTGATGTGTGGTTTTTGAGTATGGGCTTCAGCACAGTGCAGACCTGGTGGTCTCCTGGGCCCCTCACATCTTTAACCTCAGTAAAGTGCTGATGGAAACGCTCCCTGAGTGTTTAAAACCTGTGTGTGTGTCTGTGTGTGTGTATTGAAGAAGCGTATGCAGGACAAAAGAAAACTAGCAGTTTTTTTCCCCCTTGAGAGTCTTGTGGTCAAGTTGGGTTTGAGGAAGCGAGTGAGGTGTGGGGCAGAGTGGGAGCCGTTGTTTTGCAGTTTCAGTTAAAACCACCTGCAACAAGCTCTGTCCACTGCAGCACTTTCAGAACTAATTTGAACTCAGGATATCAGCCCGAAAGTACACATTCCATTTGAGAGGCTTAATGGTGCACTTGTCTTGTAATCTCTCCTGCTGAATGTGGTCATGACTTGACAATGAACATGGCTTTGTGCAAAGTGTCACTTTTATATGAAGGGGCATCCTGACTTATTTTCTAAAGTTCAACTTCTTCTAACAATAAAGGCCCAGTGGTTAGTGCTGAAACAGTTAGTAATTAGTAAGACTGTGAATGTAAGTCAAGTAAAAATACTAGAACTGACCAATACAGGGCTTTTGAGACAGATATTGGTTTTGGATTGGAAAAATTCATCAATTACCGAAATAGCGAATGTTCGAGCTGGCGTGAAAGACTTTCTTTTTGGATTTTTGACCTATTTTGCACTGTTATGACCATGCAAAGAAACTTAGGAGGCTGCCCTCAAGAAGAAACCACTTTGATGAAGAATATTTAATGTTATTACACATTATTGACCAACTCTAGAAATGAACATTGAGAAAATAAATACATATAAATAGCTAAATAAACATCAGTCATGTTAAGTATCAGTCAACTGCTGACTATTTTGATAAAGAATAAATAATAATTGAATCTTCCTCTGCATTTTATGTTCTGTAAAAAAAACCAAAACAAAACAAAACATATGGAGACATACTGGACAATGAGCTGATACCAAAATATCTGTCAGAGGCCTATACCCCCCAAAAATACTAAACCCGTCTTTACCACAGGAGAAAAATACTGATGCATTCAAATTCAACTTCAAATTCAACATAAAACTTTAAGTAAAAGTTTTTGCCAATGTTGGCATATGTAAGGTTTAACTTCATATTGTTCATTGAAAGTTAAGTAGCAATGCATCTCAAGTAATGTTACCAAGATATGCAAAAGTAATGTAATAAGTAGTGTAACTAATACTTCCAGCAGTTAGTGAATAGGTAAAATAATGCATTACTTTTTAAAAAAGTAAGTTGTAATGTGTAATACATTACTTTTTGGGGGGTAATCATGCCAGCGCTGACTGCCTGTTACATTACAATGAATAAATGAATGTGAGCAACTTTTTAACGTTGTGGCAGCTTGTGTTCAAAAAATAAATCTGCAAATAAGCAGTGACTCAAGCAAATGATGCGTGAGTATTAAAAACTAACACTTAAGGTCCATGCCACTAATAGTAAAGGCTGTTCAGCATCTGTGCGTGGACCAAGTGTAAGCACCACGTCTTGGAGGAGCATTTACCACAATGATGTAAGACGAGAAGACGTATCGATTATTCATCCTTGTCTTTGTGTCTGCAGTAGTTTCCTACCTCTGTTAAGATAAAGTACTGCATAGCATTATTAACATTTTAATCAAGGCTCCGTGCATGCATGAAGCCCTGCAGGTGGTTAGAACAAACTCACTAAAATTACTCCGGCCTGTGCAGAGGGATTGTTTTCATGTCAAGTAGTTGTTTCCCGCTTGGCCGTGAAGCAGAGGGCCAAACCTGTGCTGCAATTTGATGTCTCCTGTATGCATTGTATTTTCTCGATTAGTGTGGCGGAAATTTGTAGCAGCAACGTGGGATTATATTTCTCAACTGAGCAACACAAAGCAAAACCCGATCCGCTGCTATTACGTAACAGCCGGTGACATAACTCCCTCCAGCCTGGGACGGTCAGGGCGCACGGAGAGCGCGCGGGAGGGGAGGGGGGAGACCGGGGCGCACGGCTTGTTGAACGGCTGGCCGGTCCAGCTGCACTCTCTCCTCTCTGCTGCTGCCTCGGGGGGAATTAAATTATTTCAAAACAACCACACAAGAGGAGGTGCAGTGTTGAACAAGGGAGTGCTGGAGCAGAGGGGAAGGAGAGGATGACAGCCGCGATCTGGGACCCGCTGTAAGGACCGGGAGGAGGCGAGATGGCAGTGCATGTTTTCAAATGCCTGCGCCGGCCCGGGCGCTAGAGCGACCAACAGGTAGTATGAGAGCTCGAGTTTTGTCACTTTACCCTCTGGTGGCGTTCAACTACCGACTGACGTAGCAAGGCGTCTGTGGTTCGTATCTGAGCGAGAGGTGTGTGTGTGTGTGTGTGTGAGAGAGTGTGAGTGTAGGACCACCCAGTGTTTTGACAGGACAGTGATGGAATATGAGGAGCCCCACGTGCCCACAGCTGACACCTCCATCAAAAGAGGTAAGGGGATCCACCACTGAGATTTTTTCTGCAGGTTAGATTGCTGTAGCAGGTGTCGGCTGTTTGAGCTGTAATGCCTCTGCAGCCGATTAGCTCAAACTGATTTTTTTGTTTGATATATATATTCTCAAATGTTGTTTTATGCCCTTCTCCCTTCACACAGAGAAATCCTTGTCCTGATCTCCCAGCATGCCATTCTGTACCCACTCCCACCCTCCTCTGCTCACCTGTCCTGCATCAGCTGCCTGTCCCTATGCTCACTATTATCTTCTTTCCCTCCACTCTCATATATCTTTACACCATTAACCCTCCTCATCCCTTTCACTAGGGTGTGGTTAAGGTGCTGTGAGTGGGTAAGAATGGCAGTAAGCCGGAGTAATCCTTGGGGATTAGTTCTTATTTTTGCCTCTGTTATTGGTCATTGCTTTTCTATTCGAAGCCTCTCCTGGGCTAAAATCAAACTGTCGGCCTTTGCAGCCACTTGAGATAGGACGCCTGACTCTTCTGCCACAGAAACCCACTGCACACCTTTCCTACTACACTCATATTATGGTGAGAATGGTGACACAGTTTACTGCACTGCTGCATTAAAAATAGAACAAAACTGTCACTCAAGGCTCAGTTTTATGCGTAGAGTGAAGAAAAAAGTGCAAGAACAAGCATTCGCCCTTATTGAAAGGCTGGAGAATCACAGCTCAGTAATTCTCCATTACAAGTTAATGTTCTGCATTTTAAATTTTAGTAAGACAATTCACTAATTCCAGTGATATTGAGCCGTGCAAATAATTTTGGTAACTAGAGTCGTGTGATTACATATCACCTCTGCTTTCGTTAAATGACTTTTTTTGACGTTAAAGACACATTAAAAGGAGACACTGAAAGACAGGACGAGCAAAATCACTCTTATCAGGTACGGAGAGAAATGTACGGAAAATATGCATCAAAATGTGTTTGGTTGATTTGAAAATTTGAAATGAAATGTATTCATGTACTCATTTGCACTGACAACTACTGGAACTGTTGGAGGATTACAGTCGATTGATGCTAAATTCAAAGTTCAAGTCATACAAATTTTACTTAAACAGTCAGTGCCCAACCCACTGCTCTACCAAAACATGGAGCATGCCAGCAGGTCTACGTGTCAGTGGCACGTTTTGCCTCTTCTGTGCGTGAAAAGAACGTGTTCATCTTTTGCGGGTCATAAAGCAATAATAATTGTGCAACGTCCGGTTAGCCTTCAAAAACAAAGACACCAAAACTACTTGGTTACGAGAATCGAACCCAAGTTTCCTGCATGAAAGCTTCACTATAACTTTTTCATACCTTGGAATGAAACTGCACTGCGCCAGTGATATGAAGACATCAAGGTACTTTCAGTTTTATTTCCCAGAGATTTAGGACATGAGTTCTGCCACTGAGATTACTGCAACGACTCAAAGACTTTTCATTAAAAAAACACAAAACATCACTAAGTATTTATTATGGGCATATATTATGAGTTTTATGTGTACACATGTATATAAACATGATTTTAATGCTTTCGGTTAAAAGGTGAAGTAAAGAGAACGTGTTAATATTTTAGTAGAGGCCTGCAGGTGCTTTTGTAAGTTAGTCTCAAATTCTTGGTAATCTTTAATTTTATATTTCTGGCAATTTTTTTAAAACACAAAACAATCCATTTAGAAAATTCTACTTATACTACGTTGACTAAAATGATGCGCAAAACAGCTGGAGCTTGAACAACAGTGAGAGAGTGGAAAAAGACTATCTTAATAACCATAAAGCTACTTAGTGAGAAATAGAATAGATGTCAAGGGGCTAAAGGTGTTTGTGAAATAAAGAAAAAAACAAAAACAGAAGTTCACTTTTCAGGTCCTGGAAGTGCTGTGATGTGTTTTAGTCTGGTTAGAGTGGAGTTTCAGTGTGGTTGTTCAGTTTTTCATAGTGCTGAGATGGCTCATCTAAAGGTGTTGAGTGTCTTGGTTTTAGTGGCAGTTGTGGGTGTCTTGCCATTTTTCTCGAGTGCTGTGTTTCGTTTCTGGTGCTGCTCCACATTACTTTCCCTCCTGCCTGAAGCGTCAGACTTTGCTCCTGCTCAGAGATCTGTCCTGGGGCCCAGTCCTCTTCTTCATATGCCGCACGTCCTTGTGCAGTCACTAAAAAAATCCAAGCTTGTTGCCATAATGATGACAACCAATATTATTATATTATTTCTTAGTAAATCAAAGTGGCATCAACCATTTTGCCTCTTCAACTGTCCACTCTTTTTAACTCTGTGTAAATATGTTTGAATTTATTTTTATGGGACCAAAAAGAGGTCCAGTTTTAACCTTTACAACCATTTTTACAAATGTGTTTTAAAATTGTTGGAAGTCTTTTTTAAAATTATTTATGCTGATTTTCTTCTTTAAGATGTTTTTTTCATCTTTTCTAAGAGACATTTTTTGATCGCCTTACGACTGTTAAAATTTTTGTTTTGTCGCACCCTTTTTAAAATCTATTATAAGTGATGGAGAACTTTGTCCTGAATTTAGTTTCCCTTCACTGACTGACAGTTTATTGTAGTTCAGCATAGATTCAGATTATTAGTAATTTATTTATATGTTAGGGGTCAGTGTTGAGCAAGTTTTCTGATTTCTTAATGACATCTGAACCTAAGAGAATGTGAAACTCAGTATACTGGACATTAGCACAACAGATTTACATGCACTTTTTAGTCAATAACCTGTCATAACCAAAATCAGGCTCTCACCAGCATTTTTATGTGTAGGAATGTTTCTGGTTTGATTCAGTATATGCAGTTTTGTTATTGTGTATTTTTGTTGTTTTGTAAATGACTCTCTCCTACTAATTTTGTGAAGTACTTATTATTTTATTCGGACCATCTCAGGCTTGTCAGAGAAGTTTAGAACTATAATGTTTTGTAGCTGTTCAGTGCTGTATGTGTGAGGGTTTATATTCAGACAAATTTGTGAGCCGACTCTCTGGGTTCAGTAGTCTTCAGTGCTGTTATGTAACGCAGCAACTGTCACTTCAGCAGTCAGCTTAGATGTCAGAGTTTAGAGATGTTAGTGAGATTTTGCCTGATTGGTGGTTGTGATGTTAGTGCGTCTGTAATCAGCAGGGTCATGTACAGTAAGTGTGTGCGTGTGTGTGTGTGTGTGTGTTCGTGGTGGTAGGTTTTTGGCCTTGTTGGCAGGTGTGTCTTGCTTAATGGCTGCATGCTATGTCCCATTTAGCCTGTACGGAACCCAATGTTGATGATTGCATTAGATTCATTTTCCACCTCTGACCACCGACCACAACTATTTCTTCCACTCTGAGTAAAGATCAGTTTTATTAAGTTCCCGTCATAAATAACCCAGTTCAGAAATGATTGTGGCTCTGTGTGAAATTCAGTGTGTTACATGTGACCTAAAATGATTAAACCTGTTGATTTAAGTGTAATTTACCAAAGTTTAAAAAAAAAACAAAAAAACAATCATTAACTAACATCTGTAACCTTTTAAGGAAGGGTGCAGCAATATATTTGCAAGATAAAAAATCAAAATAATGTGTGCATATTTTAAAGGAAAAAGATTTCTGCAGTGTGTGTGCATTTCTATAGCTGACTAATGAAAAGAACAACAATTTCAAACATAATAATCACCTCAGTAACCTTCAGACTTTTATCGAAACATTAAAACCAAAGGCCAAATTGTTTTTTGACTTTTTAAGATGAAATTTTCATATTAAAAGTATACACGTTACATATTAAAAGTATGCATCTTCTTCATTTTATTAAGCAATCATTTGTGCTCAGTTAGTGTAAAATTTCTCTGCATTTTCCACATGTGCATGCAGTGCTCTGCTTTCATTCCATGCTTTCTGCTTATGAAGCAAAACTGATTTGATGATGGGAGGAAAACAGTGGAAACCACAGAGGGCCCGATCTGGCCCCAGACAAAGGCCGACTGGCTCTACGTCTTCCATTGATGCTTATCTCCCCTGCCTTTAAACCTGTCTCTCTCTCTCTCTGTCACACACATACACACTGATGCATGCAGCTCCAGAAATAAACCCCTTGGTTCAGGCCCTCTACGCATTTGCCCACACGGCACCTTCGACTCTCTCACATCTGTGGTCAAATAGGCAGACAAAAAAAAAGACCTATTGCTTCACAGACGCCCACTTTCCTCTGACTTTATCTCCTGTGTGTGTGTGTGCGTGCTTTCGTGTGTGCGTGCGTGCGTGCGCGTGCGTGCGTGTGTGTGTGTACACAAAAGAGTCACACAGACACAGAGAAACAGGAGTGTAAATAGGAATCTTCCTATTTAATCTCTTAGCTATCTGTAAGACCTCTTATCTGTGCACAGGCCTTTGTACCTGGGAAAAATAATACTGCATTTTGCAAACCCTGTTCTAAACTGACAATAAAGATTTGACACTGCGGAGTTTATGAAAGCTGAGTCTCTTCTAGCCATAGTTCAACTTAAAGCCCGATCCGCTTCTGTCACTTTTGACTCTAGTCTCATTTAATGTTGAATAAAAGCCGATCCTTTGTATTTTAATTGTCTCAATTTAACAGAAGTTACTTTTTAGTGAGTAACATGCTTATTCTGCTAGGCTATTAAGTTATATTTTATTATGATTTCAAGTATATGAGCAAGATATTTTATATGCAAAGGTAATATTGCTACAGTGCAGGTTACAGTGGCGGAGGATTGCTTTGGTAAAAATGGTAATACGGAACCATGACTGAAAATTCTAAATTTGAAATTTTACCTGAACGTATATATGTCATATTTTCACATTAAAATGTTTAAAACCAACTTAATCTTTGTCCTTTGTCTTGTTGAGCTTTATTGATATATTCCCAAATTCTTCCAATGTTTTCGAAGTCAGAGAAATCTGTTATGGTAACGTTATGTTTCTTTATGTCGCCTGTTGCTAACATCTGTGGTATCACCAGCAGAGAGTGTGGAAGGAAGTTTGCAAAGGCGACTAATCCTAACTTCAATAAAACCTTAATACATTACACATATCAAAACATTTCTGCCTGAGCCCGTTAGATCAGTTTTCGTCTGCAATGATGACTGTCAAACAAGGAAATAAACAATCCTTTGATCCCTCACCACTTCATGACGTCTTCAAACTGCGTCTGTGTGTTTTCATTGTTTTGAAAGAACTGCAGCGACAGAAATGACACACTGTGGACGTAACTAGCAGAAACACTGGAACCCAAATGAACATGGAGTCTTAAAAATATATCTATATCATTATTATAACATTTTATGTAATATATTAATTATTATTATTATTATATAATATAGTTACATTATTGGACATGTATTACATGTAAATAATATTTTCATGTTGTAACTTTGGTGTTTTGGTTCTTTTCACTTCCACTCCAGCTGTCAGATCAGTGTAGTGCAGTGAAAAGTACATTTCTTGATGAAGTCTGGAAGTATATAGTAGCAGAAACTGTAAATACTTGCGTAAAGTACACGCACATGAATATTGTACTTCAGTTCTAAAGTGTTTTTTTCTGAGACTGAAAGGTTTTTTGAAAACGCACAGGTTTAAAGTCAGATCTGAATCTGTTTTAAAAGTACTGTTGTGTTGTTTAGGGTTAAGGTCAGTGTGGGATTCAGACAGGCTTTGGCCTAAATCCTGACAGCCATGAATATACTGCATGTTCACCTTCTGTTTAGAAAATATTTATCTGAATGCCTATATTTAGTACAACTCAGTAAAACGTAGTTGTGATTCATTTGCTACATTTTCTTTCTCAGGAGGAGCCGTGTCCAAGAAGACTCATTTGAGTAAGTTCTCTGTGAGATGCTGTTTTCTCTGTGTGTCAGCATGCATGTTGTGTGATGTTGCCTGTGTTTGTGCTAGATATTTGTGCATGCATTGTGGCTAACCGAACATACAACATTGCACCTGTACACCAAGAGACACACACACACACACACACACACACACACACACACACACTGTGGCGGCACTGAAATTGGGCTATTAGCAACACAGTGCGTGTACTGTGTGTTGCACCTGTGCTGCCCGCCTCACTCACTCACACACACACACACACACACACACACTGCATACACACAGAGAGCGATGAAAATACCAACTACTATGCTACTATGGCTTCAGCACTTTGGCATCTGTGTGCCGATGACAGTGATAGCATCTTGTCTTTTTTTAACTTTTTTGGTTTTACACTCTATGCCACAGCTTTAGCACACCTGGGTATGTTATCAAGTGTGGAGATGCTGTGTTTACAACACCGCCAACCTGCGTGTTAGGTGGTATGATGATAAAAAGAGCAGAAATAATAATGATTGTGTTGATTGTGAGTGTGTGTAAAACGACATTGCTGTGCCTGCAGAGTGGAGGAATCAATTTGTTTCAGCAGAGTGAACGGTCGGGGGTTCAGGCAGAGAGACATGATGCTCTTGTGCAGGATGTTATCAGCACATAATCGATATCGGCCAATATTGGCTTTAAAATTAATGGGATTATCTCCTTGATTAAATGCTCAAGTCGGTGCCATGTTTCACACGTTCCCTGTTGACAGATGTTATGTTTACTTTCTATGTCACTTGTGAAACAGGACAAATTTGCCTTGGCTGTGGGTGTTGTTATGATTGTCTTGGGGAGAGCATCATCCAGTTTTAAGTACTTGTTTTGTTTGAAAGCAGTTGTTATAAACAAAAATGACATGTTTTACATGAAGTAAGTTCT
>JAQLOL010000025.1:15347033-15360734 GCA_029783665.1 Naso thynnoides
AATTATTAAAACAGTGTGTTGTAGATTTTCAGGCTCAGGATTTAATATAATTTTGTTTTAAAACTTGTAATTGTTTAGCAATCTGTGTTTGTGAGGGGTTCAGTGTATTTTATATATATATATATATATATATATATAGGTGTGTGTGTGTGTGTGTGTGAGTATACAAACTTTGTTTGCAGTCTGGCTTGCGTGTGTACCAAAGTTAAGCTTCCGTCAGAGGAAAGTTGAGGTTTTTTGTCTGTTTACAGTGCAAAGAACAAAAAGCTGACAGAGTGATTTTAAGCTGAGAGAAGAGTTTAGTGGCAATCTGTATCCCCCCCAAACACACACATACACACACACACAGGTTCAGAGTATATCGTAATAAACTCCCTCCAGGCTGAAACCCAGAGATCAACCCTTTCCTTCCGTTTTTTTTTTTCTTTTTTCATATGACTTACCCAATATTTGATATTTGTTTACAGATACATATTATTTATACATTGGTGATGACTGTTTTTCAGGTCTCTTTCATGTCTTTTGTAATATTAATAAGTCGAGACGCAATGCTCTTTATTATTGTTGTCAAGCTTGAGATAAAAAATCAGAACTTTTTGTCGTGCGTTGAGACAGAAGTCGTCACAGTTAGACCTGTGAATCTTCATGATTCCTGTTACTGTGCTGCACAAAAGTTCCAGTTTTCTGTACGCCGATGCTGAAAAAAAAGGGTATTGTAAGTGATGTGTAACTCATTGATAGCTTTAAGTACTGATTGAAAGACATAGATTTAGGCCAGTCTCTGTGTGGCAGTGTCTCAGTATACTTTGCGTGCGGAAGCGTGGGAGGTGGCACTCTTTTATTTTTTACTGAGAGACCAAAATATTTCCATCTCTTCACACCCACTGTGCTCAAACCTCTTCACACACTGTTTTTTTGGATTTTTCAATCAATTTAATTGGTTGTTTTGTGGAATGACTTCGCTTTAGCTTTGTTTGGTGTGTTTCATGGGTGATTTTATGCCTCAAGGTGTTGCTGCGGTACAACAGCAATATGAAGTGTTACAGTTTTGTCCTTGTGAAATAATGCAACTAAAATAAGTGGTGTTGCTTTGATAGAGCAGACCAGCGAGTCTCTTCCATTTTAACATTGTGAAGATGAGATCTACAATAAAAATATCTTTTTAATGCAAAACCTTTTTTTTAACTTGACCATAATGAGCTGTTGAACAGGCCTTCTACATGAGTTTGAACCCCCACAAGCTATTTAGGCATTATTGACTCTTTGGACTGCAATATTATATTTGCCAATATCAGGATATCTTCAGGATTATCAAAATCAACTTTGGATCAGTTTAGCGGCCTTCGATTGATATGAGAGAATTTTAGATTAGATTTAACACAGGCAGTCACAGAAGCTGCCACCCCTTTCTTTTCTGTTTTTGGCCAGAAGAGCCACATAAGTAAGCAGTAAACTTTGCTATTAATCGACAAAACAACATGACTTAACAACAAGAGCATTTAATAAAAGTATAATTTTCTGCTCATTATAACTGTTATGAGTTCTAGACAAAATAATTGTTTTTTGACAGTCAACATTTCTATCTTAAGTATGTGGCCTTTACATGACATTTGATTAGCCTAGCGACTAGCACACTTTTCCTCTACTCCTAGCACAACAAATTATGTGTTTTGATAAGATCTCCTCTCAGTTTGTTTAAATCACTCCTTATATGTCTGATATAATTTACAGACTGCTAAGTAAAAAGTGCATTCCAGGTTCGTCCTGTTTCCTGAATGTTTTGTCTTGTGATGTCATTATTTACGTATCGACACATGCTTTGTCAAATTTTCTCAAAACTTCCAAATATTTACACTTTGTTGATTTATTTCAAGAGAAGAGTAAACATGGCCGTCATCTCTTGGCTCCAGATGATCTGCTTTGCCCTGATGCCGTGACACAAATGTGCCATTGGAATTTCAAAATGAAGGGGGAAAGCTGACAGAGGTGTCTGTTTTTAAATATCTGGATGAAACAATCGATTCTAACCTTACATTTGAAAAACAAGTCAGCATTGTAACAGATAAAAAAGTTGACTTGTCACATTTATTCATATCAGAGAGTAATTCATCTAATTTTGAAGGCAGCAACGTTGTATTTCAATGCCATCATCATGTCATATCAGTCACAATGTTTTGACTGAAAGGCACAAGCCTCCTTTTCACCACTGCAACCTGTACAGTCAGCGTACCACCAGACTCTTAAGGTGCCTGACAGGAAGCCAAACACCATCGGCACTGTTACTGCCTGAGAAACCACAATCTACTGAGCTGGGACAATCTTATCATATTTACAGATGTAATGAGAAAACTGCCTTTGGACAGTCAGCTCACACGTGAAACAGCCTGCCAACACTTACCAGAGACTGACACTTACAGTTCTTTTGTGTTCTGTCCTTGCTTTAGTGTTAAATGTACCTTGTGTGAGAAACACTTCATAAGGTCATAGCACTGCTCCTGTTTTAATGTGTTTATGTGTCTTTTGCAGCTTTCATGACATGTGCCCAAAAAATGAACTGTCACATTAGCTGAAAAGTCTATCAATGTGCACTGCCTGTTCAACTTTGAACTCTACGAGTAAATAAGCAAAGGCTAATCTAAAAGATGAGGATCAATGCTTTAACTTTGCACTGCTTATATTTAATTGTTGATCGTAAAATTGATAAATTGACCCTAAACGGTGGATAGTGACACTGATAACTTCAACATACATGGATTCGTAAAATAAGCACTATCTCTCAGCCATGTTGCATGCTAGACACAAAAACCCATCTTTGCCATCAAAAAGATATAAATGAATGAATTAAGGCAGTTTGGGTCTTTTCCTGTATTTTTATCTCTTACATGCATGCACATGCAGCAGAAGATGCCTGGTTTGATTGGTTTAGGCCTGTGGCCGGAGATAACCAAATGAGAAGGACGAAAAAAAGTTCCCAGGAGCTGCTGATGGTAGATAGTGCTGTGTTGAAAATCTCACGCCATCAAAGGCAGATTTTTTTTTTTTTTAGTTTCAGCCATAATTTAACTTGATGCTGCTTCAGATATCATCGTTGTCATATAAGCTTTGTTGAGAATTATCAGAGCTATGAATGCATGGAAAGTTGTTGGCAGAAAGGTGTGTGTGACTGCAGTGTGTTCTTGTGTTTGTGAGTGCGTGTGTGCTTGTATGAACAGTGAAAGGTTGTGGGTCACGGTGGATTTCCTGTTGTTTGAGGTTGACAATCAGAACTGAAATAGTGAAAAAACAGAGACCACTCATACTCTCTCTGCCTCCCCTACACTCCTGACAAACATGCAATCACATTTACATAGAGAGTCACAAGTCCATAACTTTATTGCACTCAATTAGGAGCGCAGTAGAATATTAATTTAAGCTTTGAGAAAAGTGTTTTTCTTTGGGTTGTTGTTTTTTTTTTTTTTTAAAAAAAATCACGCAGTGGTCTTTTATGATGCAAGTGTCTGTTTGAACCTGTGAAATGCTCTAATCCCTATCATGGAGAATCTTGAGGTGAAATATTCACCTCTTTTAGTTGTCCGTGATCTTATCAGTGGTACAGTGAATGCTTTCTGCTTTATTACACCTTCTTGTGCTCTACATCTACCTTTAAAAAAAATGTGGGCTTTACCTCGGACCTCCTGTCCTCCTCAGGAGCCTTGAGGTGATCCCTGTGGCATCAGATAAAGAGGGCACACACTGACACACTAACACACACTCGTGCACAAATCTGACACAGTTATGCACGGAAATACTACTGCATGTAACTGCATCAACTCACAGTCATGACAATCACACCTTCAGTGCTTTTGTGGAAGGAAAGGAGGTGACAGGAAGTGATAAAAAGAAATTATTTAGTGTCCGAAAAAAGAACAAATTGACAATACTGTATGTTTGGCTTCGTGGATGTTTGTCATCATTCAGCGTTACTTTACATACATTAAACAAAAAAGAGATTTATGTCGCATGTGATACACATACTTCTGTGATACCCTTAAAGACAGCATTTAAGGCATCAGAGTGAATCAAATGACATCTGATTGTGACAGGAATTGCCACTAGGCAAAAAGCCTGAGGGGTGTGAGAGCTTACAGAGAACAAGGGCCTGGGGGGAGCTGTGTGTGTATGTGTGTGTTTGTGCAAGGGAGGGGGGAGAGGGGGATGGCTATTACTGGCAGTGATGAAGGAGAGAGTGCATTACTGGCAGCTGTGTCCTTTATGAGCGAGACAGAGAAGGATTCACAAAGAATGAAATGACATGAAAGAGGGACAGTCAGAGCGAAAGAGAAGCCAGTGAACCACTTGAAAGCACTTTGAGGTTGACACCTTCGTATTCTCCGCCTTTCTCCATTTGCAAATATTCCACGTCCTCAGAAGTCTCTCTCCTTGTCGTATTCGATGTTATTTTGTTCATTTTTTTTATTAAGACAGGAGGTGCTGGGGAGGAAAATACCTTTGGTTTACTCTGGCCACACCATAACTGGTAGTTGTTTAAGGGGAAGTACAGACTACAAGTTCTCATAGTGGGAATCAGTGTCTTGTTTACTTCTTTAGGCAAAAACATGCAGTGTCATTTTGATTTTGGCTTCCACAGTACTTCCACAGTGACAAGCTATAAAGATAAAGATTTCATTTGTTTTTTCATTAAATTTAAAATCAGTCATGAATTAAAAAAACATGAGAGATTTGTTAATACAGTGTTGTCCAAACAACGTGAATTATCGTATCGTTTAATGTTATTGAGATTAAACTCTGCTAATGTCTGAATTGAGAAATCTGAGGTAATGAGTTCATGTTGCAGCTACACAGTGGTGAGTAAAGTGTAAATACTCCCTTTACAAAATCTGCAGTAACAGAGGTATTTGCAAAATGGAGTGAAGTAAAATGTTGATTACTGTCTCAAAAATTAATGAGTAGGAATAGTAGTAGTAGTACAGTTTTTTGAAAAACAAACAAACATGAAAGTGCTTCTTTTACTCGTGTGCATCAATTGTATCAAGTTCCAACTCTCCTGCAAGTACCGCTCAGTCCTCATAACTGCACCACATCATATTAGTTTTGTTTCCTTTAGTGCAAACTTGTCCATTCAGCTGCCTGACATTTACATTTCAGCTTAAGACAAAAAAAATCTTTGATTTAAATGACAATAGCTGTTACTTGTTTCCTTGCATGCATGGTTCAGGAGTTTTGTCCTTCTGTCTGTGTTGCCCAAGTGTCTGTGAAGTGGCACCTGTGTGGAGAAAAGAAGAGGACGGCTACGTCTTAAAATACTAACATAACCACTTTTGCTTTTGTGTTTGTTCAGCCCAGATTGAAGTTATCCCGTGCAAGATCTGCGGTGATAAGTCCTCTGGAGTCCATTATGGTGTCATCACTTGTGAGGGTTGCAAGGTGAGAAAACAGCATCACAGGCACACTCACTGTACAGATGAGTCTGTATTAAAGGAGCAGTTCATCATTTTGGGAAATAGGATTTGCCCGCATGTCTTTTCATTCAATATGAAGCTACAGCTAGCAGCCTGTTAGCTTAGCATAGAAACTGGAAACAAGGGAAAATAGCTAGCATGCCTGAGGGTTAAAAAAAATCATACCAAGAGTAGCCTCTAAAGCTCATAAATTAACACACCTTTTTAAAAATATTGTTACAAAAACCTTACTATCCATTTACAGGGTTACTTCATAGAGCTGCCAGGCTGTCTGTTTTCTCCTAAGTTGACAAGCTAAGCTAATTAGCTGCTGGCTCCAGCTTTATACTGAACATGTCAATCATCTCATTTAAAAGTCCAGTGTGTGGGAATTGGGGGGGATCTATTTGTGGAATTTGGTGTATTATGTTGCACTATATTATATTATATTATATTTGTAATGGTGTGCTATCTTGGCCAGGTCTCCCTCGAAAAAGAGATTTTAATTTCAATGGAGTTTCTGGTTAAATAAAGGTTTAATGAAGATAAATAAAATAAATAGAAATATGGTCTCACTAGTATTTGATTCATTGAAAATAAGAATCTTTGTGTTTTAATTACCTTAGAAGGAGCCTTTTACATCTACAATGTCCACCATGTTTCTACACTAACCCAGAAAGGACAAACCAAACCAAACCAAACCAAACACTGGCTTAATGACAGCCTTTCACGTTTTTCATGAGTTGCGTATCCAGCGTAGGTTCTCCTCCCCTGCTTGGAGGGGAATGATGAGTGTATTCATTGGGGTGCTGTCTGCAACTTTACCACTAGATGCCACTAAATCCTGCACACACAACCTTTAACTCTCGACAAGAACACAAATAAGAATATTCCCCAGAAAGTTGAACTATTACTTTAAAAATTAAACAAGACCAATATATTAAATATTATCCTGGTATCTTCATAGTATATTACATCTGCTTAGTAACTAGAAATGCAAGCACAGAAATGTCTAACATACGTTTGCGGTCATTTAGAAACAGTGTCATAGTCACACTGTTTATTTAAGTTAGCTTTTCACTGAACTGTAGATGTCCTGCTGGATACATGGTCACTGTTAACAAGAAAAAATCATTTAAGGTATCCTCCTAAAAATTCATCCTTCTGTTTATCTCTGTTAATTATGCCATACCCGCCTATCAGGGATTTTTCCGGCGCAGCCAGCTGCCTACTGTATCCTACTCCTGCTCCAGGCAGAGCAACTGTCAGATCGACCGGGCCAGCCGCAACCGCTGCCAGCACTGCCGTCTGCAGAAGTGCTTGGCACAGGGCATGAGCAGAGATGGTGAGACACCGACACTGACCATCATACAAACATTTCTTTTACAGCATGTGTTTATTTTTTCGGGTGTTCATTCTTTGTCCTTCTCAGCGGTGAAATTTGGGCGGATGTCCAAGCGTCAGCGCGACTCCCTGATTGCTGAAGTGGAGAGGCACCGACAGCAACAGCAGCAGCAGCAGCAGCAGCTTCAGGGAGACGCGCAGTCTGTCTTGTCCTACTCCACCAAGACCCGTCAAGACCACTCCCCACAGCTCCTTCAGCCCATGGCCTACTCCTTTGCCGGAGATGCCGAGCTGCTTTCCTACACTGCTGATGTCCATCCGTACCTGGTGTCCTCCCCAAGTGAGTCGCAGGTGTCGGGTATGATCTACCGAGGCTCTGGTGTCTCACCAGCATCCAGATCCCAGGGGAGGGGGGACAACAATGGACACCTGGACATAAGAGGTGAGGTACTCGTGTGTTTGCACACTTCACTGTGTGCAGCTCCCTTCATCGCCCTCTTTCTTACATGTCTGTCATCTGTATTTCTCATGTCAGGATTTGACTCCAGACAATCATCTCATGACCTGATGGGGATTCATTCCTACAACCCTCTGGAGGATCCCTACAGCCTCTATCCTCACTCTCTGAGAAACATAGGTGAGAAAACAACACAGTGAGTCAACATGCATATAAGTATAAAGTGTTTTTAATTTTTAAGTGTTTCTTGTTTGTTTCAGATGAGCTGTGTGCCAGCATTGTGCGTTCCCACAGAGAGACAAGCCAGTACAGAGTGGAGGAGCTGCAGGCCCTCAGATGGAAAGTGTTCAGCAGAGAGGAGATCCAAGCCTACCAGAGCAAAGTAAACCAACCCGACGGCTGTTTTTTGGTTCTCAGGCCTTGCTCAGACAGTCTCAAATCAAAACACGCCATCTCAGATGGTTTGAGGATAAGGCTGTTTTTTAATCATCAAAAAGAAAACCGAGAAAACTTGTTTCATCATTTCCCCACTCCTCTTCTTTTTCCTCTTTGATCACATGGGAGGCTTATGCACAATTTTGAGTTAAGGACTTTGTTGATCCTCCCAGTATTGCTTCTCAGCTGCAGATACACTATAGTGTCAAATCACAGAAAATAAAGAGTTGAAACAAAGAAAGGGGATTTGCTTCATTGGCGGAAGAGCAGTGTGGTGAAGGAATGGTTAGGGCAGAGAGCTGATTTGAAGGATTTGTTGCAAATTAAATAATCTACCCTCCAAACTTTTTTTCTCTTACTTGTCTTTCTCTCGCTTTCAGTCAGTGGATGAGATGTGGCAGCACTGTGCCATCCGGCTGACTGATGCTGTGCAGTATGTGGTGGAGTTTGCAAAGCACGTCCCAGGCTTCCGTATGCTTAGCCAGAATGACCAGATTGCTCTTCTGAAGACTGGTGAGTTTACCTTATAAGAGGAGCCCTCCAGTCATAATCTAAAATCCTTTAAATCTCTTGTTCCATTTCTTCATTTCTGCACTCAGGCTCCATGGAGGTAGTTCTGGTCCGGATGAGTCGGTTCTTCAACACGGAGAACAACACTGTCTTCTTTGATGGGAAATATGCTGGAGTCGAAGTCTTCAAGTCTTTGGGTGAGTGTTTCTCTGTGTGTTGCTCTGTACCTGTAGCACAAAGGCAATGCTGCAACCATTTGTTTGAGCACTAAACATATTAACACAGTGGT
Organism: Naso thynnoides; assembly: GCA_029783665.1. Lineage (NCBI taxonomy): Eukaryota > Metazoa > Chordata > Actinopteri > Acanthuriformes > Acanthuridae > Naso > Naso thynnoides. The sequence continues at coordinate 15,355,507 of JAQLOL010000025.1, forward strand.
TTATCAAAACTCTGTGGTTTCTTTCTTGCAGCATGTGGTGATTTAATCACAGCAGTGTTTGACTTTGCTCATGGCATGTGTGCTCTGAAGCTCACTGAGCACCAGATCGCTCTCTTCAGCGCCCTGGTGCTGATCAACACAGGTAAGATTAACATATCTGTTGCTTAGGTATGTTGCATTTCATTCCTCATTTTCTGAAACTTACTAAAGTGGAGCCTTCAGCTGAGCTGGTTACCAGCAGGATGAAAAACATATCTCAAACTTCTCACTTTCCATCCGGAAACATACATTTTACTTTGTTGATTTTTTCTTTGTGTTTTCCATGTTTTTAGATTTACATAGATTTACATTTATGTAGTTTTGTTTCTAGTCATTGTTCCAGTTTTTGGTTTAAATTAAGCTGATGAGAGACATATTTTAGTCACCTTAAGCTAAATATCTCAAACCCCCCCAAAAATAAAAATTTATGTCCTAAAATTTCTAAAATATTCACCATTTTTAATGACAGTTCACAGTTTTCAATAGACACAGAGGAGACAACTTGATAAAAAATTCAAATAAACCTTCAAACATTTTTTATATCACATTCTTGGCCCTTTGACTTCATTCTCATGTATTTATTTACTTGGGTTGATTCCCATCCATTTAGCCTCTCTGCTCGCTTGTTAGCAGATGTGATGTATTGACACACAGTAAACCTGAACTATTCACATTAATGTAGAGAGATACTAAGGCATGCCCATTTAAAAAGAAATCTTTGCTTTCTTTTGTCTCTCTGTGCAGATCGTCCATGTTTGGAGGACAGAGGCAGAGTTCAGCGAGTGCAAAGAAGCGTGGAGTTGGGACTCACACACATCCTACACCGAGACAATCAGCAAGCTCTAATGCACAAGGTACACGTCTCGCTTTAATCCTCAGATTAGCTAAAACCAGATGAAAAAAAGAAAACATCATTCTTCGATGCACATGCTCTTCACTGTATAGTAGAAAACAGCTGTGTGAATGTGTCTGTCTCCTCTCTGCAGCTGTACCAGAGGATGGCAGTGTTGCGCACACTGTGCAGTCTGCACATGGAGAAGCTGCGCTGGTTCAGTCAGCGTTACCCGCTCACTGCTCACTCGATGTTCCCTCCACTCTACAAGGAGCTGTTTGCTTCTGAGGCAGAGCTGCTGCCGGGGACCATTCACTGATGATTCACTAGAATATGCAAACACACACAACACAGACACACACATTATTTTAAATCTTATCAATACTTCCTGACAGAATCTATTTTTCTAATAATGAAAAAAAAAAGAGAGAAAAGTACAGTAAGCGTAGTGTCTTAAGTATTACATGAGTCACAGCAGAGCTTTTTTTGTAGGTTGTGTCAAACAAAAATTCTAATGTTTTGATAGCTTAAAATTGTTTTGATTATTCCAGAGAAACATGCATTTTCTTGTTCTTCAACAGAACATTGTCAGTGGGATTAATTTCCTCTCAGGATGTGCTGTTGTGATTTTGTCTGCTTAGAGTTGCATTGCATGACGGTGTGTTCGGACATACAGATTCAAAGAGGCTGAGCACCAATCACTGTCCCCTGAAGACTACAACTGTATTCCAGCAAAAATGTATCTTCAGAATATAAAACAATGTCCCCCTGTTAAATTAAAGGGTGACTTTAAAATGCTGCTAGTTGTAATTTGCTTGGATTTCATTTGTTTTCATTTGCACAAAAAAAGTCCAAGACAATTCAACTTGTTAAGACACAAGGAGTTAATAATATAGTAGCAAGAAACGTGCTGGCAAAACACCACATTCCAAGAACATAATAACAGCATCAAGTGATCAAAATAACAATTGTACATGCGTACCTGATTTACGATATAATCAAAATTACATAATCAACTATTAGGCTTTTAATTCACGGGCTAAGTGTTTACCAAAAGAGCAAATTTTCATGTAAAGGTATAGAAGCCATATGCAACGGTTTATTACCATTTAGAGTAAAATTCCTCAAAACTTTCCTGACTTTGCTTGAGTGTGGCCAAAAATGGTGTCAAGTCCGTTCAAATCATTTGACTTGTTCTTAATGAATGGGTCGCTATATAAAGTACAATGTTTGTAACACAGGTCCCATATAGTCATGTAGTCATATAGTCTTGTGATTAAGATTCCTGGTTTTCACCCAGGCGGCTACGGTTCTGCTCTCTGTATGAGTCAACACTTGCCCAGCACAGCTGAAACAGGACACCAGCCCTGCACGTACAGCACACAGCACTAATCTGGCCTCTATATCGGAACTGTGTGCTAAATCACCACACGTAGCACCTTTAAGTATGGATTGGTGAGTATGCCGCTGATTTGCTCCTCATACAAAATCCTGTTCAGGATGTGAGAAAGTGCATATTTTCATTTTTCCTTTGAATTCGACCCTCCTGATTATCTTTGTGCATTTTTTACCTGATGCCCTGCGGGGACAACCAGTTGCTACAAAACTGGCCTGAGGTCGTCTCTCCGTCTTTCAGGCGCCACGACGATGGGCTGCACCCACAACAAATCACACTGATTCCTGTCAGCTTAATTATTGTTTGATTATACTATTTTACCATGTTATATATTTGAAGGCTTATATTATTGTCTAACAAATATTCCCTACAAGCACAGTTTGATGACATCAGATTCATCACCTTTTGCTTTTCCTTGCTGTCTGTCTCTGGAATCAACGGGCCAAATAGAGCTTTGGGTGAAAGGTTTACATAATCAGTGATAAATACACCCAAAGAACAGGTGGCAACGTGCCTCTTTGTTTCTGTATGTCCTCAGAGAAAGGTTTCTCCTCACGTTGATGTCATCACAGTCCCACAGTGCAGCAGCACCTCTCAAATTTGATCCTTTGTGTTTGAATAAATCTTCACAGGCTTTTATATCTTTTGAGCTTTGAAAAGATGTTGCATTAAATGTAGAGAAAAAGATTGATTAAAAAAATGTGGAGATACACTAGAAGTGTCTTCCTCTGTGTGCAACCCTTTCCTTTTTTTCAGATTAAGTTGCATATGTTTTTCTCCACGTATCTTTGAATAAAGCCATGAGTAACAAGGACGTGAGGAGAGGTTTCAGCATTAAGCACTGTGTGTCCGGATGTAGTCCTCCACGTTCCTGAAAATGCTGGGTGTATAATGGCGAAATTTCCATGTTAAGCTTTGAATAAACTGCTGAAGCTGTGAGACCGAGCAGATGTGATAAATTTATTTGACGTTTTTGTGGAAAAAAGCTGGAACATAAATGGTTGTGTAATGCAAGAATCCTTAAATCAGCAATAAACAGTTTGTTCATAGACATAGCTCTGAAGCAATAGCATGATTTATCAGTCTTAGTCCCAAATTGAGGAACATCTAGACACAACAAAGACTGTGTTGCTAGGGAAAGTAAGAGGAAGCAAACTGACAGTCTTTGCGTCAATTGTGTGAGGTAAATATGACAAAGCCACAAAGAGTTTATATTGATGTACCTCAAGTCCTGCTAGAAACTGAGTTGTGCTTTTATCTCCCTCTGTTCAGTGTTGTTCACTAAAGAGCATCTTTATAAATCCCTTCAATACACAATATCATAAATCAGTTTGGTTCGGAAATACAGCAGCTAAACAATTTCATTTCTAGTGTAAAAAAAAATCCACGGGACAACTCTGTTTTTTTTTAACACACAAAAAACATAACATAAACAAATCAAAATATACAAAACACAAGCTTAACGCTGGATTGCACTAAAACAAAACACACCAAACACAACCATAACAAACACACCCATGTCATCATAGACTTTATCACCAACAACCCAAAATATATAATCACGGAAACAAGATGAAGGCTAAATTACAATAAGAAAACCATAAACAATCCAAATTACAAAAAAAAGTTTAGTATCCATTATAGTTGGAACAGTTTTACTCACAATAATCATTTAAATTCTCTCTCTGACACACCTCTCTCTCTTATGTTTTTACTCCTGAAAATGGAAGAAAACAATCAGAAACTGACCTCAGTACTTAAATTAAATAGTATGTACTGTCAACACATGTTCATATTTAGACATTAAATCCAGTTTCCAGCAGCTCTGCAATCTGAACTTCAAGGGAAAACTGATGCATTCACTTCCCTCAGTTCTTGTATGACTAACTGCAGCCATCTCTGATCAGTGTGAGTGCACTGCAGCCCGGCCTGAGTTTGTTTGCTATTCTTCGCTCTCTGACCTCCCGTGGGAGAATCTGTACCACTTCTGAGCAGTTTCCGGACCCCCATCACTCACAACCACCAACTGAACGCTTTGATCCTTATATCTACTGTATACAATGGGAAAGAGCTGCAGGCGGAGCAGCAAAGGCAGGATAATCCTTCCAGTGGCCTATAGAGAACAAAGCATGGAAATTCATTAAATTACAGTCTTCAGCTGCACGGGGAGTTCTTCTTTGGTCTGATTTGGCTTTTTTACTAGGGCACGGGAGGGATTGCATAGAGGTCACAGTCAGATGAGACTGGAATGTGTGAGGCTATGACTACCACGAATCTAAACACAGAGAGATAACAGGGAATTAATGGTCTATCTAAGTACACAATAAATTCCAAATACATGGGTGAAATGGAAAAAGGTCACCATCACAAAGAGAGGAAGAGACTTACCCTCCTAAAGTCTGGGGGAAAAAACTGTTTGGGGTGGAAGAATTTTAGCAAAAAATTTTAGCCTGTGTGACAAACATGGAGTGTAGCGCTTGAAAAATATGAACATTCCAGGAAGGCACGGCGGAAAAACACACCACTGATTTCTGTTATGGGAGCTTTGGGCACATAGATGGTAAATTAAATAGTGGACAAAGCAACAGTGATGTCAACCTTTGGTGAGAAGTTTTGCTGTTGGCTGTTGACATCTTGGGTTTATGGAGCCAGAAATGACCATATTTGGACAAGAGGGTGAGTAGGACACGCATTGCTGCCCATGACCGTGATTATACGTTACTTTAAGTCTTCTTATAGACAAGTGAGCTCTATAAAAATGCACCCTTGTTAAGTTGCCATGAGACCAATTGCGTTTTTGTACCAGGCTGTAAACATGTTTTTCTTCTGCTCCAAAATTTGGTATTTAACTTGGGGAACATCAAGCTTACTTTTGGGGCCAGCCTCAAGTGGCCATTCGAGGAACTGCAGTTTTATTCACCACAATGCTGCTTGAAAAAAAAAAGAGATTAAGATTCATCT
>JAQLOL010000025.1:15360834-15383386 GCA_029783665.1 Naso thynnoides
TGCAGTTTTATTCACCATAATGCTGCTTGAAAAAAAAAATAGAGTAAGATTCAGCTTTTTTCTGACCCATATTTAAAACAGGATATTTTGGTTTCTGCTGCTTTGATTGTAGTTATTCTTTTGGAAATCTTATCTTTATAGTCCCCCACATCATGGAAATAAAATAATTTATCACTAAGTGACCCCTGAAGGTGTCATTGGGCTACTAACATAACTGTAATCAGTAATTTACATGAACCACAATCTTTTTATTCATCTTTTAAGTATGTTTAAAGACAAACAAAACAAAAATATTGTTAATATTGTTACATTACATTGCCATTAAGACCATTACAATATCAGATTCATGGTAAATGATATGGTAGGTTACTTACAACAGGTTTTTTTTGGTAGCCTGGAAATTTTAATTTTTAATAAATATTCAATTTATTGTAAAAGGGTTCTTGTAGAAGACTGTCAACTAGCCTATGTTTTATGCATGTAGGCTATACATAATACTTGACAAGGTAATAATCATGATTCCCTTTTAACCACCACTGTGACAAAATTACTTCAATAATTGCTCTGCGGCGCAGACTTGTTTGTCTCAGAAAACACTGAGCTGATTGGCTCAGTCAGTGTTCAGCGATAATTAGCAGCTGGGCCTGACTGCAGGCCAATGAGTGACGAGTTAATTGCCTTAAGAGCGGTCGTGTCCACACAGGCGCGCTGACTCTGCGCTCTTTCATAAGGTCCAAATCGTAATTTCCGACAGAGGAGCGACCCGACAGGATTTGAACGAGTCGTTTATGAGTCACGTTCTAAAACTTCCTCTCCTCCCTCTCCTCCTCACGCCGCGTCATCCTCCCTGAAACCCAACAACAACCATAAAAACTGTTCGTGCTGTTGCGGGTTTCGCTCTCTCAGACGGACAGCACGGAAGCTTCCGTTGGACCAATTACCGGGCCTGTCTGTGTGCTGCCCCCGCCGAGCGTGTTTTCCTGGGCGGCCTCTGCTCCCTCTGCCAGGACAGTTATCAACAGCGGGACAAACAGTCCTGGAAAGACGCTAAGAAGTTTGCAATGGGTTCCTCTCGGACTCTGTTCTGCTCCACCGCATTTGTGTTGGTGTTACTGAGCTCAGCATCCAAGGGTTGGTACTCTTCTTCTTCCCCTCGTCCCTTTTTATTTTTGCTGTCATCTTAGAAAATGTTGTTTGCTCTTTGGCCGATAGCCGGGCTCCATTTTTGTTCGACTGAGCTGCATGTTAGTGCGTTAATTTGGCCTGCAGACATGAATCCTTTATCCAGAAACCCTTTGAAGGACTTAAATGGGTTTATATGTGTCTGCTGTTTTGTTTCCAGTTTAATTTTACATTCACATAGTTTACTTATTTTTAAAGCTACTTCACAGCTTAGGCTAATATTTGCTGGTGAGGTATATATAATGCATTTTTACATGAAATGTATAGTAATCATAGAAAATAATGAAATAAGCTCCTCAACCAATAACAAAATTACATTTGTATTAGCCTTTAGGCCTACTATGTTTAATATTAATGATGACCACATACTTTTTAAATAGTGACTGCCTGGCCAACATGGGATTTATTTTTGGACTGATACCGATATTAGAGAGTAAGAAAATATCTGATATATCGGCTGATATTCTACATATAATATTTTGAATGTGGCTGTCAAATACCTGTGACAAAGATGTAATGGAGGCAGGATATCTAACAAACTTTATTCCAAATATCAGTACACTAAACATTAAGCACTACACTTGTTACCAATTAAATAAGGAACTGCCCTCTATTGGACAAACTATGTGATTACACCTTTTAAATTACCAGTCCTAGCATTTTTCCAGCCTTAAAAAAATAGTTTTAATATTGGCACATGTGGGAGCACATATGCAGCTATACGGTTGTATCTGTAATAGGCCCATATCGGCCGATAATATCAGCAAACCGATATATCAGTTGGGCCCTAATAGTGACTGTAAAATGTAAATGCAGAGCTTTTGAGTGTCTTTACACTTCGGCATTTCCTGTAATACTTGTGTGAAGTGGTACTTGTTCCAGCACCACTGGCTAGTTCTCAGCATTATTTGTGCACTGAAGGAAACCAGTAAAAAGTTGCATAACTTTGTCCGGCTTTTTGCCCTTCTCATTCTCTTTCTTTGTGTGCACATTTTTCCAGATGAGCGATTCCTTGAGCAGCGTCCTGTCTCCTTTGACCCTGAGAAAATCATGCAAGGTGCCTGTGTTCACATTCTAGTGCAGAATCTCTGCAAGGACCAGTTAGAATCTCAGCTGGTCAGGGTGGTATTTGGTCAGCTCTTACTACTTTAAGACACTATTTTAGGCTTTAGACTCTTGAGTTTGAACATAGGTTGTTGGAGCACTCAGATGGTTTTACTAAACAAGCTCGGTTTGCTTATTTCAAGGAGTGCTACTGAATGAAAAGCCATAGAACAGGAGATAGTAAAAAAAAAAAAGAAGTGCTCTTTGGTGAAGGGCACGAACAAATATTACAGAACAGGAAGAAACCAAGGCACTTTTCTTGAGATAATATTTACTATACCCTTATTACATTGGCAGATTCTAGAGGTAGAACACGATTAGTAATGATCCTGTTCTACCTGTAGAACCTGCCAGTGTAATAAAGGCATTATAACATTTATCTCAAGACAAGCGCCTTGGTTTCTTCCTGTTTTTGCGAGTGCTACTGAACCTTGAAATTGCTGTGAAATGTCTTCTCATGCTTCTGAGGGACCTTTCTTTAAGTTTGAAAAAATCTCCCTGATGATATCTTGTTCAGATTGATATCTTTTGTAAGTCCCCACGCTTTGTTGCTGCATGCTAATTCCCTGTAGTTCCCCTTTAAGTTTAGGTTAAAGGTAAGATAAGATGCACAGAGAGTTCATGGCCAAAGAAATGACTGTTAGTGTAGATAATATTCTGTACATTATTATGGAGTATGCTCAATTTTTTTTTTCATGTATTTCAGTGATGCAACACCCAGATATGTACCAGAGAGAGGTGGACTTGGCAGACCTCTTTGATCAGAGGGGTATTGTTTTTTTTTTTTTTAATCTATCGACCTTGTTTGATTGAGCTTTATGTCCACTTGATTTGAAACATTTGTCAGCTCAATATAGAGAATAATACAACCACAGGTCTAAGAATCGTCTTGTGCTTGTTTTGTTGACAGAGGTCCCCATAGAGCAGGCAATGGTGCCTCCACCAGAGAGAGGTAAGCTTTTGTCTGTCTTTCTTTTTTTTAGTGCCTGTTATTGCTTCTAACTCTCTCTTACTCATCCTCCCTCTCATCTTTCCTGTCTTAATCAACCAGACATCACGAAAATATTCAAAATGTACTCTTAATTAATAATACAGTCTTTTTCTTTAAGGTGGTTCCAGACCAGGAGTCTTGACTCCCAGAGGAAGTTTGTACCTATTTTCCTATCTTTGTATCAGTTTTCATTTTCTTCATATAATCTTTCTCCTGTCGCTTAAGTATCAAATAACTGGGGTACTCCCGTCTTTTCTTCTCAGGTCGACCTAGGTTCGGGCCTCGTTCCTTTGGCAATCCTCCCTCCTTGGAGTATCCCGTTCAGTTCCCCCTGGCCAGACCGTCGTCTGACAATCTTCAAGCCATCTGTCTCCATGGAGACCATCGTCCCCGTTACCCAGCCTCTTACTTTCCTGCCTCTGGTTTTGGCCAGCTGAAGCGAAGGGCCAGTTCCGTCAATAACGCAGAGTCCTGGTTTAGTTTATGTTGCTCAGAAAGTGAAACGTGGGGACAGGAAGTAACCCTGTGTTGCGCCACACATGCAGTGAGTTTTCACGACGGCAAAATCCAATTCAGCAATTTTTTTTGCCCTGAATTTAAAATGACAAAATGACATTCTCTATATTCTCATCCTAATTCTGCTTTTCTGGCTTTATTCCTCTTTGTTGATTATTATTTCATCTTGTTTCTCTAAACATAGCTGTTTTCTCAATTGTTTCACATGATGAAAAAAATATTTTAAATTATGCGCTGTGGAGATAAAGTTGTATCTCAAACTAGGATGACTTCCTGTTAATTAAATTTTATCCTCTTAATACTTCTGTGGAGGAGGGTTCTTGTAGACAGTATATTATTGCTAGCATGTTAAACCTTTTATTCACTTTTTTTAATTCTTACCCATCTAATTCACTGGGCTGTTAGTAATGTTGTTATGCAATGAATGTGCTTGAGGTTACACAAGTCTCTTGCTCTTTATGGATATTGGCTACTTACGCAGTTAAAAAAAAGATGCATGCGGGTTACTGGACCCTGCTGAGAAGTAGTTTTTGTGCATGTTGGGTGTTTTTTTGTTTTTTGTTTTTAAATCCTGATTATAAAAAAGGTCATAAAACATCCTTCACATTGCAGAGATGATGGCACTTGCATTTTTTAAGAACAAAGTTGAAGGCCTTGGGCACTCCCAGTCGATGAGCCCATTATGTGCCGCCCTGCTTGATGTTACAGACAGGCCTTGGCATGAGCACGAGTGAAGCTGACTGAGGGCAGGCATCAAACCTGCCTCGAATTCTTCGGCAAATGAGCACTACTTTAATCTTACTGTCTTCCTCTTACCTTGTTTGCTTTTCAGTTTTGGTTCGATGCTCTGCATAATTGCAGGTGTCTCATTAACTCAACATACTGCCTCAAGCTTGCAGACATCATGTCAGTATTAGAGGATTTAATTCACCATGACTGTCTGTGATTTTTCTGTGCCTCCTTCAGTGGGAGCTGTCAATTGAATCTTTCTGTGAGGAGGACTCATCAGTGAAGGATCGTCTTTACGACTGCTGCAGAAAAACAGGCATCAACAGGCTAAACTGCTTCCACAATGATGCCCCAAACCCAAACTACGGGCCAACAGAGGAGCTGCCAGTGCTTCCAGTTCCCCCGACTGTCAACTTCAGCTTTGAGCCAAGCGTTTGCCAGAGGTATGTAGGGAAATAAACTATCCATCCATCCATCCATTATCTGTAACCATTTATCCTTTACAGGGTTGCAGGTGGCTGGAGCCAATCCCAGCTGACACTAGGCGAGGGCGGGTTGCAACCTGGACAAGTCACCAGTTGAAAATAAATGAAATAAGCACCAATAAAAATGTATTTACTCCCAATCAACTCATAGTTCAGTAATATTTAGTGACAAATCAGTTGTAATAACACAGGTTTTACTTTCTTTTCATTTATCTTTTGATCTATTGCAGCGTTCAATACGTTAAACAGCTGCTAAAAAGAATATAGTTGGCAGAATGTGCCTTTTTTTGGTCTAGAACTAATAAAAACATCACAATCTTTTGCACTGGGTTGAATGTTTCTACATTATAATTAATATTGACACCAGTTTGTTTTGTGTCAGCCCAACATACAGTGTTCTTTGTTGTAAATAAATACCGGAGCACTAATCCACTGCTTAAAAAATGTCCATCAAATGCATTGTTTACCACTTTATAAGAAACATTGGCTGAAAAACACATTTCCAGCAATTTTAAGAAATTACTGAGCTATAAAAAAAACCCCAAACTATATACGTTTGAAATATTTCTGTTGAGGGATGAACTTCCTGTGTTCAAAAAACAGCTCATGATCAAGGAAGTCTAGTTTTGGTAACTGATCCGTAAATTTGAAGGCTCACTGGCACCGCAACACACCGCAGCGGTTTTGGAACGAGGAAGAGTTTCACTACTCTAGAAATAATGTCAGTAACTGTTTCATACGTAACTTTTGCACATATTTGACTGGCCAATGTTTGATCACTGAAGACCAGCAGAGATTGAGCGAGGTTCAACAAAGAAACAAGAAATATAAGCGTTATTGAGGTACCTCCATGTTATAAAACACACTTACGCCTCATTCTCTACAGGACAGGGGTGACTCCCAAAAATATCAGAGGAAACAAAAAACAGAAGGTGGAAAAACCAATAAAAGTTGAAATCAGCTTTCCTCCTGGACAACCCACGGCTGATAACATCGAATCATTATGTGAGAACCAGAAGTTGCGGCCTCTCTATACAGTCAAGTGCCTGGCAGGTGAGGGCCATGAATGGCTGGCTCGACAGGCGAAGGCCGTTAATCGTATGGAAAAGGGATTCAAACAGTGCTGCAAAAAGAAGCAGGATGTCGCTAATTGTGCTGATCGGAAGGTAAAGCCACCTGCACATATAATTATTATGAATAATTAATTTTTGGAAATTTATGTCCTTTTTCATCTCGTCTTTTAGTGGCGTGAGGAGCTCAACAAGTATTGCATGGTTGAGAATGGTCAACTCTTGGATTTCCACTGTTGTTACACGCCTGAAATGGCAGAGGATCAATTCAACTGTTTCCGAGACATTTCTCGCGACCCACATTATAATTTGACTTCAGCCACTGAGGAGGTCACGCTTAACAATCTCTGTGACACCCACAAGATCATCAAGAGGAAGTAAGACTACAATTTCCACATCTGTCCTAGAATCTTTTTCTTCTGTGTTCTCTCCCTCCTCTCTTCACTTGTGTTCTGTGTGCGTACAATTTCTGTTTTCTGAGCTTTGTAAGATTTTTGTCATTTCTTCAATGACAAGTTAAAAGGAATCTCAAGCAGTTTGATATGTTGAATATTCTCATACACAATCTGTGAAATATGTAATGATAGAAACATGGTAATGATGTTGCTGTGTTTTAGGTTCAATGTTGGTTTTAACATCAAGGGTATGGTGAAGCAGTGCTGCCCCCTGTCTGAAGAAGAAAGGACCACATGTATAACGCAGAAGGTAAGTTCATTAGTAAATCAGAAGATACATTTTAAATGTAATATTTGAAAATGAAAATCTAGAGGATGCAAATCCAAATTTCAGATTTTTTAGTGCTATTTCTCATCTGCCTTCCCTTTTTCCTTTCTCTGAAATCAGATTGAGAAAATGAAGAACCAAGTGTGTGTACTGCAGACGGGGGCCAAACCACCTGTCCGCCGCTGTTGCAACGGGCCCTCACAAGAGGTTGCACAGTGTCTCTCCAACTTTCTCATGAATACTGTCACCAAAGCAAGCAGTTTCGTAAGCCAGAAAAAGAAGAAAAAGTGCCCTATCTCCTAAATCCTTATGACCTTTTGCTGCTCACCACACTGGCACTGGGTAGAAAAAGCAAGCTAACAGAAAAAGTGACCTTCAATCACTTAAGAGGAACAATTATTCAAGCACAAATCCCACTGATGACTGCCAGTGTTATTTGCATACTTTAACCTGCAATCACATAAGAAGCATTGTTATCACAAACACATTTATAAACAAATAAAAATGTTAAGTGATTAGTTCGTAAAACAGACTGGCCTCTGTCACTGTACCACTATTTTTTCTATGCTGCTCTTTACTTTTTTTTTTTAACTTTAAAGCGGAGAGATAAATTCTCTTCTTTTGTATGGGTTTGTGGTGAAGATCATATTTACAACTCTAATAAAACACCTTTAAATGTAAGTTTTGTGGGTTTTGCTGTCTTCTTGCATATAACTATGTTATTAAAATATGTAATGAACAGAAACCTTATTGGTTGCTATTGAAAGACATGACATTGCAGTGCAACATAAGGCATGATGTCACTTGGACAGATTTCCCCAAGGACCTTTTTTTTATTGTGAGTAATATTTTTGCTCATATTTGCATTATTTAAGCGGTTATTCTTAGAATCCATTTAATTCTGTATTTTACTCATCAATGAACATCACAAAAATCTTTAAAGTTATTTGAATTGAATTTGAATCAAGAGCACACACATATCCAGTCCAACATAGGACAATTACCTGCATAGACTAAAAATCAAAATTTAAATGAAATATAAACTATCCTAGCATGTTACAAATGAGATGTCTTGCATTGATGTGAAGCAGAATAAAAGCACGAAACAGTGCTTTATGCATTTTATCATATACTAGGAATACAAAAACTATATATTATACAAAAATTTTGATATGTTTTATACTGTTACATTGCTGTACTATAGCCGTCTACATATTACACAATACTATTTTTTTTTACCTTATGCTTTCTAACTCATATTATATTCTACTTTATGATAGTATACCATATTATGTTAATGTGTTGTGCTGTTTTATTTACACTATGTACTAGGCCTATATCTTATGTCTAGATTAAATAGACAATTTCTAAAATCAAACCAGAAAATAAAAACATAATAGACGGCAATGTCCTTTTTCTGTAAATTGATACAAACTCTGTAGCCACTGATAAAACAGTTCATTCTTTGATACCTTTTCAGAAAATTGACAGTAGGGGCTGGAAGTGACTCCAGCGCTCTACATATGATTATAATGATTAAGACGTCACATCAGTCCACTGGGGGCGCTGTGGTGCTGCTGCGGCATGAGCATCAGAATTCAACTGTCGGCGCTTCTGTGATGTGAACAGTCAAATCGTAATGGCGACTGCTGGAACAGCAGACTCGGGATCAACAGCCCCGACAGGTATGTTGTTGCTAAATCGTCCTTGCTTTGTTGTCTTAAAACGAACATAGAGTAAGAGCTGTGTAACATTTGTGGCGAAGAAAATTGTGTGGTTCTTTCACTATGGCTCTATTAATTCCCGGTTAGCCTCTTAGCTAGTTAGCATCGAGGCTCTCAACCGTTGCTTTCAATACAACCTAACAAATGAACCAAGCAATGGCTGGTTTGTTTAGCTGCCTGATGGATAAACCGTATTTTCTGTTTTTCTTGATCATAAGAAGCTTTAGTGAGCAAACGCCAGCATTTATATCGAATTATCTATTGGGGTTAATCACACACTCAGAAGGAATTCGCGTGACCACATTGGCTCGAGTGGTGTGTTTTATTATCAAGACGGTAATTTTGTTAACGGTGTTTTATGCTAACATCTTAGCTGGATAGATGGGGATAAATATGAGGTGTAAAAATATCGGTCCATTGTTTAATAGATGATTGGGACGTGCCAAGTGGCTTCTGTTTCAGTTGGGTGTCTGTATCTATGGAAAGCTGCGGTTATCCTCTAGCCTTTCTACACCAATCTTTTCCTCTGGCTGGCTGTCCTGGTTTGTGGTGAAGCTGGCAAGCGAATTCACTTTCGGTACCTTCAGCACTTGCCCCCTATCAGCTGCATTCCAACGTTTCGCAGTTGGGGCAATTCATTCTCAAAACAAATATTGATCTTATTGATTCCTACTCTATTCTTCAATGACACGGTCTTACCATGCTTATGTGGTTCATGAAGCGACTTTAATCATTCTGCTGTTGCGCTTCAGCTTTTCAGAGGTTTGTCTAGGACAGCTGTAGATAGGTGGTGGGCAGTCCAAGAGCTCTGGGACAGGATAGATTGTGGGCATCTTGCTATTCCATTTAGTTGTGCGTCACTCACTAGATCCCCTGTGTGTTGAGGAGTTACTCTCCCCTTGGTAGCCAACCAGTCTGAATCAGTGAATAAAAATAGTAGCTTCAGAGAGCTCATGGTTCCCACATGGCTGAGAGTCCTACACTGTACAAATACAAGGTACAGCATTCTGTTCACCGCACACACACACACACACACACACTCAAATTAGAGACACACAGTTACATATGGTGGTATCTGTAGAAGCCCTTATTTGCTTCTTTTTCCAATTGGGGCAAACGCCTGAAAATTGATTAAGTCTTAATGGGCAGAAAATGATATTAGGAGAATATGTGTTTGTCCTATATCATTGCATTATGCAAGCTGCAGGCTACATGTGAAAAAAGGGCTGGCAGAGAGTTGTTTGGTATACGGAGAAGAACAGATGGTTTGCCTATTGTCATAAGGCCTGCAACTGACAAGCTTAAGTCATTTGTGAGTAATTGGGTTGGGTAATTCCTACCCTAAATCTGCTGCCCTGTGTTACCAACTGTAAAGAAAAACTAGAACGTAATGAAATGAGGACTACATGCCATTTTTATCATTGATTACAGTTAATTAAGCTATATTGTGTATGAAATGGCAGTATATAGTAAAACAAGGTTTGTTAGGAGTTTTCCAGAGCCTAGAGCATCCTCTTCAAGTTACTTGTTTTTTTTCTGAATATCAGAATGAAACCCAACGATATTGTTTCCTCTCATTTATGATAAAAGCAAATTAACAAGCTGTCAAATTTAAGAAGCTGGAACCAGAAAATGTGTTGTATTTTTGCCTGCCAAAAAGAGAGAGAGAGAGAGACTGAAGTTATTTGTCAATTATCAGAATTGCTGCTAAATGATTTATCTGTTTGATAATTGAACTAAACATTTCAGCTCTAAATTTCTTGTGCCTATACAGTGATGTTTTAAATTTGCACAAGGTTGCTCATTTACTAGGTTAAGTGGGCCAGGCTGACCATGTCTTGCTTTACTACAGATATTAGGACTCAGTTCTGGAGGAGAGCATTACAGCGAGGTATTCGCATGGGTGTGTGTGTGAGTGTTTCTGTGTGTTTGAGCAGAAACCGCATGAGTAGTGATGTTATAGTGTGTTGTTTACATAATGAGAGGGAATGTGGGCAGAATGATGCTTATTGTTTTCTGGAGGGTTGTTGTGTGTGTTAACTGAGAAGAGATGCATGGCATTCAGTGATTGCACCTCATTAGTAACACTCCTATCTGTCTCGGAATGATGTCGATAAATTTTCACACACAGGATTGTTACTACAGGTGTTTAATCTTTTCAGCATCCTTCTGTATATATTGACCTGTGGCACTGCAGCATTAAAGTAGGTGTTGCCATTGGTTACAGGCTAGAGGTGCTTGCAGAGTGGGCGAAATAGTAGGTTTAAAAAGCAAGGTTGTATAAGGACACAGGGACCCATGCTGAGTATTTCTTTTGTTTCAACTGTATACCTTTCTTGCAAAACGACTGTGTGCTGTTGTTGTTATTAGAGGTGCTGCAATACCATTTTTTCCTGTCCTGATACAGATTCCAATACCCAAACTTGTGTAGTGGCTGATACCGAGTACTGATCTGACACCAGCGCATAAAACATTACAAATCCTTTCAAACTTAAGGCGAAATCATAATTTTGTAAAGCAAAATGATTTAGATAAAACACTATAAAACAGTTATACAACAGCAACTTAAAAACGAAAAGCTAGGAAAATCTAATCCCTTACATCACATTTTTACTGGTGGGTGGGATTTCTGATATAAAATATCGCCAAAAGTAGACATTTTGTGAGCTCAGTCAGCTCTCTGTTTTTCTGAGCTGCTCTTAAAAAGTAGCAGTTGACACTGGCAGTGTAGCACAGCCTCCTGTGTACTATTTTAGGGCGGCAAAGAAGAACTGATTTTAAGTATGTAATGTCAGTCATAGCTAACTGTGCTAACTCAGAAGAAGCTGCTGGGTACCATTCAGCAGCTAATAAATCACATGGTATTGGATCATGCACAGATTGTGCAATCGGTAATCACTGATACCGGTACCAGCATTTTCAGCTGTGTCTGAGGCATTTTCCGATACTGGTATTGGTATTGGAACAACTCTAGTTGTTATCATACTCTCCCAGGAGGATGGACCCATGTGTTTAGGTCATGTGCAACAGTTTGACATCTCACCTTTGGTTATCGTAAATGCATTTTGGATGGCTTACTTTATCCAAAGCATGTAAGTTTAACACATTGGTGTTAGAATTAAAATGATTGAGGGCAGTACAGCGGGTCATGGTAGGGTTGTTCAATGCTGCTCGGTCTGAGCAGCCAAACAGCCGATTGGCCCCCGTTGTGTGACATTTAGTTGACTTTTGCAAAAAAAAAGTTGACTTTGCTTCAACTTTCCACTATAGGGCCACTGTGTGTGTGTTTTTTTTTAATTGTTTCAGAATCCTCCAGTGTCTGCACCAACACTGCCTAAGCAGACTACCCAAAATAAATGTGGAACTGGCATTTTCACTGCAGTGCCTGAGAGCAAATTTCCCTACTGAGCTGAATAAGGATAACTTAGCTTAATTGCAAGGATAAAAGCTAAGTTACTGTGATGCACAAAGTAGGCTACTACAGCAAGAGTTAGAAATTATGCAGTCGTTGTTGTTTTTTTTTGTTTGTTTGGTTTTTTTTTTTTGGAAGGAACCGGTTACGGTAGACACAGATCCTCAGGTGCCAGATGAATCTGGAGCAGCCAGCTCAGGGGAGATGTAGCTCCAGTTCACACAGAGCTGGTGTTTTGAGGGCAGTAGTCAGTAACTGTGGCTACATTTAGGTCTGGGCTCATCATTCCCTTACAGTCATCAGCCAATGCTGGAAATAGCCCTGCTAATTAACCAGCAGAGATTTTCTCAAACAAGTTAAAGCTGCCAACTCCAAGTCTGAAGAATAATTTCAAGCCTTAACTTTTGACTAACATGCATTAGTTGACAATAAAGTGTGTATCATAGAGTCGACTGAACAAGGGAAATAGTTGTTACTTTAAGGTACTGTAAGTGATTTACACTTTGTTAAAATAAGTGTCCAATAGCTCCACATTCTGACAGCCATCACTGATAATAGAGTTTGATCAGTAATGTGGGTCTCAGAGTCTCTCCGTTCTGCAGTAAACTGAAAATACCTTTCTGGAGTCCTCTCTCCTGATTGGACGAGAGTGGGAATGGGATACCAGAAAATGTCTTTTCTGTGTATGGCAGAGCAGAGGACCCATGTTACTGAAAAAAAACCCCACTCGATATAAGTGATGCCTGTCTGAGTCTAGAGCTACTTAACACTTATTAGAAAAAAATATGGGAAAAAAATTTAAATACCACTTAAAGCACCTTTAAGGCTTTAGTGTTTTTCTTCTCAGGTTTCCAGTAGTCACTCCCCTCTTCTTATTTCTCAGTTTTTGCATCCTCGATTCCTTTCTTCACCTTTTCCTCATCTTATTCCATTTGTGATGCAAGCAGAGGAGGCAAGGAAGAGACAAGAGGAGTAAAGAGTCAAGACATCAGGCATTTACATGTCAATTAAATATAATGTGTGGCACAGCTGCATCATCTGTCCATTGTGTTATTGTAGCCTACTGCTGTACTTTGTGATCTCTTCCCCTCTCTCTCTCGCTTTCTGTCAAGCCTCCCTGCTCCTCTCTCCTATAGATGCATTTTAGGACTTAAGTGAAACATTGTTCAAGATGCGACATAGAGTTCTTTTTCTGGGTCACAGAGAGTAGGGCAGAGGAGACAAGGAGGCACAAAATAGACAAATGTTGCTCTTATTCTGGTGATGTTGATAGGTTTTCAATATAGTGAGTCAGGTGGTGACTTGAGTGGGAAATTCAATGGGTCCCCATTGAAATTTTTATTTCGGATATCGGAAATTAATGGATATATTCATGTACATTTAAAATGTATCTGAGATGAAACAGATAAAATTCCAAATTTGAAAATTTGAGCCTATTACAAAACAACTGTCACAGCAGCATGATGTACAAAATTCAAATAAAACAGCATTTTTGTAGCAAGATAAATGGCACCAAAAGACATATCAAATTTCAAATAAACAAAATAGTGTCTGTAGTACCAAAATAAATTATCAATAAAAGTTCCGATTCTAACACAAACAAAACATTCTCATCACCTTGACAGTCAACAAATAAACATTTTTACGTTTACCTTTTTCTTTCCTTTTCTACTGACTCAAGAAAAAACAGGATCTCGTCAGAAGTGGGATGTATGCGCAGACATCGTCTGAGAATAACAAAACGACAGCCGCCGTTAAAAGTATACTTTATCACAGCACCGGAGTATGTTTTCTTGTTTCATTACAGCACGCCCCCTAGATGTTAAAACTTCATCATGAGTCACGTGAGTGAACACAACATCGAGCATTGAAAACGTTAGTTTATTTACTACTATTAGTTCACGTCCTTAATTTTTGAGACGAAATCCGTGGCGGCTGGCTAGCTGTTGTGGTAGTGGCTAAAGTAGCATGTCGCGAGACTGTGCATATGGGATTTCATGTGTTGAGTAAATGCACGGAGGGATGACACAGTGCTTGCCCGGTCTCCTGACAGCAAGGTTTCTTGTGCTGGTTACTGTGATTTTTAACACCAGTTGTTGTCCACAATGTATCGTTTTACATGGGATAAATGCGGTGCGTCCCTGGGATGCATGGATACAAAGTTTGCTGCGTCCCTTCAGATTTTAATGCTTCAGGGATGCAGGATGTGTACCTAGCAACATCACTATTACTCACTTGTTTTTCTCTCTTTAGGGACCAGTGGCATCAGAAAAATGGCCCCTGCAGAGGTAAAGACGGCAAAAATTGTTTCACTGTATTAACCAAACACGCTTTCACTATGTACAGCTCCAAGTAATGTCAATGTGGATCCAGTCAACTCGAGAAGGGAGTGAGAACGGGTTGTAGTTTGGGAAATCAGTCACCCAAAGTAAAGAGATTGTCTAGTGTTAGTTGCATAGATGATAACAAGTGAATAAATGCATGTGAAAAAGCTCAATTTCTCCTGTTGTTGGAGAATTTATATACACTGTTTAACATCATGGCAAGTAAATGAACCAATAGTGACGTAGTTATGCATCTTTTTTTAAACCTAGTCATTGAAAACACCAATCTTAAACAGCAAAAAAGTAAAGGATAAAAGAAAAAATACTTTCTTTTGGAAGAATATTGACAAAAAAGACAGAGTAAAACTAATTTTAAAGCATATAGTACTGATTTAATCACAGCTTCTTATTGAAGGAGACGTGAAGGTATCAGTCACACAGAGATAAAGCCCAGCCAGCTGTCATCTCTTGCAGTCGCTTTTTTAGCCACACAAGTCTATCTTCACTGAGAGTCCAGCAACTTATCAGCCAAGTTGATAGCTGTCATGTGATGTTTGCCCAATACACAGCTTTCTATTTGTCTTCTTTGTTCCCATGTATTTGAGGAAATACACACACACACACACACTCTCACACACACATATGTACACATCAGACCATATTTCAATGTCTTTTTTCTCTGCCCCTCTCCTTAGATGCCTGGCTCATCAGGCACGACTCAGAGTATGAAGAAGACCATTGGACACCGGGGTGTTGAGACCACCACTGGAGAGACCACATATAAAAAGGTCAGAGCAGCAGAGGTGAAATGCGGAAAAGGTGTTTGGTGTTTATATTCTAAAATTAGTTTGGAGATTCCTTTTGCTGGACACTCTAAGAATAGCAAGTGAAACAGCAGAAGTCACGGGGGGGAATTATTTGTTGTTCCAGAACTTGCTATATTTTCCTCTCTGACCTCTTTAGACCACATCATCTGCCCTAAAAGGCGCCATCCAGTTGGGCATCACTCACACAGTTGGCAGCTTAAGCCAAAAGGCAGAACGAGATGTTCTCATGCAGGACTTTGTGGTGGTCGAAAGCATCTTCTTCCCCAGGTTGGTAACATTACTGGACGCTGAATAAACATGATGAATTTGTGGGTTTTGAGTTCCTGAAGTGTTAATGGCTTTTCTGTCTCTGGATGACTCTCCCCTGTGTTTTCAGTGAAGGCAGTAACCTGACTCCTGCTCATCACTACAGTGACTTTCGCTTTAAGACCTACGCTCCTATTGCCTTCCGTTACTTTAGGGAACTCTTTGGCATTCGGCCGGATGACTACCTGGTTAGTGCTTACACCGGACAAATACACTGCCATGTTTACAAGAACTGCTTTTGTTATGGTTCTAGTTACTGTTAATATATATTTTTGTTTAGAATGCTGTGTTTCTGTGGTGTTAACCTGTGCCCCCTTCTAAGGATTAAAAGTGTCACCTAAATTGTGAGGCTTCCCTGGTTTTGGCAATTCAGTCACTGAGTGTTAACATCAACATTTTGGAATTTGAATGCTCTCAATAAGGCAGCTATGCCAAGGAAGTACGTTGATGTTTCCAACACATGTCCTGTAGTTGGTTGGTTTTGTGCCTTTTTTCCCGCATGAACCCTCCTTGCAACTAGGGCTGCAACTAACGATTATTGTCATCATCAGTTAATCTGCGATTATTTTTTTCAACTAATTGACTAATCGTTTAATTCCACAGTGTCAAAAAGTGTGAAAAAAGCTCATCTTCCTTTCCCAGAGCCCAATGTAATGTCTTCAGATTGCTTCTTTTGTCCAAACAACAGCCCAAAACACAAAGACTCTTCATTTATCATTGAAAGACACAGAAAAGCAGCAAATTTAGTAAGAGACTAAATCAGCAATTCTTTTTACTTTGTCATTTGAAAAATGACTGAAATGATTAATTGATTATCTAAATAATTGGTGATTAATTTTCTGTCGATCAATAAATTGATTATTCGGTTAGTCGTTGCAGCTCTACTTGCGGCATGCCAGCAGTTTTCAAATCTGCAGTTGTGAGCCCCTCGATTAGTTAAAGTAAAACCCTAGATATGTGGTCATGTTTGCTTTGTTTGAGGTGGATATTAATGCAGACTCCTCTTCCTCTTCTTTTTTTTTTTTTATTAAGTATTCTCTGTGTAACGAGCCACTGATAGAGCTGTCTAACCCTGGAGCCAGCGGGTCTATCTTCTATGTGTCTAGTGATGACGAGTTCATTATCAAGACTGTTCAACACAAAGAGGCAGAGTTCCTCCAGAAACTCCTTCCTGGTTACTTCATGGTAAGCACATCGACAGACGGTGGGTGTGTGTTCAGTGTGAGTGATGATTGTTGTTGCAATATTTTCTAATTACCATAAGTGTAGGAGGCTTAAATTAGTGGGTGCTCTGGTAATTTCTTTCTAATTTAAGTGTGTCACATATCTAATCTGTTTTCCACACTCCTTCCTTCCCAGAATATAAATCAAAACAAGCGCACCCTGCTGCCCAAGTTCTATGGACTGTATTGCGTTCAGGCAGGAGGCAAAAATATCCGAATTGTAGTGATGAACAATCTTCTGCCGCGCATCGTCCCCATGCACATCAAATATGACCTGAAAGGCTCCACCTATAAGAGAAGAGCATCCCCTAAGGAGAGAGAAAAGGCTGTTCCTACTCTCAAAGACCTGGACTTTATCCAGGACTTGCCCGACGGCTTGCTGCTCGAAGCAGACAACTTCAATGCCCTGTGCAAGACTATACAGAGGGACTGCTTGGTGAGTCGAAGAGACACTTGTTGTTTTTCACTGACTAATTGATTTTGATTCAGGTTTCGTGCTTTCAGCCTCTCAGCCCACATCGAATTAAAGGACACATTTGTTTGCATTGTGTCAGTATGCAAGTACGCTCAAAATCATTAGCTGTAATGGCACACCAGCAAAATGCAGTTACTTGTGCCCTCACTAGGGCTGTCACTTTTTGAAAAAATTAAGTCTGAACAAGTAAAAATGATCTGTAATTTTGCTCAGTCCGTGTTTACTTAATATTTATTGGTTTTTCCTTACGCAACGCTTTTTTTCTGCCATTCACTTGGCTGTTGTTACACCTCAATTTCTCCACACCAGGACTTATAAAGGGTTATCTTATCATTTAAGGAGGAGAGGGAACTAACGTTCCAGCACTCTTAATGTAAACACCCAAGTTAAGTCAGCTATGTTAGTGGGCTACTAATGTTACGTTATCACTTTGTTTCAGTTGTGTCAGTACTTTGTGTGAAATAAATGTGTAGGAGGAATAGGATACTGTCGCTTGACATTTGCTAGAAAAATATTTATGGCTGTTTCCTCAGTGTGTGTTGTCTGTGTGTGTGTGAGAGAGAGAGGGGAGAGGTGAAACAGAAAGTAAACTTATGTGACAGCCCTGAGCTTTATCGGCTCTTCTTCCCAACCAATATTACCGAGTGAGTTTTATGCCTATTGAATGCTTCTCTTACTGTCTTAACTTGTAAAAATGGTCCATGAAAAGTTCTGTCTGACGTTTGAACATGCGCACTGTCAGAGTGCCACTGCCAGTGTTAGACTGTAGAGAGGGGGGAGGGGATGGGTGCCTTTTGTCATGATGTGACGGTGGTCAGGGCTCAGTGGACGATGCACTTATAGTGAGACTGCAGTTTACATTTTGAGCTGGTCATGACAGCTCAAAAATGAACTTTTCAACCCACATTCGAACAAATAGCTGAATTTTGGATAAAAAAGTGACAGCCTTAGCCCTCAAAGAAAATATACTGTTTTATGCTAAATAGGTACATTAAATCTAACTCTTCTGAACGTCAGGTCTTTCATTATTATGTTATTATATTTAGAAATGCACAAGATGAATACAACAGTTTAAAAAGAAGTTCGTAATCTGCATATTATTCACACGTGAGAGTGAGAAAGACTGATGTAGTTTCCTAACATGCAGCATGTGAACAGATGGAGTGCAAAAAATTGTCCAGATATACAAGGGATATTGCAGCTGAGCTAGGTGCATACTAAGTAATGTTTGCCCCTCTTTAATTGACTTAGTTTTGGGGGTGTGACTCGCCAGAGGCCCCACGATAGGATATTCTCACGATATTGCGATAAGTACGATATTGCAAAATCAAATATTGCCATTTTCTTGCTTTTTTGAACTGCAAATCATTTTCCCAAAGTAAAACTCTGTCAGCATCGTCTGTTTCATCCAGTATGATAAATTTTTATTAATAAAAAATAAATAATTTTTTTAAATTGCATTTTTTATTTCCACGTCAGTGAGTATTTAGCACCATCTAGTGGACTGAAAAGTCAACTGTTTTTTTATTTTTCTATTACTCAACATGTTGCATTTGTATTTGCAACATTTTTTAAGAATTTATTTAATAAAATATCGATACTTGATATTTATGAATCGATACAATATTGTCATGCAAAATATTATGATATTATGATGTATCCGTTTTTTCCCCACCCCTACTTAGTTAATGCCAAAAATCTGTTGTGGTTTTTACCATAGCACTTTTTTTTGTTTTGTTTTGTTTTATGTTTGTACTCCATAGCCCAACATGTGAGTGAATAAAATTGAAATCTGAAAAAGTTTGTAAGGTACAGCTCTCGCATGCATGAAGTGTTATTTTTTTCCCCAGTGATGAAGCAAGTACGTTTTATTTTGCATAGTAGCAGCAATGTTCTAAAAATACATAGAGTTTTAGTTTTCAATTTCACCTCAAGCAATAAGTCAGTGTTAAACAGCCTTGTTTATCGTTTAATGTTGAGCCACACCACTGCTGGCAGCTGAAAGTTCATCACCATTAATGTGGAAGAGATGACTCAAACTCACGACACTGCAAACTAATACTTTGAGGGATTAAACTTTTGCAAATGATGGAAAACACTGGTAGCATTTGTAATTGGAATTAAAACAGGATGTTGCTGTGATTTGCGAAGTGTTAGTTTATTAGATTTGTAAAATCTAAACAACTTTCATAAAAGCAGCTGGACATTTTTTATTCATGAAAATATCTCTTTCCATTAGAGGGTAATCTGTCTTTGTGGTCGTTTTATGGAGACTGTTACTTTGCTTTACCCGCCTTCTTATGTTCAAGTCCCATTGGTATACTGTAAATCAATACATCACCACGGCTGTATTACCTTCTCTGGTTTCTCATTACCGTGACTACTGCGTGAGATCTAATTGTTACCTGATTAATATTGCTGTTGTGTGTTTTATGGGGGTGAATGCTAGTTGTCATATTAAACTTTTGCAGATAGTAATTCCTGCTGCGACATGAAATTATCAAAGAGATGTTCAAATCCAACAGGTCAGTCAACTCTTATGGTAAAAGGTACAGGGTGCTTCATTCATCCTTGTGCAACCCCTCTGAAATAAAAATTTACAAGTCTTCATTCAGTACGATATGGTGCAATGCAAATAAAGACTAAACGGGCTGGTATCACGCTCATGCACATGGTTTCATGTATGCAAGTTTTTCAAAGGCCTGTTTCAAGAGAGTAAGACTTTCAAGATGTGAAACCTTTTGGTGTTTTTAGCACTTTGTGTTTTTAGTGGCCATAGTTCCTCTTGTACAGTTGATGTGATGAGGTGTATTTAGTTTTAGATACACATAGCAGACACTTTCTCTGTTGATGACCATGTCAGCAAATTAATTGTATTTTTATGTTTCATGTAGCTCTTGCAGAGCTTCAAGATCATGGATTACAGTCTGCTTTTGGGCATCCACAACATGGACCAGGCCAGTCGAGAGCGGGAGCGTGGTGGAGGAAATTCTGGGGACAGTGGGGGGTCAGAGGGGGCAGTGACCCCAGATCAGCGCCGGCCACAAGCCCAGAAAAGTCTTTACTGCACAGCCATGGAGTCCATCCAGGGGGAGGCTCGAGGGAGGGGAGCTTTGGATTCAGAAGACCAGTAAGTTTTCTACCGCAAGCAGAGCTGATTATTTTAAACTGGTATCTGTTTGTAGCTAAATTTATGATGAGGATAATAAAATAATCTGTTGTTTTTTCTCTGGCCTTGCGTTTTTTAGTGTTGGTGGTATTCCAGCTCGTAATACTAAAGGAGAGAGGCTGCTGATCTACATCGGGATCATTGACATTCTGCAGTCCTATAGGTCTGTTTCAGAGCAGCGTGATCAGTTCTTTATATAAATATTTGTTCTCATTAGCTTTCATCTGCGTCCCTTTTATATAAATTGTTTTCATTTTCTAATGTAGGTTTATAAAGAAGTTGGAGCACTCCTGGAAGGCCCTGGTCCATGATGGGGTAAGAGCATCTGCACTGAATGTTCTCTAAGGCTAAAAAAAAAGTGTTGTCATCATGTCATCATGGCAAAAGTGTTTCGATTTTCAATGCATGACTGGAAGAATAAGTCAATTCTCTCATTATTTCTTTTGTTACTTTTATCACTGCCTTCCTGTTATATTGTTGTTTTTTTTATTATATCAGTATTATATTATGTGCCATAGTATCTGTCAGTTTCTAATGGCTTTGTTGCTGTTTTACTACTTTAGGACACAGTTTCAGTTCACAGACCTGGCTTCTACGCAGATCGTTTTCAGCAATTCATGTGCAACACAGTGTTCAAAAAAATTCCACGTAAGTGTGCAAATGAGTTCATTATTAAATCTAAGATGAAATCATGGCTAAAATTAACAAATCATGCACTCATCATCAACTCTGGTTTTAATTTGCATAATGTAATGTTTTGATATTTTGTAATTGTTATTGTCGCTGAGGTTGCTGATGTTTTTTCTCGCCATTATGTGTTGTTTTGCAGCTGTTTTTATACTGTAATGTTTGTTGTTATTGAGACATTGTGTCTGTCTCCTGCCCATGGACTTCAGATGTAAATTAGCTTATAGCTAATTTATTTTAAATAAATAAGTAAATAAATGTGCTCAAGTTAATTTCCTGATGCAGAGAATCACAGAGGTCTAGTTGCCCATGTTCATCCCTTTCAAATTGATGTCCGCCATCATCTCCAGTAAAACCATCACCTTCTAAGAAGAGTCGTGGTGGAGGTCAGGGAGGTCTTCGGAGGGCTCCCACCCTTGGAGCTCCAACCCCGCTCTCACACTCAACAGGACAGTCAGGCGTTGACTCCAGAGTTGTCTACTACAGCCACTTTAAAAGCACAGACTCCGAGGCAGACAGTGGTAAGAACTGAGACCACCAAAGTGATAGAACATTAAGTCGATCTATATTTAATTGTGTCCACAACCACAATTTCACTCAAAGCTGAGAGCAGAGTGGAGATACAGGTGTTGAAATAAGTAATAATTTGGTTTTACTGAAACTTGCTTTCAGGCGTGCAGATGGGCAGACCAGATCTTGTTCCAAGGACCCCCCCGCTGGTAGAAAACCCTGCTGACTCTGAAGCCAACCTGTCCGCCTCCTCACTAGGCAGCACAGGAGTTGCCTCCACTTCTCCTCCCCTGCGGTAAAGCATCAGCAAGATAACTTTTATGACATTTAGCCTTCCGTCTCACGTTCACACTGTTTAATTTTCTTTGCTCTGACTTTTTTCCGTAGGTCTGTAGGGGTTGAGGTGCACAAATCAGCAAACACAGACCTTGACCAGGGCTCTTTCCACAGGTACAGAAGGCAGTGATAAGTCCGGAGACCGGACTATAAGATGGATGTATTTTTTTTCTCGCTTGTTTTACTCAAGGTTTAATATTAATCACCTTTCTCTATTTCAGTTTAGAGGCAGGAGGGGCTTTAGATAATTCAGGCAACCTTTCTGGAAATGAAGATGTAGTTTCACTCTCAGACATCATCCCCGAGACCAACATCTGCTTTGTAAGTCTAAATGAAGATACACATCCGTAATTGAAAATTGTATATATCAGCCAATATTAGTTGTACATTTCTTATGCTTCTCTTAATCTTGGCTTTTTCTTCATCTTCCCAGTAAAAAAAAAAAAAAAAATAAAGAAAGAAAAAACATCTAAAGGCGAGGAAATTTCTGCACACGGTAAGGCTGGTGGAAAGAAGGAAAAATAGAGTGACAGTCATGCATCCACCACGGACCCTCCGCTACACCTCTTCTTGTTTGCTCAACCATACAGTATATACAGGAATCGTTAGAAGAAGCACTGAGGTGCAGTGGTGGGAAGCTCAAGGGAGAGATGGTGTGCGATAGACTTTCCAAGCCATCAACATTGTCACTGTGCGCACACATGTACCAAATATAATTTTCTATGACATACAACAGGAAAAAAAAAAAAGGTGTATCGC
>JAQLOL010000025.1:15393409-15410208 GCA_029783665.1 Naso thynnoides
TTGCAGAGTTTGGTGCTGAGGACATGGACACAGGAGCAGACATGGACTCCACTAAATCTAAGGTAAGCACAGACCTTTATTAGCTCTTGTATGTCTTTATTCGTTGATTAAAAAGTGCTTAGTAATAGATTAGTTACGACATGCCGTTTTCTATGTCCAGGATGAAGAGGACTATGATGTTATGCAAGACCCAGAGTTCCTCCAGAGCGTCCTAGAAAACCTTCCTGGAGTCGACCCAAACAATGAGGCCATCCGTAACGCCATGGGCTCTCTGGCTTCCCAAACGGGCTCTAAACCTGAAAGCAAGAAGGACGAGGAGAAAAAGAAATGAACACCCAAAGAGAGGAACTTAATATATGATAAATAAAAAAAAGATCTGAGAATTGCACTGCATGTGTTATTCACAGTAACATTTATTATTCTCCTCCAAATGGGAACTATTTTGTTCATCTTTGTTTTTGTGGCTGTGTAAACTGTAAACAACTTTTGCCTTTTGAAGTGTTCAGTTTTTTGTTTTTTGTTTATTTTTTTGTGTGTCAAGCACATATGCTTCTTTTTGAATCTTTTGTAATTTAGTAACAATAACATCAATAACATGGGCTTATTTACTCAATAAATTTACAGAATACAAGGTATCTTAAGTTCCAATGCATTTACGGTTGTACAAATCGCACACAATTTTCAGAAAAATCAAAATTTTGCTTAAACGTCTACACAATTTCATTGGTATGACAGTGTCATTTTCAGTGGCCTCTTAAATCTACGTTAAAATGGAATATTATTTATTATGACTGGACTTTCTTGATCAAAACGGGAATGTAAGACAGGATGGGGAATGTACAGGAGTGTCAGAAAAGGGGACAGACCGCTCGACAGACTGGTGACACTAATCTCTTTCTTTTTTGTTTTCTTAAAGGGAATGAATTGCATCAGCGTTTCATATAACCTTATAAAACAGGCGAACACACGATATGACATCACAAATGTGTTTTAAAGCACTTTTCCTGCTGAAGACTGACTAAGATTAACAACCTACATTTGTGTCACTGCAATATGTAAAATCAAAATTCAGAATTATGCGACCAGTTTGTCAGCAAGCCGAGATTAAAAAATAACATCAAATCTTTCCTGAACAGGTTAATATTACTGTAAAAAAAGTGGCCTTCGTGTTAGAAAAGTTGTCGTAGTTTATTTTGAAAGACACCGTTTCAAAAAGTAAAATCTCGCCACTAACACTAAACTGGAAATGAGAGCGTTCCGGAGCAGAGACGCGGCGAACCGACTGTCGCATGATTTAGTGACGAAGAACCAAATGCGTCCGAGAAGAAAGTCAGGAACCAACTTCGCTAACTAGCAGGTAACATAATTCAAATTATGTACAAGTGTGTGCTAGTATTAGCTTCAGCTACAATGAGGATACGATCCTTCAAACAATGCATAGTATGACCATATTAGCCGAGTGTTAGTTTTTGCATTTTAATAACATTATGCGGGGGGTGTTTATCGGTCGACGTTAGCAAGGCCAGGCTAACAGTTAAATGCTAAAGTTAAGCTAGCAGTTAGCAGAAGCGAGTAACCACTTGTTGAAACGCGCAGTTCAAGGTAGGCTAAACAGCAGTTGTGTCTAACATTACTTGTGTCTTAAGTTTCTTTGTCTACTGTTTACCATTAAAGCTGCAGCAGAATAACATCACACTAACACGTTTTACTTCAACTGAACCCTCTTCTGAAACCGGCTGTTACTGTTTTATTTCTATCTTTTAAAATTTATTTCAGTTACTTTCCGTAGTTCCTCAGTGTCGTCATTAAATTAACGTTACATGTATTAAATTAAGTCATTCGTTGTCCCGACAGGTTTTGAGCTTTTTGCCGGCAATGGGGGATATGAAGACCCCTGACTTTGATGATTTGCTGGCAGCCTTTGACATCCCCGACATTGATGCCAAAGAGGCCATTCAGTCAAGTCCGGAGGAGGAACGAGATGAGGTTGGGGAAAATGCCGATGAGAGCGGGAGGGAGTCTCCTTCCTGCTTCCCCTGTCCTCCTGCCTCAAACAGTGACCCCCCTGTGGTCAGTGTCATTGTGAAGAACACAGTGCGATCAGAGTCTCTTGAGGAGGATGAGGAGGAGAAGATGACTGTCAGGGACAAAACAGACAATCCATCAAACAGTGGCTTACACTCTCAGGTCCAGGTCAAGTTCGGTGACTTTGCCTCACAGCATGATCCCAAAATGCTCACCGATTCTCCTGTGGAGCCGCAGATCACCAATGGCTTCGAGGGATCCATTCTCAGAAATCGGGAACAGGCTAGCACACACTCATGGACCCCGCATTCACCATTGATGTCCACACTGAATGTTAGTGAAGGTGACAGTGACAAAGGATCTGAGGTTGGATCAGTTGGGACCGATGTGATAAACAGTTTGAAACCCCTCCTCTACCTCCAGTCCTCCACCACTGCTGGTCCCACCTCCTCAACTCCTCCCTTGCCACAGTCAGTCAGCCCTCACTTCCCTCCTCACTCCCCACAGAAGGAGGAAACACATCTCCCTAGTAATCCGTTGTCCCCTTTACCACAAAACGGGAGTTTCAAGGCTGCAATGAAGCGTGTCATGCACTCAGATGAAGACGACTCTGAGCCAGACTTAGGAAGTCCACTGGTGATTCAGGAAAGCCCAGAATCTGTCATTTCCTCCCCCAAATTTAAACACAGAGCAAAAGTAAAGCCCCCTGAGGTGTTTGAATCGCCTGAAAATACTTCATGTCTTGATTCTGATCCCAATTTTTCTTATTTGGTACCAAAAACAAAACACCTGCTTGAGGAGGAGAGGCGACCCACCACCTCCGGTTCTCCCTCCACAACTATCCAGCACTGCCTCGCCTCTGTCAGTAAGGACTCTGCATCAGTCCAAGAGGAGAAATACCCAGAACATGTAATTGATGAGAGGGACTCGCCCGAGAGCCCGCCACCGAGTGAGATGGGTCTTTTAGTCCCCAATAGAAGCAGCAGCCCTGATTCTGCCCAAATATCAGGTCTAGCAGCAAACCATAAGGAGGAGCTCATGGAAACAGAGCCCAGAGAAGAGGACAGGCCGTGTGACGCTGAGGAGTTGAGTGAGAAGGGGGCTGGGGATGGAGGAATTGTAAACAACGAGAGCTGTGGTGCTGGCACTGAGGATCCTGCGTCTGCAGAGACAGTTTCCCCTCCATTGCATCCCCTAAAGGTTAAAATCAAAATGAATGCCGGCAGCATCACAAGGACTCTGAGTGGTGCTGCACCTAAAAGAAGTGGAAGAACCACTACCAAGGGTGTGGACAATTCAAAGCCTTCACCAGAACGTCATAGCACACGACCCAAGAAGGAGCTACCAAAGCAGTCTGAGATGCCTGCAATGGCAATGCTCCAGGAAGGTGCCCGTACAGTGAAAAACAAAACCGCAGCCGACGCCAAGCCTAAAGTTTCGCCCACAGCTGTTAGCATCACCAAAACTGCAGCCCTGCCCTCTGTTTCTGTTTCCTATCCACGCGTCAGCCCTCGCAGCCTGGGTCCAAAAAGTCTAAACAGTGTGATGACACTTCCTGCACCTTCACCTCTGCTCCATCCTCAAAGTAGCAGCAAACCAGCCTCCATCGTTAACAGCACGGGGGCAATCATATCCAAGAGTCAAACTTACCTGGTAGAAGTTTTCAACAAGATCCTCAACAACAAGAACCCGCTGCCCAGCTATAAACCAGATCTGAGCTCACCTCTTCCTGCAGAGTGGGGCCTTCCTCTGCCTGCACAGGTAAGCTGTCATTCACTACGTTTACATGGACACCAATATTCTGATATTAACCCGATTAAGACAATACTAATAAAAAAACACTGCCATGTAAACAGTGTTTTCTGATTACCTTCTCCAAATAATGTCATAATCGAAGTAACTATTAATTGAATTAAGACATGTGAAGGATTCCAGTTTGAGTTGCATTGTTGTACACATGTATACACCTTAATCGCACTATGCTGACCTATCGGACTTTTTACTGCGTTTTGTGACAGCGACACATAATTTACGGCAGTCAAACTGCTTGACGACGCATACTCTCGTGTGTCTCGTGACTTATTAATCAGACTATGCTCTGTAACATGTAAATGGGAATATGAATGAAATATTCTGTAAGCAACTCATGTAAACACCCTAATCAAAATATTGTCTTATTTAGAAAAAGGTCAATAGTCGGATTATTGCAGCCCATGTAAACAAAGTCATTGTGTTTAGTGCAGAAATAGTCGATCAGCATAAAAAAAAATCAGCACCTACTTTTACTTTAGATAAGTCATACTTTACTCATACAAAAATATCAAATTACACTAAACGCTGCTTTAAAAATGAGAATTTGCTGTTTTACTTGGTAGTATGTGATAACTTATTCAATAATTTGCTTTCTCACTTTGTTTTTTGCTGGTCAGAACTAGCAAGTCATTGAAAGTCTCACTGGGCTCTGATCAATTCTGATTAATACATTTTTTTTCTCTCTTGACATTACAGGGACAAAACAAAAAAATCCATTAATTAGGAAATTTGTAGTATAAGTTGTAATGAACATCCTACATCAGTGTTTTTTCGGGATCCTAAGTCTATTTTGTTCTTCTAAGAGTTTGTCTATTACTAACTGGCCAGTTAACTTACCCTGCACAAGCTTTTATTGGCTGGGCACTCAGGCCATGGGTTTTATCTGACCCTGATTATATTACATAGCTCTCACCAATCTTAATGAATAAATATCTAAAAAGATAAATGTTGGTTACCTCAAAGGGTTATCGCTGTTTGGAGTGCGGTGATGCTTTTGCCCTGGAACAGAGTTTGGCACGACACTACGCCCGCCGCTCACTGAGAATTGAGGTGACCTGTAATCACTGCGCCAAGCGGTTGGCCTTCTTCAACAAGTGCAGCCTGCTTTTACATGCCAGAGAGCACAAGGATAAAGGCCTGATCATGCAGTGTTCACACCTGGTCATGAAACCCGTACCTGTGGAGCAGATGATTGGTCCACTGGACTCTGCGCTTGCTGGTTGGTGACCTTTGTTTCTGTTGTTTAATTAAGCAATATTACACTTAACGGTGTACCTGAACGTCATTTGAGCACGACAGTGATGCTGTCAGGACCGAGGCACTTGTGATATTGTTATCATAAAACCATTATCAATGAAATAAAATGTATAATCAAGATGTATTCATGTTGAGGGGATATTTGCTCTCAAGATTAAAAGGTTTTTGTGAGTGTGCTTCCCTTTTCCATGGAGATACATGGGGTCTGACTAATAACTAGAGTACAATCAGTCATGTCAGTAGACTCTTATGTGTAATGGAATCTAGTTTACCTCTACAGCAAATAATCTGACCCTTAGTAACGACCTAGCAACAGAAAGGATTTTGTAGTCCCAGATGAGTGAACTCTGAGCTGACATTAATGCTTAATTAAGGTCTTGGAATTTCCCAAACTAACTAAATACAGCACGGATAAACTCAGAAATTCTTACTTTTTTCAACCACGTCATAACAAAGATGCTGAATTTTTTCCTCACAGATGTAGCTTCTACAACTGCAAATTTTGCATGTATTTTAAGTTATTGCACCGTTTCACCAACACAGCAGATGGAGGAAGCCAAACATTTCAATTACTCCAGACTGTTAAAAAGCCCAAAAGTTGCAAAAAAAGAAAAACACAGAGGTAAAATATTCAGTTTTAGTCCATATCTTTAAAAACATTTTCACTGTGGTTACAGCAAGTGTCTCTCCAACTTTGTACAAACATGGGAGGAAATAACTTCTTGGCTTTAACAGGGCAGTTTACAGCATATTAATTAAAAAAAACATTGATTTAATTGTTCTATAATTGTGACTCTGACAGCTGGCAGGAACACCCCACAGGATGTCGATGTGGTTTGTGATTTATTTTCATGAGTAATAAATGACATTTCTTTAAAAAATTCCCCCGCTCAGACTTTTTTTCATAAACCACACCTTGTGTATATTTTCATGATCATTTATGGGGTGATTTCCTCCAAGTACAGCCAGATTTTAAGTGGCAAGCTTTTGCTAATCGTCTTGTCGGGTTATTACCTAAATCATAGGCTGCCTTAAAATAAAGAGCAAAAACTGTTCCAGATCAATTACTTTATTTACAACAGTGTGTTCTTAAATAGGTAGCCTGCATGTTAACCTGTGGGCTGTAATTTCAGCATCGCGACAGTTTTTTTTTTCCATAGATAAGACTAAATGAATAAATCATGTATGTCCACTGAAGTCAGTTATTCTCCCGGCAGTACAGCAGCCTCTGTCACAGCATCTTCGCAGACCTGCAGCCAGCAGTGTGTGTGCTATAGGACTTGTATTTGGGGGATATTTATAAAAATAATACTGCCATGAAAGTTACAGTTGTTGAAACAGCTGTCTGTAAAGTCCAGGCAGGACCTCTACCGTTTAGAAAGTGATATTGTAGAGCTGATCGAGGGACTTACTTCCGAAGGTCTCATGTTTTCCGGCCGGCGCACAGAGGGTTGCTTTTCTGTTATCCAGAGAAGGTGCCCAGTAGATCTGGAGAGAACTATCGGACCTGTTGCCATGGGTATGGCACAAGCATCACTGAAGTGCGGAGTAATATTTTTAGTGATGAGTAAGGTGTGCTGTCATGCTGATTTGAGCACATTCTGAATGTCTTGTTGACCAATCAGGTTGCTTGGTCGGAACTGCTTGTATAATTTGGATTTTTTTTTCAGATGTGATTCCTGTGTGTGATTATGTTTCTCTCTGTGTAATCCACCATGATTCCTAAGGTGGGCTCTCTTCATCGCTTCTGTTATCATCTTCAGGACCATCGTCGTCTTTTTCAGGACAGGCCACCCCGAACCTGACACTCCAGCCATACAGAGCAGTATCCAACAAAAAAGCAGAAGCTGTGCAGTACATCAGTAATAAATGTCCTGAGTGCCAGGCTCAGTTCAGCAGAAAAGAAGAGGTGGCAGAGCATTTCCAAGAAACCAAACCAGCACAAACCACTGTGAGTCTGTTGTGTGCAAGGAAAATGCAGAGATGTTGAGTTTTTTATCACTCTGAGAATAAAAATTCCTTTCTTACGTAGTTCTTTCTTTAGCCATTACTTTCTTAACTTCTTTTGTCCTCTAGTCATGTACAGAGTGTTCTCCTCCCATGCTACTGGCCAACAGCTGCAGTGCAGCAGCTCATCAACGCATCCACCAAGGATGCCCACCACACGTCTGCCCAGAGTGCGGAGGCACCACCGAGCAGCCGCTGTTTCAAACACATCTGGAAGAGACCTGTTTGCACTTTGCACGCCGTATCGGATACAGGTGTGATATCTTCCTGTGTGGTTGTTTAGTTAAACAACAGTTGTTACACTCACAGCAATTCTACATTTATGCCCATGCTCCTTCTTTCTCTCTCTACAGATGTTCCAGTTGCCTGGTGGTCTTTGGAGGTCTTAACTCTGTCAAGTCTCATATCCAGCAGAGTCACTGTGATATGTTCCATAAATGTCCCAACTGCCCAATGGCTTTCAAGTCTGCCCCCAACATACAAAACCACATCAGTGCCCAGCATCCAACGCTCACTGAAGGACAGGCCATGTACGCATCTGTATACATATATATATATACTCACACAGATGTGCTTTTCTCGTGTAAATGTTTTTTCTTTCAGTCAATTAACCCATGCTTTTATCCTTTAACAGGTCAATCTATAAATGTGTCATGTGTGACACAGTTTTTACAAACAAGTCCCTGCTGTATGTCCACTTTGACACTCATTTAATAAATCAGAAGGTGCCTGTGTATAAATGCCCAGAGTGCATCAAGTTATTTTCTCAGAGGAGTTCCCTCATGGACCATTTCAAGGTAAACACATGTTCATACGGCATTTAATTTAGCTCAGTTAGTGTTTGTAAATACAATAAAATAAAACGAAATAAAATCCTTATGTCACCCCCCCATCCCTTTGCATTTTTTACCCTGTTCTCTTTGTTCCTCAGACCCATAAAGCTCCTGTGTTAAAACAAGAGTTGCCTTCACCTCCAGTTGCTTCCTCTGGTTCACGTCCTTCAATGACAGTAGAGAGCTCAGACGGGGAAGAGATGATGGATGAAGATAAGGAAGAAAAAAAGAAGACGGGAAGGATGAAGACCCCCTCAGGGTGGAAGTGTGCACCTTGTCACGCACGCTACACTGACAGAGAAGACTACATCACCCACATGGCTGAGCAACATGGCAAGGTCTAGAAGTCTATCATTCCTCTGCTGTCCAAGATGCTTGATTTGACCATATTAAATTTGTATTTTTGTATTCAGAAATCAATGTGGCTAGATGTGTTGTGCTTGTGTTGTGCAGATTCTGAAGAAGTTTCCTTGTAATAAGTGTGAGAGCTCCTTCACCACCACCTCCAGCCTGAGACGTCACATCAGGGACAAACACAAAGTCATGAATCGTGGCTTTCGCTGCCCGTGAGTATCCAACATTCTGCATCCTTTATCCTCATGATGTAACACCAGATGACTTTCCTGGCTGACTTTTTCCAAAAGCTGAAACCATTATCAGTGATTTGTTGAGGGTACAGAATAAAAAACAGTATGTTGTTGTTGGGGATGTGACAGGAAGTCAGGCAACTCATCTAATGCGTGGGACACACATCCTGTGTCTGTGTCGTGTCTGCATTGGCAGCATGTCTGCTTATTTTTTCAGTGTCCATTAAATCAGACTAGAGCAGCCACACAGCACGTGGGAGATGGACATCGGAAGCATGTCCGCAGCAATGCAACACTTCAGCTCAGGAGGCTTATAGATTTTTCTGGCAAGACGCATGTTTCTCTGCTAAAATAGAGCGAGAAATAACCTGTTTTCAGGCGTACTGATATCATACCACAAACATTCATTGTAGTTTCAACATTTGCAGCGTGTCTTTTAAAATAAAACCTCTCACAAGCGTTTATGTGAAGAGACTCCATTCATTCAAAGATTCAATTGTGAAGCATTTAAAGGATTTTGATGTGTAAAACAGAATTGGAATTTTAGGATAAATGACAGTCAAACCAGAGGACCCAGTGTAGTGAAGTTTAGCTTTGCTTTTTAATTTAGATTGATCACAGGCTTTGGCTGACTTTATCCAACAACACGGTGCACATCATACCAGCCTGGAGTGGAGACACACATACAGTGTTTGAACAGGAACAGATCTCTGCTTAATATAATGACTTTAAAAGCAGCGAATGACTTGCCTTAACAAATTTCGTTAGTTTATAATATAAAGAATTGTAAAGTATTATTTCCATGAGGCTGTTCGATCAGAAAGTGATGGATCTGGAAAAGAAACTTGGCATTTCTTCCTCGCAGCAGAATGAGTGGCAGCCTCGTATTTCCCCAGCCCCCTCTCCTCTCTCTCACATAGCACACGGGTTTCTGCCTGAACTAAATGTGAATTAAATGCATGATACATAATGACAACAAACAATTTCATATCAAGAGGAATGGAAAGGAATATGTAGAAAGACAGCAACGCTGCCTGCAGCAGATGCTGCATATGTGAACAACAAATAAAAATTATTCAGTTTTATTTGCCAGATCACACTGTTTCCTGATGACGCAGTGGACAGGTGTTTTTTAGTCAGCTTTATAACAAATGTTGTAAACTCCTGAGGAATTATTTGGTAATTGCTTTGTGTGTGTGTGTGTGTGTGTAGGTACTGTGGTGAGGGAAAGAAAACTTTCAGCAACAGAGCCTTGTTGGAGAGGCATGTTCAGCTGAGACACAGCATGAACACAGAAAGCCTGGACACCCTGATGGTAAAGACACTTTTGTATTTGTTTCTAGATATCAAACAGGAGACACTTTTACAGAGATGCCAGTAACTAACTTGATTTCCTTTTGTAGGGAGGTGGAGACGACGCTGACAGTTCCTCAGAACAGGACAGCAGTTTGGGGGCTCGCCGGAGACGAAGAGGAGCAGTAAAGATGGAGCAGGATGAAGAGTCCACAGATGGGGTGAGTCCAGCGAAGAAGTCACAGTCCTGTGCTCCTGCCCCCTATTCTGCTCCTGAGTCTGGGTTCCGCTGTGCCCCCTGTGGCTTCACCACAGAGGACCAGGCGTTGTTCCTTGAGCATATCAGCCAGCACCGGCGAGGAGGAACGGAGGGCAGTCAGCAGTGTCTACAGTGCGGCACCTGCTTTGCATCCTCCTTCTCCTTGTCACGCCATCTCTTCATCACCCACAAAGTGAGAAATACATTCACTGACAGCCAGCAATCCCTCAGCGTGCCTGCAGCACCTTCCCCCGGTAACAGCAGGAACCATGATGAGAAGAGCTCTTTGGACAGTTCTGCACCAGCATCACCCTCCTCTCAGGGGATAGAAGAAGATGGCACGCTGGCCTGTAAGGTGTGCCACAGACAATTTGAAAAGGCATCAGATCTGAACACGCACTTCAGAACTCATGGCATGGCTTTTATCAGCGCAAGGAACGCTGGAAAAACAACATAAGACTTCAAAAAAGGAGTAGGTAGGAAAAAAAAGAAAGATGTGCCTTATTTATTGTCGCAACTATGCACTAATTAACCAAAGACTGGTAGAACAGAGTTTGTATATAAGTAGACTGTAGAAAAATCAAATGTAACTTTCACTGGTCAAGATCGGTCTTTATCTTTAACTCTGACACTCAGGATCTAATGCTGCATTTCTGTGTAATGATACTAGACACTAGAGGTTAGAGCTTCTTCCCCAGAAAAGTTAGTCTGACTAGTTCACTGCCGTGACCATCATATAATATTGTGCCTGTAGAGAACTGTGAATGTTAGAACCAAATCACACTGTGATTACTGGGGCTGTACCGCTTATTCTTAAACATCACATCTTTCATTGAGGATTTAGAATAAAGCTTAAAATGTCTCATTTCAGATTTCATTGACGTAGTCATCCTAGAAAACTATCAAACAAAATCTTCAGTTTGAGTAAAATGAGTCATCAAATGAAACGAGTTAGTTTTTTTTCTTATAAGATCAACTTTATTTGATGAATATAACTTGTCGTATCATCAACATATATTCTTGTAGAGCTCTGACGCAGCTGCCTCTCTGTCTGTAGTCGCCGCTCTGTAGTCTTAATGCAGTGTTTAGCTCAGAGCGCTCTCTGATGGGTTGCACATTAAAAGTCTTTTAACACTGAAGGCTGCTGTGCCACAGAGTGCATGTGCAGACTGGTGCTGCTCCAGTGAGTGAGGGGAGCTGATTCGAAGGGGCAACAGATGTAAGTTGCATTAAACATCTCAGTCGTTTTGCTGAAGTTTACAACACAAGGTTGTAATTCCCCGATGCTTCCACTGAACTAGTCCATGAAAGTAAAAACTCCTTTTTACATTTGAGTGCTAAAGATAGATGGAGATAAAAGTAGGGATGCACAATATTGGATTTTTGCTGATATCCAATATGCCTATATGTTACAACTTGTGGCCAATAATCAGTACCGATACTGATATATGTATATTTTTTCCTTATACTTCATCGCAAAGATCATCAAGTCTCTTCTGTAGTAGAACTTAAACACAGTATTATTATACACATCTTACTGTGTTGGCCCACCAGCGAATGCAGGCATAAAATCCGAAGTTTAAAATCATGTAATATTCATCGCTTGTGCAAAAGAAGAAAAATACTTGAACTTACATTTTGTAAAATATGTCATATTTATATGTCAATTGCTTTTCAACAAAACAAGTAATATACATCCTTGTTAAAACCATGTGATTCTCTCCCTGAGACAGTCATGACAACACCCACAACCAGGGTAAATTTGGGCTGTCTCACAAGTGACAACATAAGTAAACACGACGTCTGTCCACAGGGGACATGTGAAACATGGCGTCGACTCAGGTGTTTAATCAAGGAAACAGCAGCTTTTTGTTTCATCTGTTATTATATTGGCTAGCACGCCGGTATTGATAATTACTTTAAAAGCCAATATTGGCCGATACCGATAATGTGCCGATAATATCGTGCATCCCCAGATAAAAGTTTTTCTTTAGTCAGTGGATGTGTCTATATGTCTTTCCAGAAGGCAGCAGGGTGAAAAGGCTGTAGCTGGGGCTTGGTCTGTCTTTTAATATCCTTTCCTTACTGATATCGCTGATGCTTGGTGAACGAGCACCACTGACGTTCTGAGCAGTTTAATCACCCGCTGCAGAGCCTGGGCCGTGCACATGCAATGCCAGTTCATGATATTTGTTGGTATTGCAACAATATTGTAGGATGACAAATGTTGCCCTCACAAAATATTGACACAATGATATTTTTCATAAATATAAGAATGTGAATGTAGTGAGTAAATGCAAATATAAGAACAACTGGAAGATGGTAAGGTCAGAAAAATTTGTTGTTTTTACTGTAATGAAGTCTTTAAAACCAGGAAAATACAACAGTTATGCCATATCACAATATCCACACTGTAAGAGGATATCTAGCCTCATATCACAGTATGTAACAATATATCGTTATAGTTTTGATATAATATTTTTTTGTAATTAACTTTTTATTGAACTTTCATAAAGGCATAAGAGTACATTTAATCAAATAGCAGCAATCTCTAATATTGATATAATGTTAATGCCCGGCCGCACTTCAAACTATGACACTATGACTACTTCGGTACAGCTCCAGTGATTATTTTAGCTGTTGCTGATAGACACGACGGAATGTTTGACTTCAATGTTTTCATCCTACTGACGAGATTCTTGGATGGCAACCCACGTGTTTTTCCATATGGTCATCTTTACGTTTGTACATATTTTTCTCAGAGAATCATCTCTTAGGTTTAGAGTAACTCATTTACTATTAATTCTGTATACTTATAACTTCTGCCAAACATTTTCTGAATACAAAATAATGGATTGTTTCTCAACTTGAAATTCAGCGATTTGTTTCTAGAAATTTTAGTTATTTGACCTGAACTTTGCTAATGATTGGTGACCCATAAGATTTCCTTTTTGTATTCATGGACAGTGTTTTTGCTGAGCAGTAGGGGAAAACTGTCATAAAGAGGCAATTTTATACTAAAAGACAAACAAAAAAATTTTTTTTTTAAATTTTTTTTTCTTTTTTTTGCTTCAGCTGGAATCAAGACTGGATTTTGTCTCCCGTCATTATATTAGAACATCGTTCCCCAAAATAAGGGTTGGGACCAAAAATTGGTCATGGACAAATTTTACTGGGTTGCCAATTAGCAGAAAAAGTGATTCAAAATGCTGATATGTGAATTTATTTTCCTAAGTAATTTAGAAAAAGAGCATTATTTTGAATATTTACACTGAAATAATTACAAATTATCAAAGGTGTGGACTCAAGTCACATGACTTAGACACTAGTCAGACTTGAGTCACAAATTTGATGTCTTTAGACTCGACAGTATCGTAGACTTAAAACTGGACTTGGACTTAAACACCAGTGACTCGTGACTTCACTTGGACTTGAGCCTGTTGACCTTAAAATACTTGAGATTTAAAAGTATGTTATTTAAAAAGTGTGCCACAAATCCATATATTTACCTTTTATTTCCTGAATTAACTAAAGTTAATGCTATTCATTCCCAGCAAGCTGAAACTTTTTTCCCAGAATCCTCTTTGTTTGAACTTGATGTATTTTTCAAGTCTGGATCCCGGGGAAACACCAAAATTCTCTTTAGGCTCTCAAGCTGGAAAAGTTTTGTAAGGCAGTAGTTTTTTCACTGTCTTTATGGAGAGAAAGAATAATTAAAGTGACTAATAATTATTTAGTGCACGTAGTGGTATCAGTATTGTTTTAATTCAGACTGAACCTATCCTATAAAACTAACTGGTATTGATACCCTGAGTAGTCCTGTACACTGATCATGACATTGTACTTCAATGAATGTGGACCAATAACTTTGTGAAATTTAGGAATACAATGTAAGAACTTTACAGGCTGCTTTTGGAAATGGTCAGCATTAATCTGAAGTGTACACAGTTTGTATTTATTGGGGTTTGACTTTTGATAGTCTTTTAAGTGGAATGTACTGTAATGAGATCAGATAGGCTGATATATTCCCTCTCTGTGTGCAAGAGATGGAAGTAAAATTTGGGCTTTTGATTTGAGGGATGTGTGTGTGTGTGTGTGTGTCCATCCAAATCTTTATTATTATTCTTAGCAGCTCAGTATGTTTGTAATGATGTCCCTCACTTTTGCTTTTCTAAAAGATGACAAAATGTTGAACCTTGTATTTTTAAATTCTTCAGGCTTTGTTCAGCATAACCAACTTTAGTGCTGGTAAACATGATGAAAATTCTAGATGTTGACATTTTCTGAGAGTTCTGAGAGGAGAAACAAGGGGTTTTTTTTTGTTCTTTTTAGTTTGCTGTTTACACCTCACTAGATGGTGGTTTGCTAAAATATCTCCAGTCGCGTGATCCATAGCGCTAACGTCCATGCATCTGCATGAGTTTAAAAAAAAAAAAACAACCTGTCCCTGTCTGTCCCTGTGCTGTAGTCATCAGTGACCCGTTTGTGCTTGTGTTTACTTTCTCAGGAGATCATCCAATGCTTTAACACATATTGTTTAACATTTTCTGTTTTTGCATTGGCAAGAAAATTTCTAATCAGATGTTTATATTAAAGAAAGATGAATAAAAACTGGCACATTGTCTGTTTTAACTTGTTTTTTTGTCTTTAAATTCCATTTGAACAATGACTGAGTATGTTAATATTTTTATTGATTTGCCATTTACAATTTTGTCAGTGAGTACAGAATCCTTTATAGAGGACACGATAGTGACATGCAATAAAAACTTCTCTTCATTCTATTAAAATACAATTTCTTATAAAGTGACAGAAAATTCCAGGTGTTGTATGCCCCCTTTAAGCATCAATTTGACTACATACTTAGATTCTTGTGACCTTGTTCAAGTATGTAGTCAAACTTGTTGCAAATCAGTTGTATACAGTCAACATTCATTCAAGCTGTGCTAGAAAAAGTGGAACAACTTGAAGCTGTCTCGACATCACAACAGCATTTCTTCACACGAGCCAGTGAGTCTAATGGAAATACCTCCAAAGCAAGCTACAAAGTGGTTTAAAAGTGTCAGGAGGGACAGTTAGCATTTTCATTTGATCAAGTCTGGCCCTCTTACAAATAAGGTTTGGACGCCCCTGACATACAGTATTAGAATTACACATTGTCACAAGTGCATTAACATGATTCTGTGTTCGTGCGTGTTAAGCCAAAGCTGTCTGTTCTGCAGTGGGATACAGTGTCTCTCTGTTCTCACAGCAGCAGGAACCCCGTGAGGAGAAACAGAAGAGGCTTCATGAAGGCGAAGATCCCCTCGACACTCATTGATGGAGCTCCTTAACAAGGGCGACATGAACACAAAAGTTTCCTCACTGAGAGTCTTCAAATACTTCAAACAATCATAAAAAGAAAATATGTTTATTTAATTGGTTTGGTCCTAAATAAACACATTGTGCTGCACCAAAGTTTTAAAGACTTAGTTTGATATATATCAAAAGGTAATGGAGCATGCACTGACAGGATGTTTATAAATACTATGTGTTTAAGCGTTAACCAAAAACTCAAGCCTTCTGGATAAATATATGTTTATGCCCAATATTTTCTTAACATCATATTTAATTTCTTCCTGCCGTTTGTGCTGGAAGATACCACCTGTCATCCTTCTGATGCCTGAATGGATTTAGACAGTATCGATAGTGTGGCATAAACTTGTTACCAAAATAAAACTCCTCTTGACCCTGTCATAGAGAAGTGTAATACTTGCTTACTTTAAGAAGTCATGAAATATGAATAATAATAATAATTTCTTATTTGGTCACATTAATGGATAACAACAGGACCCACTCTTAATGAGTGCTGCCACCTCTGTTGGAGTTTTTGATGCTTTAAACAAGGGAAAAATGTTTTCATAATATATTTACAAAAGTTATTTTGCTGCTCTATATTTATGGCTTGATTGCAGCAGGAAACTTTACTGATTGAACACATTGTCAAGCAGAGCCAGAAATGGTTAATAGAAATATTGACCAGTGTTAGTAGTTGACTATCTTTGGCTAAACAGGAGATACTTACACTGTTTGATGAAATCCTAAAATGCAACAGCAGATTTTCAACACGTGAATTTACAGCAGTGTGCACAAATCTTCTTACCTGACCCGTCCGTGAACTTTTCAGGGGGTAATGATTCGTCAAGAGACCCAGTCATGGCACTTTCAAGAGCGGCCACTTGCTTGTCATTCAGAGCTTTTTGTTGTTCACTGGTTACCATGGCAGCAAGGTCAGGTCCAAGAGCCTTCAGCTGAAGATCAGAGAGAGCCTGGAGGAATGAAACAAATGACACAGAAGTTGTTTTTTTATATATATTATTTCAATGTAGAAACACTTATTATTATAAACAATATACATACAATGTATTATAAACAAAATGTACTTAAACAGAAGTAAAAGTACTCATAATGCCAAAAGGCCCTTTTATGGTGCCATGTACTGTAAATTTTTATGTTTACTTTACATTTACAAATACATGTATATTGTATTGATTAAGTTTTATCACTGATGCATTTACACTATTCT
Organism: Naso thynnoides; assembly: GCA_029783665.1. Classification (NCBI taxonomy): domain Eukaryota; kingdom Metazoa; phylum Chordata; class Actinopteri; order Acanthuriformes; family Acanthuridae; genus Naso; species Naso thynnoides. The sequence goes on from JAQLOL010000025.1 coordinate 15,410,045, forward strand.
AATTAGATTATAGCTGCTACTGTTGTTGCTGTGCATCTCTCTCTCTATGTCTGTCACACAGCTCTCTCTCTGTCACACAGCTCTCTCTCTCTCTCTCTATTTCTCTCTCTCTCTCTCTCCCTCTCACTGTCAACCCAACCGGTCCAGGCAGATGGCCGCCCACC
>JAQLOL010000025.1:15410308-15441265 GCA_029783665.1 Naso thynnoides
GGGGTTCTGTTGGGTCTCTGTAAATACATAGAGTCTGGTCTAGACCGCTCTATTTGTAAAGTGTCATGAGATAACATATGTTGTGATATGGCGCTATATAAATAAAATTGACTTGACTTGACACTGAATGTCAGCACCATTTTTTACTGTAATTGGTCGAAGTGGAGCAAATTCAACCTGTAAAACTTCACCAGACATTTTTGTGCAGTGAGAATATTTCAACCTGTCCTTAATTGAAATCTGTTTGTATAAGATTATTCTTCAAACTAGTGTCTGCATCTGAAAACAAGACAGATTCAGGCAGGTTGAGTCACTACAAATGTGACAATAATTCACACTGAAAACAGGTAAAAACATTCCTTATACACCTTCTATATTTTTTAGTTCTAATAGGAAAATAAAGAAATCTCTGTTGATAAAAAATCAGTTTTTTAAAATCACTAAAAAATGAATAATGTCCATATCTTTTGTATAAAAACTCATATGCAAAACAATTAACAGCCATAGTCCACAGATATTATATGAATGATACTAGAATAAAAGGTACAGTATGAAGTTTAAAGTTGCATCAAAAAGAAGTCAAGTACTAAATGTATGTAGTTACTTTTCACTATTGTTTCTGGTTCTTGGCTAAAAGAAGATGGAGGGAAAGAACAAATATTAGAGGAAGTTGCTCACAGCAAAGTTTTTGGGTGGTATGAGGGGGATGCTCGACTCTCTCAGAAATGCGAAGACAGATGGGTCTAAAGAAGCCAACTCGGATGCATCCAAACCAGCTGAGGAAGACAGAAATAGTCAGTGTTTGGTGAGAAGCTGCTGCAGAGGGAAAAAGAATGAGAACTAAAACTAGTTTCTGCACCAGCCAGCAGTAACTTCAGAGGAAAACTACAATGAGGATTGGCTTTCTGCAGTGATGGGAGAAGTTTGCCTCAGGCCTAATTGTCTTCCTAACACATGGTAAATACTATAAAATGGATATGACTTCATCAGGTTCAGGCCACAAAACCACTTGATAAGATTTAGGAAAAATCATAATTCCGCTTAAAATAACTTTATGACTCTTGGTTTCACACGAGACACGAATGGAAACCTTCTGGGTCAAAGTAATGTGTTTGAGCGTCCATTCATCTTAATGTCATCCATAGGTGCACGATATTGGTCTCTACACTATGTCTGAACGCATTTTGGCAGAGAGACTTTAAGACAGATATCCCTGAGGGCAAATCTCTCCTATATTTCATGCAGAGAAGACAGAGCACAGGCGTTTATCTAACCAACGATGTTGCCCAGTTCAGACACGTGTGCTGCAGTCCATTTGCTGGGAACTCCACATGCAGACACAGCAACTCTTTTCAGATGCTGCATAACCTCGAAGGAGCACTGAACACCATCCATTGAGCCCACAGCATCCCTGTGACACACAAACATAAAAATATATTTAACATTTAGAATAATTTACTCCAATAACTATGGAAACAGTATATTGAAAATAGGGGTGCTGGTGGTGGTGTGTGGGGGGGTAGGTAAATACCTACCTGCCACATTTTGAAGCTAAAATCATGTAGTGTTTTTTCTCCTTCTTCCTCTTTGTGAGGCTACAGTCCTTTTATCGATTTGCACAAGTGCAAAAAAATTTCCAAGTGAGTTGTATTAAGCACCAACCTGAAGGCGTCCTTGTTGAGTTCTCCGATCTCTGTGGAGTTTAGGCCACAGATGAACTTGCCCAGCTGTACAATCTCTGCAGCTCCCAGCTGCCGCGCTGTCAGGTTGTTGTAACTGGCAACAGCCTTCCAAACCAGCTCTATCTGTTCAGAGAGGTAATCTTAATTAGCGCACATCATGAAAATCAGCACAGTGGCCACATTCATACTGAGCTGTTTTCATCACATCACCTGCGACTCGTTCCAGCCACAGAATGCGAGATCCTCCACAATGTCCAGAGAGAATGGGAGCTTCTCGAGGTCTGTGTCAGAGAAGCCCTGACTTATACATCCCAACTGCACCAACATACTCTCAGTCAATTCTGACACAGGACCAAAGACCTGCAGAAACACACAGAAACACTCAGCACTCAAATTAATCAAACTTTTACCCCAAAACAGATTTTGCTGGACATAAAATGTTGAATTTTTTTTTAATTAATACATGCAGAAATTGCTGTATGAAGATTAAGAGGGAGGAGGGTGAAAAAAGAGGGGGTTCTGTTATTTTCTTTTTGCTGAAAAAAGGGAAGTCTGAAATTTGGCTCTGCTGGCAAGTGTTTTAAATATATGTCACTCCAGATTTGTATTTTATTGAGAGCTGCCGCCTGTACACAGTTAATTAGACATTTGGGATAACTGCTCAGCTGGCTGAAACATTTGGGACACGCTTTAATGTTTGTCAGAATTTTGGTGAATATTATGAAAATATTTTTTTCACATACATACTAGGCTTTAAGTAGTTCATCATTTTAAATTCTTTATTTACTTAAAGATCCTCTGCAACTTGTTTTAGTGTGATAATTTTTTTTTTCTAAAAAAAAAAGATATTTATGTCTCTTACACCTCAGACATCAAGCATACTGACTTGTATCTGTGCAAAGTTTGTCACTGTACAGGTGTGACAGTGTGTTAGCTACTGCAAGCTAACAAAGAACAAGTACAAGATACTAGCACTTATGACTGTGTTAATGATACGCCAGCTTGTTGAGGACTTTGGTACAAAACGCCTCCTCACCTAAGGGTCAAGCAACGTCATTTAATCTTGCTAAAGTTAGCCGTCTCCTCTTTCATCTGTCAATTTAGCGCAAGCAGCTTTCACAGGCTTGAAACAATGCCTGTTAGAATTAATAGATGAAGAATTTCTCTGTGAGAAAGAAAGAGTTTAATTGCCTCCAGCTACCTTTTTTTGAGAACTTAAAAAAAAAATAAAAAATTCTAAAGGAAAACCACTTGAAACTAAATACCAATAATAGCAGAGCACTTTCACACAAGCAGAAAGGAAAAAGCTCACAAGATCTTGATTTTCAGTATGAAAAAAAGCTGCCCTGAGACTGAAAAGAATCAGTATCAGTTCCTCCACTGTACCTCAGTAGCTTTTGCGCTGAGCGCAGACAGCTGGTCCTCAATGTAGTCAGGGATGTTGCCAAGAATTTCTACAGTAGCAAGGAATGTTTCAGGTGACATCTGATTCAGCTGTGCACTGGTCCAGTAGACATTGTTCATTTCCAGTTCTTCAATCAATTTCTCAGTCGGTACGTCAGCATTAACACTGCTTCTGTCGGGGGTAGAGTTCCTGCCATCGTTGCTACTGGCTGAGAGAGACAAAAGACATATAGAAGGTGATAAATGTAAAATAACAACAGCAATCATGCATCAACCAAACTTTTTGTGCAGAATCACAAACCAAGAATAAAGACAAGCACACAAGAGATGTCTCTAACTCACCTGTTCTCTTTTTACGTGACACAGCTGATGTGGTGGCAGTGGTGAGATCAAAAAGTTTCTTTTTCAGTGCCTTAGGAACGACGGGCAGACGTGACTTCAGGAAATCGAGGACGTTTTTCATCCAAGGCTGACAGAGATGGAGAGAGGGAAGATATAATGAGAAATACATGCGAAAAAAGCCACCTGAAGAATCGGGCAGTGCCGACCTCCCTCTTCACTTCGAGTTGAATTGATGATTTATTGATGAGAATGTAAAATCACAGAAGATTATGAGATGCATCATTCTTGCAAGACAAAATATACACACCCTTCTGGGGAGAGCAGCTGTGGCATCATCGTCCATAAGGAGGAGAGGACCCAGTTCTTCCATAGTCTCAGCTGGCCAGTTAGATGGATCCCTGCAGGAGATTTAAAAAAATGCATCAGACTCTGTGTTTCCTCTGCAGAAATCTACAGCATCCACAGGGAGCAGGTCCTACCCAAAAGTCTGCTTGACCAGCCGAATTAGATCTGCCCTGTGGCGTTTAGGAATGTGCTGGCAAGAAGCCATGTCCTGGAGGCTGGCGTTGACGACGTCGGGAGCCATGAGGCGCAGTTGGAAGGGCTGAAGCTCACACAAGAGCGGTCCGAGCCTGGACGCGTTCTGAGTGGTCAGTCTGGATAAGTCTGCTCCCTGCAAACCCACAGGAAATATCTTAGGCTGCTGTTGCAGTGGGCTATGTGATACAATCAGGTGTAGAGCAGTAAGAACAGGTCAGTGACAGTTTACAGGAAAAGAATTGAGAAAAGGAACATCGTGGACAAGGCTCAATGAATGGCCTGCATAATACGTGGACTCAATAGTCACTCAGATCTTTGAAAACCTATTTAGATTTTTGGCTAATGGGTTTAATGTCGCTTTCTTTCACCACCATGAAAACCCCAAAAGAAGGAATATTTTTTGCTAAGAGTTTCAAAAACTTGGACAGTCTTTGCTGTTCTTTGCTGCTCTGACAGCTTACAGCGATTAGACACCTCAATGAGACTGATTTTTTTGCCTTTTCTGTAATATGTCACCCATCTGTATCCTTGTGCTTACACTGGCCAGGCAAAACAGAGCCTTCTTGGCGAGTCCCTGGCGGGACTTGAAGTGAAGAGGTAACAAGCTCAGGTTGGTCATTTCCATTTTGTCGAGGAAGGCGGAACAAACAGAGGCAGGCAAATCCTTTATCTTTGGAGGCCTGGGATGGTAAAAATGCGATACAGAGATAGAAAGCAGTTACGTTTTATCATGAAATTGTTTTACTCCATAATTAAGTGAGACAGAGGAAAGAGTTTACTTACGGCAGGTAAAAAAGGAACATTGCAGGAATCTCATCCAACTCGTCCGTGGCGATTGTTTCGAAATAGTCAGCTCTCTTTTTCTCTAATGTCTTAAAAAGCTTTCGGGCAACACATCCCACCTAAAAAAACGTGTGTTTGTTATAAGCTTCTGTATGCCACAAATTCTATTAACATGTGAGTATGTATGTACTGAAAGTGTTAGTAAATGCACACCTGGACTTTCAAAAGCCACTGTGGAGTCTCGGCGAAGTCTTCAGTCATGTCCTGCACATCACTGTCTGCTACTTCGTCAATTATCTTGCAGGTGATGCCTTGAAGAACCGAACGCAACTTCCTGTTTGGACCAAAAAATGTAAAGCATGTAAAGCAATGACAAACATGTACATACAGTAACTAGACCAAATCAAGCATTGATTTGGTGAATCTTATGAAGTTTTCTCATGTGAATTTTTATGTTGTCATTTTCAGCATAAAGACAGTTTTTGCCCATTTTTGTGGTTTTTAGTGTTAATCTTTGATGTTTAGTCATTCAATATATTTGCACATGTATACATGATATATAGACGTACTTAAAGGGCCATACTGGTGTTATTACATGTCATTGTCCTTTGAAAACATTGTCTACATCGGTTACACAAACCTCATACATTTTTCCCAGAATGGTTTCATTTATGAAATATTGTTTGCTTACATTTTTTCCATATTCAAGATCCAAGTGTAATTAACTTTCGTCTCCATGGCTCCTCTATCTCTCTCTCGCTCAGTGATTTTTCATTTGAAAAAAGACAAAATGCAGTCGTTTTCTCTTGAAGGGTGAATCAACAATACCTCGCAACTTTGACGTGTCCTATGGTGTTTCTATACCCTGTTTCAACATGAACGGCGGTGAATGGGGTTTAAAATGCAGTCTGAGATCTACTGAAGTATAGACATGGTCAAATTTAAACAACAACATTTGTAGAAGACAGGGGCGATCTCTGCTAATAGTGAGAAATCGAAAATAGACTGGAATGGTCCTTTAAGAACACCTGTGACAGTCACAGTCACAACCATTTTAGCCAAGCCAGATGTGTTTACTGCAAAGCTTTTGTACTGTATTATATAGAATGGAGTTTCTATTACTTTTTGGAGCCGTTTAACTCACCTATACCGAAGTGGCTTAATATCATACATCTTTCTTGCCAGGTAAGCTGCCTAAAGCAAAACAAACAAACAAACAAACAAACAAAAGGACAAAGGAGATTCACTGGACAACATGCGCTGTAAAAACAACTTATTACTCAATCAATGTAATAAAGAGATTCTGCATTTCTGATTAGTTTCACACGAAAAACAAAAATATTTCTAGAAGAAGACAAGTAATTTAGAGTATGTTAAGCATGTAAAAGTACAATAAAATGTATAAGCATTAGACATTTTCTCAGAGAGTAGTTATTCATGGATGGTACCTGTGATCGAGACCATTTTTTATCCTTCAGTTTGTCCAAAGAGCTGATGTTTGCTTTGGCCAGGGTGCTTAGAGGAACCAAATGAAGTATTGGGCCGTTTAACTTCTGCACCAGCTCTGAGGGATCCACATCCTTATTCAGCTGCAGGAAAACATGCAATTCTTTTTAAAATAATGTCCATATTGTCACTGTAATGTAAACACAACAGAATGAGGCCAAACTGCTGCAAACATTTTTCTTTTTTTCCCCTTTCTTTTCTTTTCTTCCTCTTCCTCTCTCGATTTAAATAGTTCTGTGTGTCCATATTTTCAAAATGAACAGAAATGGACTGTGGACTGATCCAAATGAATACGAAGCTGAGAGACTTTGCTTTTGATACAATAAGTTCTTTTACAAATATAATACTTGTGGCATTGTACAGCTTCTATGTTAATAATTGTATATCCATTCATACAGTTAGTGGTAGTGGTTAGTGGTATAATGTGGATTTCCTGGTACGAGAAAACTAGGAATAAAACAAAACAAAACAAAACAAAACAAAACAAAACAAAACAAAACAAAACAAAACAAAATAAAATAATGTCCACAGTGAGCATAAATAGTAGTATCACAGAAAACACAAATATCTTTTAAAATGCAAATATCAAGCAAACTCTCAGGAGGTGATGTGATATGACTTTTAACTAAAATATGTTGAACAATTACACGATTTTAGATGCACGATTTAGATGCTGTATCCAGTAGAGTCTCCATTTCTTGCTTCTCTGTCCTCACTCACCTCCTGCAGTAGGGCCTTCCTCTGCCCCTTCCTCAAACGCTTGGAAAAGTCCTTCAGGGCCTCTGTATCATTCAGGATCTCCTGAGCATCAACATGCTTAAGCACACAGTTTGGCAAACCTGCTGCAACTGAACAAAGGGCCATCAGCTCCTCTCTCGGCACCTGTTTACACTGAGGGAAAGCAGGATGAGATGAGTATGGAATTCAAGGAAGAGCATGTGAGACAAGCCTTCAGGCAGCCATGCTGACTCACCGTCATGTTGCCCAGCTGTGTCTTGACCAGAGCGCGCATCTGACTCTTTGACCATCTCACTTTGAGTCCCAGAGTTTTGAGGACCTCTTTTAGTTTTTTTCTGGGAAATGCACACAGTTGTTCAGGAGGCAACAAAGTAATGCTGAAACCCAGATCACTTAGTGCTTTGTCAGCATCAGTGGAATTTGACAGCACAAACTTGGCGAGGTTTTTTTTCAGCTTGAGTCAGGAGAGGTAAAAAAGACAAAAAGTAATTAGGAGAGTACTGAGATTCATTAAAATTATTAGATCTGTCCAGCAGAGGGAGGACTTGGAGGAAAGTCTGGGCAAGCAAGAACAAATGAGTGGTACCTTTTTCATTCCGGGGTTGTTGCACTCGTTAAGCAGAGGGAGAAGTTTCCTGCTGGGTTTGGGAGCCATTTTAGGAGCAGCGTAGTAAAAACAGGCCAATTTACCAAGCCTGAGAAGGTTCAAACATTTAAACATTCATTTGTATATAATATTATTACAATTAATATATTTTTCTTTGTAAATAACAAGAAACTCTTTGTCGACTAAGACTTTTTCTTCTTACAAAACCCTCACACAGAGTTGGGACATAAAGGGTTCACAGTAATACACACTTGTCCACATGCTCTGCGAACTCCTTCTCTCCACTGACGCAGGAGCGAAGTCTTTTCAGAAACCTGCTGGCCAGACTGGGGCTCATCTTGGTGTCCATTCTCAAGGAAGTTTTGAACTTGTTTAAGCGGAAAAATTCACACAGCTAAAAGAGAGAAGGAAGGAGACAAATCAACAAAGGCTATTTCCAGTTTAATTGGCTCCTTAAGCCTCTTTAAAGACGCCTCTCACCTTCTCTTTGGGAAAGGAGTCAACATCGCTTGGTGATAAATGTGACAGGTAAGGTCCCATCATGTCTAGGTCCAGCCATTTCACTGAGGAGTTGCAGTGCTCCATCGGCCCTACAGAATAAATGAGGCTGTTAAAAGTCATTCAGCCACTTAGCTTTATCAGTAAGATCTGGATGTGTGTTGTACAGATCCATATGCTTGTAGCACTTGACATGGTCTTTGATTTGCATGACTTCCTGGATTAAAGCTCCATCTGAACATCAGAACCAACACATTTGCATATATGATGTATGCTGGCTTGCAAATGTGCATGCCACATAATTTTTCTGACACGTACAGTCCCCGGTGGCACTCTGTCTTTGCTCTTGTACATATTTTGTCCAGTCTGTCTTGTTTTATGTTTAAGGAAATGCTTCTCCACTTGCTTTGCATAATTTGCGTATGAGAGGCTGCTTTTTTTTTTTTTTTGAAGATATTGTTTTGGGCTTTTTGTGCCTTTATTTCCAGGACAGGACAGCTGAAGAGTGGACAGGAAACAGGGGAGAGAGAAGGGGAATAACATGCAGGAAAGGGCCACAGGTGGAATTGAACCTGGGTCTGCTGCGGCGAGGACATAGCATCTGTATATGGGACGCCTGCTCTACCGACTGAGCCAGAGGCTGCTTTTCAATCATCTACCTCTTGTTTTTCCTCCAAGTATTCTCCTCCTCTGTTATTTGCATCTTGAATGCTTCCATCTGTTTTCCAACTTGTGCTCCCTTCTTTTTCAAACTTTGGTATTTCAGTATTTATTCGTATTTCTAATATTGTCAAAAGTAATTAGGAATGTCTGATTAGATTTTATTGTATACGTGGTTTATGACATGATGTGTTTAATTAATTTCTTACTGAATCTTGAGTCAGGTGACGGCTTCATTGTACAGTTGAAGTTGTTCTGGGTGATCTGCTGTTTTACCCATTCTACCACCCGAGCCCTTTGACGTTCAGACATGTTCTCATACATCAGTTTCAGCACCTCCATCCTGGAATCAACCAGCATTACAAATTAAATTTTTAGAATTTCAAATTTGGTACAATTTAAGAGAAGTTGCTGAGAAACAGTAGAGGAAGTAATTGCATAAAGGCACACTCACTCCCTCTTGACTTTTTGGCGAGGTACTTTGTCAGGAAGAATTACTCTTATAGGAGGCATTTTCTGCAACACAGGTTCAGCAGCCCACAGCAGTGACTCATAGTCGTCTGAGTACATGTTGTTTTCACTCTGATTGGTCAAAATCGCCCAGGCCAGAGAGGCCACAAATGCACGCATGTAACACACAGATGGCTCCTGTGGGAATGAGAGAGACAGCAGAAGTCACTAGGTTTCCAGACAGCGGCATTAATGAATAAAATATGTTTTCTTTTTTATGATTCTGGCACTTGGAGGAGCACTGACAGAGGAGTTCCTCATCATCTTGATCATGCGTGGAAGATGGCTGCAATTCCACATCATGCTTGTCTACAAAGAGATGGGTTAGAAAGGTGCAGTTATAACAAATGAATTAAAAAAGCCATCAACCATTGAGATAACAGTTTTAATGCACTCAATAATCCAATAAGAATTACTCTCATTATATATTTATGAGACAAAACCTAACATAGTTTGAGGGCGTGACTGCGTGTGTATTCAAACCATTTTATCCGAGTCGTCCATGGGGACTTGTGGAGATGAGTCTTTGCCAGAAGAGGATAAATTCATGATCTTCATGAAAGCAGGCAGGAGGCTGATGGACTGACTAGAATTTCTGTCTTCTGCAGGTGAGTCACTGAGAGGAAAATGAGTGAGTAGAAATATTTCAAACAGCAGATGTTTCATTTTGTTTAATTTCATCCTTTCAAAATCCAATGAAATTCAGCTGAGCTCATTTACATTTTGCTAGCAGCCCTTCATATCACCTGAGAACTCAGAGGAAAAAAAAAAAAATTATTTGTCTCTTAAGAAAATCTATCAAGTTCACCACAGAGACACATTCACTGGTTTACCTCTCATTGAAGACAGTTCTCAGCAGCTCCATTTTAGGCTCTGGGTATCCTGCAGCATAGCAATCCTCCATATTTATATGTTGAACAGTTCGAACAGAATTGGTCGGAATGTTTACCATGTGTTAATTGTGACTCATGTTACACAGGGCATTTATAATGTTCAGTTAATTTAATATAAAAATACACTGAGGATTTTCTTACTCTTGTCTCGGCACTTCCTCATCTGATGAGAAAAGAAAAAACAAAACAGATATATCTCAAAACAGATGTTTGATATATAAAACATGATATGGGGCCGGTCATGATGACAGCCTTTGTGTATAATAGAGAGGTGGAGGCAGCATGTCTACTGACATGCAATCTCAGAATCCATCTCCTGCATTCACCGTCTGTAGACAGTGAAACAGCCTCAGGGGGCAAGCCCCATTATTCTCAGGCTTCTGTTGGCGGAGGCGAATTTCCGTTTCCGACATCTTTCTCCGCGCGCCACTCGCTGTTTACGGTCTGACGTGAGAATGGAGTTGGAGTTGAGAGACCACATCTACCAGAGCATCTTTTCACAAGAAGCCAGTTTGCACACCGTTAACAGTTGATAGTCTGCTGTTAATTACACAGACTACAAAAGACTACAACCGGAAACCACGGCTTTTCCGGTATCAAGATCGCCCTACCTTGCCTACAGACTCTGTTTAAAGAGACTAACTGAAATGAGGTTGTGATGGCCAAATCAAAAGTGCAAAGCAACAAGAACATCATTCAAAACTAATTTGTTTTCTGATTAAAGGAAAATAAAGACTTTTCAACCACTTGATCATTTTACAAATAAAAAGATGATTTAAAAATACACAGTATTTCTTAAGGATCTAGTATAGAATCTTACATTTTTAATGCCTATAAGGCAAAAAAAAAAACCCTCGGCTTACAAAACACTAACGCACTGACACTGCATTAAAGTTACAATAACTTCAAAACACAATGTAAGGACCAACAGTTTCTTTTCCTAATGTTTGTTTTCTTTCAGGTCAGAGTTAAAGTGATTTTTTTCACTATTATAAACAATTCGCCCACTCTAACCATCAGATCATGACGTCCAGTGCAGTCACTACAAATGAATGAAGTGTAACTTACATGAGAGAATGCCTTCATGTACTCGTTACTGTATAGTCCTGCCAAAAATCCAACTTGAGAAAAATAAATCTTCTCACAATCGACCACAAACGGTGGCAGAAAAAAAAAAGCTTAACTGTGTTGTCCATGAGAGTTTGTCAAAATGAAGGTCGCACTCTCCTACCAAATGAAAATCTCCATTAAAGCAAACAAGTATTAATGAAATTACGTACCAGTTTTTTGGCCATGCCTTCGACGTAGGGTTTACCTCCAGGCCTCATAGCTGTACACGTGATAATAAATAATGATGAGAACACACACATTTATGTTCACATGAAGAGCCTGCGTGAATTTTGTCAGTTCTAGTGGGTGATGATGCGTGTTGGGTTGTTGCTTACCCGTAGCTGCACAGGCAAGAATGATTAGGAGCAAATATGTTCCTCCTTTTGGAGCCATGTTGAAAAGACTGGCCCTCCTGTCTGTTAAACATGATGACATGATTTAAGGTGTGCATAAATACCAACATATTTTGCAAGTGATCTTGATTCACATTCTTTTCCAAAAGAGAAACAAAAGGAATCTTTGTTAGGTGTGAGGATTTTGATATTAGGTCTCTAGTTGTCATGGAGCCCGTCTCCATGTGAGCCTCCCCCAGTTTTCTGCCTGCTTCCTCCTCTGAGGATTTGTGATCATACTTCCCTGGTTACCTTCATCATTGCTCATCCTATAGGAGGCTTCATGGACTTTGGAGGATAACACGCAGTGAAAAACAGGTTCAGTAATGTACACGGTGTACTATGGAACACTTTGTCAGCTTCTCCTCCACCATCCCTTCAGCACACACCTTCAAAACACCTTCACATGCCTCATTGCTCCTCGCATATTAAAGTTAACATTTGCATGTGGGTATTTTGCCTCCATTCAATTTGTTTACTTTCCATTAATTTGACTTTGAATCATTTAAATACTCAAAATGATTATTGTAGGGTAAACATAAAGATGACAGAATAAACATCGCTTCAAGAACATGTTGAGCCAAGACCGTCTATAGTCTCTTGTAAAGTCAGACAATGTTTTAATGCTTAATTATTTAGCTGCCAGTTACATAAAACACAAGAGAGAAGAAATAACCAGTAAACAAAAAAATGCACGTTAGCCTTTATGTCTTGCAGGCCTACATGTTTCAATGTTACTGCATCAACGTAACATCAAGCCGTAAACTACCAACACACCACAAAGCAAAAAAGAAAACAAATAAATAATTTAGAGTTTATACACAAATTGGTGATTACTTACAGAATCTGTGTCCTCGTTGATTCTAGGAACAATAAAATTTTTAAAAAAGAAGACAAGCGTGGACGTATGTGCTTCTCTTCCTTTCCGACACTGTGATGTGAGCTGCCTGGGTGTTTACCTGCCCTCAACTGAGTCACAGCAGGTGCATGGCTTTAAAAGACAACACTGTTTGTGGGTGTGAGTGTGTGTGTGTGTGTGAGGGAGAGATAGACAGAGGTTGCGAATTTCAGTGTGAGGCCAACCATAAAATAAATATTGTCAGACTCTGATGACATAATCCTATAGAACTAGTTCAAGGATTCGCATCAGACATCAAGCTTTATCTTTTATTCTCCCTTTTCATGAAACCGATGAAGACTTGGAAATCTGATTCAATGACAGACAGGATGACAATACATCACAAAGGAAAGAGTCTTTTATCTTGACTCAATAGAGAGCTGCTGTGTCCAAATTGAATTACGCAACTCAAACAAACAAACAAAAGGAGATAACCACACCTTAAAAAGTTCTATTCACTCTCAACTGGGGAAGATGACAAACATAAAACAGCAGCCTTTGAATGGTGTTAAGTTGCAGTTTTTGTCATGGCTGCTACATGCTTTTATCAACATCAACATTAAGAAGTTCAGTGGGAACGCATTGTATTTAATGTCAACATACTTTATATGTAAAGGTCTCATTAATATTTCCCTTTCTATAAATGTGTGTCTGTGATTCTGAACATTTTTGTTTATTATTTAGTCCAATTCCTCCAGCGAAGTGGGTTTTTAAAAAAAATTTCCACAGAAATCCAATTTACTAATAAACTGAATGCATTTTTTAAAAAAGGAAAAGATTACAAAATAACACCAAGGAAAGAATATGACTTGATGATAAATAAGTCAGACCAAAAGATTTGCACAGTACATGAAAAGCTTCTATAAATTTTTCATTTAGCAACGTTTTGATCTAAATGAGATCACAGTCAGACATTGTCAAGTGGCCGTGACGAAGCAGAGTCTGTCCATCCCTCATGTGGGTGTGCTGATGTGTTTCAGTCCTGCTTTGACTGGCCCAACTTGAAAGCAGATTGTTTTCCAATCATGCAGATCACGTTCACCTGAGCCCATATCAATGCAAACTACACATGTCCACTTAATCCAGACCAGAAAGACATTGAATGCTCTCATGTGAAAGACTATCTGACTCAAGCGTTCAGCATATTCCTTTCAAATCATGCTGGTGATGTGACAAACGGCCCAGTGTGCTGTGGGCGAAATCCCCACAGGACGTCCTCTTCTCATCAGCCTTTAATTACACTCATTAGGATCAGTCGTTAACGTCTTCCCTTTTAGCAGCGTCCTCCACATGCACGACAGCAAGCTGTAAATAATGCCATCATCCGAACACTTTTTTTCATGGACCGATACAAAGATATTAGCGTCTTTCTTATACTGTACATGCATGTGTTACTTTTTAAAAGGAAACACACAGTAGACTGCTGGTTGTTCTTCACTCCATGTCTTTTCTTTCCTCCAGTTTGGAGCCAATAATCTCATGAAGGTCTGGGTTAGTGAAGTAATCTGAAAAAGACCAGTGACACTGTTTAGTGGAGGAGATTATTCTTATGTAAATAATATCAAACTGGATCCATAGTTATCAGTTTTTACCTTGGCAACAACCACCCTTTCTGGTCAGGTTAAAAGTATTAGCTGGTGTTTTTTATATATATTTTTTCTTAAAATTGAATCCAACTGCTTGTCCATAATATTTCCTGAAGTTGCTACCCTAGCTGTGTGTTACTTAGTTGCAGTACTGTTTGCTCCTATTAAATCTTTAAAAATACATTTTACACTTTCCTTTTCAAAAAGACTCATTATATATGTAAAAGTAGAGTTAAAAAGCTGGACACTTTTGAACGACAGTAACTGTAAATAGAGTCAATACTGCATTTATTTTACAACTGTTTTTAGCTATTTTCAACAACTTTGATGCTTTTTTAAAATCTCATCCAGTGTGTCAGTGTGGCTCAGTCCAAATCGGCATTTCAAAGACTAAGAAAAATGAGTCTTTGGCCACACACACACACACACACACACACACACACACACACACACACAACATACATATTATCATTCAGAAAATTATTTTTTGTGAATTAATTGCATCTAAGAATCTCCTTTATCTCCCAACCCTAATATGTGTGTGTGTGTGTGTGTGTGTGCGCTCACCTGCAGCAAACTCATGGATGTCAGCAGGCCTTTTGTGAAGCACATTACTGTAAAAAATAGGAAAAGTACAATAGTAATGTAACTACGCAAGGGCTGAATGACGTCTTTAAAGGAGATTGTGCTGTGTGAGCATTTTCAAATATTTCTTTTCATTTGATTTATTTCAGTGTATTTCATCTCATTTTAAAATTATTATTATCCAGTTTTAAATTATTGAAATGTGTTTTATCTTTACAGTCTAGTGTTTTTAAATGTCATTTTGTTTGAAATCTGCTATATAAATAAATCTGTCTATTGCTCTGAGTGTTTAAAACTACTAGTTCACATTAAAAGGTGATCAGCTGGGGATATTTCTCAGACACACTCAATTTTTGAGGCAAATGTTACAAAATCTGACAGCACAGATGCTTTTTTTTTTTTTTACAAGAAGCAGCATAAAGACTCACGACCCATCAACCTAAAAGCAGCTCTGACTTTTACTCGAGTTCATCAGTGAGCAAAGACATGACAGAGGTTATTCATTAAAGGACTGTTTTCTTGCAAATGACATTGCGTGTGTGGATGGTTGTCTCCACCCAACATATAAATTAGACAGATGTTAATGTAAATAGGCCTATGTTGTAATTAGTGAGGTAGGTTTGTGAAAGAATAGTAATACATTTTATTTGGTCTTGTCTTTTACAGTTTTGAAGGGCATAATTGTTTTGGCCTTATCTTATTTTGTATTTGAGATGTTGATTTTTCTATCAACATCAGAAATAAATCTGAAATCAAACTAATATTAGGAGAATATTTAGAGAGATAGATAGGGGCTACTTCGGCCTACTCACTGGGATTTGTTTGAGATTAATAATAATAATAATAATAATAATAATAATAATAATAATAATAATAACCACAGAGTTAAATAAGCTTAAGTTTGGCAGCACTGCTAACGTTAAGCTCGTCCTAAACTGAGCAGTTATCTGACGGTTTATCTGCTGACTTCTTCTCCTTCTTGTTCTTTTTGTTTGTCATTTTGTTTTTTGACCAAAGATAAGTTTATCACCTCAGAAAGTCACCCATCAATGCCTCCACTTCGGGGTGCGACCTCAAATACTTCTCATTGTCGATTCTCGTCTTGATCTGGGAAATGAGAATTGAAAGAAAATTTCTCCTCTCAAGCTTACGAACGATAAACAAATGAAGTTCATCAGCTGTTTATCACAGAGCCAATGTTTACGTCAACGTTACCTTGAACTGTCGCAGTTTCTCTCGCTGCTCAGCGCTCAACAAACCGACGTCCAGTTTCGCCAAACCGTCTTTTTCAGCCATGTTTTTCCGCAAATCTTCATCCAATTATTTTGCTGTAGCTACATGAACGTGGTATGTAAAGTTAGCAAACGCTTAAAACAATATCTCGCACAAAAATGGTCACCTGTTTGTGACACACAGCTTCCACGGCAGTCTAGCAACAACCGTTGCTATGGGAACGATTTCCAGAAACTACAGTCTGCGTCCACGAGGTGGCAGCAAAGGATGAAATTTTCGGTGACACAACTTTGCAAATATTTCTGCTGTTTTGTAAAAATCAAAATAAGTCCACAATAACACTGTAATCATTTGACATTTAAATGGACACATTTGTTATAAAGCCGTGCTGTGTGAGTTCAGGGCATTTGAATCAACTTTTCAACTTCTCTGTTATATTGCAAGAACAAACAACAACAAAAACACCATAGTGGCTGTATACTCTGTTTAAAATCGACCCATTTGATTAGTTTTTTTCTATTTATCACACACATCATATTCAATATGTACACACAAATCCCATTTAAGAAACTTTTGAGTAAGGAAAACCTCTCTGGATGCGTGTATGGGTTGGCCACATTTAGCTAACAAGAGGTTGGAAAACTTTAGCCTACTTATAGTTGTCATCTAAACTTGCTAAAAATCTTTCGGATTTTTGTCTTTTAGTTTTCCAGGATGAATTGACTATGTTACTAGGAGGGAGCCAGAGGCAAAAATGATTTGATTAGAGATTAGCTCTTCAAGACAGAGCCTTGATATCAGGTCACAAAGCAGGATCCATTTGAGCACTGAGGCCTTTGTCTATTGGCCGATGTGCTTACGTGATAAATATTTTTAAACAAGTGAGCCTGGAGTTCTGGGATTTTAGGGGCAGTTTCATGCTTTGCCTGGCTCACAAACCAGACTTTTCTCCCAGAAATGCTTTCAGGGTCTTTTCTTGATTGATGGATCCTTCCTCAGAAAAACTTGAAATCATAACACAGGACGATTGACCCAGCTTAACCAGTCTAAAAGGCAGGAGGACAGATAAATGATGAAAGCTTTGGACTGTATACTTTGCCAGGTGTTGTTCAGACCTCATGAAGAACTTACAGAGACAGAGCGAGCTGAATGTCAGAGATATATTTGGAAAACCTTATCAAAATTATATACAAACAGAACATGAGGTGGTAGGCTAGACTCAGGCCTGCTGAATCAACAGGCCTACATCTGCCCATTATTCATCAATGCACTTTAAAGTGGCACAGACAGAGGTGCGAGTAGCTTTAAGACTGCTCTTAAGACAAATGCAACGACAAAAAGTCTTTTAGAGGTATTTAAGGTATGAGATAGAGTTAAAGGGATAGAGTGAGAGTCTGTACAAGCTGTTCCTGAGCTTGCTCCTAGCAGAAGTTAATTGGAGAGCCATAAAAAATTTATTTGCATTATCCTTTTTGGCTAGCTCTGTAGTGAAATAACAACCAAACGAGACAAAGCAGTTAAATTGCTCTGGTTTTACTCTCCTATCTGCCTCACGACTGCTGGAGTAAGAAGTAACTTGTGTTGTTGAAGTGCATGGCTTCTGTCTTTTCATTTACACACTGTTCTTCATTTTCTTCTTCCTTTTCTTCCACTTCGCTCGGCGGGGGTTCTCTGTAATGCGGTGGGCCAAAGGTCACCAAAGCCTGTCCTTCTGGTGGCGTTGGGACAGAGGGCGGTGACTGAGGCGAGGACCCACAGTGGGTGACAACACTCAAACCCTGGAGTTTTGACATAAATCTGTTCGTATGTCTGAAATGAAAAAAGGAGAAGTTGACTGAAATGATTGCTATGAAAAATTAAATCTGTGATTTTCATCTTCTGGCTAATATTTCACACAATGTAAATGTATCTATGTGTATTATGCAGCAGGAAAAACAGACATGCAAAAACATACTCAAGTGCACATCTCAATACCTGAATATGTACACGGCCAAAATGACAAGACATAACGACAAGAGAGCGAAGGAGATCCACAGGATGTGAGGCAACACCTCCGATGGTTTTGGAGAAACTGCAGTTAATGTCGGAGTAACTGCAATCAAGAGAAGGACGAGATCTTAATAAGGCTGAAAAACATCCATGCAAGTACATGTGTGGGTGTGTTTGTGAGAGATAGGTGTGTTGAGCCATGTTTCCTGTGGCTTGTTTCGTTGCTGAGCCTCAGTTATTATGACGACATGGCTTCCTGTTGAAACCCAGTGGGGCAGAGGGGGTTTTCAGCACAACAACATTTAAGAGTTCCCTATCTCTGTCTTGTTCTTTGGCCCCGTCTCTCACATACTGACACCTCATTAGCCATAAATATTGTAATGTCTACTGGCTGCCTTACCATCAGTCACACAGCCATCTGAACCGGAGCTCTCTATGTCAACCTGCAAGTTAGAGAAGAGCCACTGTGAGATGCTGCAGGTAGGACAACAATGAGCATATGCAGCACTGAGTGAAAAGGATGTTAAAAATTAAAACACTGAGACTCCTACCATTGTGGGAGTGATGTCATTTGATGCTGGAGCTGAGGAGAGAGAGACATGCACACTTGTTATCAAAAGAGAAAACATAATATTGCAATATATAGACCAGCCTTCCCCATTTGGGGGCTTGGGAACTCTGCAAGGGGTCACAAGATAAACCTGATGTGTTGTTGTTATGATCAGCAGGACAGGAACTAGAAAAAACACATTCCTGCTTCCCAAGATTGTGTTTATTTTTTTCGTGGTGAATTATTGTCTATTATTTTAATGTTGTCAAGCCCCTAAATACACAAAAACATCCCTTTGAAAATTAAAAGCAGTCCTGTAGAACCATAACAAGGGATTACAAGCAGATACAACTTTGTTTTAAGGGGGTCACAAGGTTGGAAAACACTAAGTGTGTGTTTGTTTTATTTAAGACTAAAATATTGACTGCAAAAGCAAAGTAGCATTTAAGTGTTGAGGTCTTGAATGAAAGAATACCAGCATATCACATCTGGATCTGATTTCCTTCAAATGTAAATTACTTTTACACAAAAATCTTTGTGTAAGGGGAACTTGCACTCTCACTCAAGGAACTTAAACATTCTGTCGATGCAAGTGATTCAACAAATGTTTTGAATACAGAGACTGTGTGGAGGAATCTTCTTTATAAGATACAGAGGTGCTTTGTATGTTTAGAAAGAAAGGACACTTTGATGTTTTCAGACTAATATTACTGTTGCAGAATTGCATAAGTTGCATTTTACTGCTACAGTTGCTACATTATGCTAATTTTGACAAATTTATTTCATTATTATTACATCTACAGAAATGCATCATATTTTATTAGGTCATCATATGTTTGCAGTGTGACTGTTCTTCACAGTCAACTTTTAATACACTCAGAAAAACAGCCCTGTTTTTCAGTTTGTGACGATGCATTTTGGGGCTAATCCATGAGGGTTTTTAAACAGTTCTAGTAATTTTTACTGTAGAAAGTACAAACTGGTCTCAATCTACTCCAACCAAATCTCAGCTTAAACCCTTCTGTTAAATGGAATAAAATAAAGCAAAATAAAATAAAATAGAGATCACTAAATTTAAAAGCCACATGGTTTTCAGAAAACAGCAAGGTAATGAAAAATTTCATTCTAAAAAGTAACTGGCAACCAAAGCTACCAGATAAAAGTAGTGGAGAACAAAATGTAAAAGTGAAAACAAAATGGGGAAATGAAATAGAGTCACATAATATGAAATTATTAAAAGAAAGTTGAAGTTGCTCAAATTTGTAACCTAAGTACAGTACTTAAGTAAGGTAAATGTTACATTCCAACATTCCAACATACAGTAGAAGCACAATGAGAGGAAATGAGAGAAGACAGAGAAGTTGATGACATGCAAAAAGATCTGACTGGGGAAGTTGTGATTACATGGTCAACTTCTTAAATCTCACAGCATCAGGAAACTGCTTACGTGGTTTGACACTTTGGGCATACATCTTAATGCTTCCTCTCTGAGACAAGATTGATATCATTCTCATTTCTGTGCAATAAAAATAACCCCAGCAAGAGGAGACGATTAACCAAGCTTACAGGTGCCGTAAGTGGTATTTATTTATTCATTTTTCCAGTAATTTTTTTAGTAAGTGTTAAATAGTTGTACACTCAGACAGGCATCACTTATATTGAGTGTTTTGTCAGTAACATGGGTCCTCCGCTCTGCTGTACACAGAAAAGTCATTTTCTGGTATCCTGCTCTCACTCTCATCCAATCAGGAGAGAGAATTCCAGAAATGTATTTTCTGTTTACTGCAGAACGGAAAGACTTTGAGACCTACATTACTGACAAACCTCCATTATCAGTGATGGCTGTCAGAATGTGGAGCTGTTTGACCCCTACTTTAACAAAGTGTAAATCACTTCCAGTACCTTTAAGCATCTTCTTATCTAACTCTGAATAAAGCAAATAAGTGTATTGTGCAACTTACTGTATGAAATAAATTTGAAGAGAGCAGAAAAAAATTAAGTTTAAACTCTGTTTAAAAGTGTAGAGGAATAAATTTAGAAAGCAGTGAACATGAGAATATGGGGATACTTTCATGTTCTTAACATTTTCCTTGCAACCTTATGAACATATACTCAAAATTTCAAAATATATGTGCATGCTGTGCTCAACTGGAAACAGTAAAACTATATATGTATGAGAAGATGTTTATGCACATTTTGCGAAATGGAAACAGGACTGCTTTCATCCTTGGTTGTCCACTATGACCACTTGTGCTCTGTCCAGGTTCAGTCATGCATTCCTGAGGTGATCGAGTGCAATGACTTCCTAATTTACTCTGATTGTCCACTTCATTTAAATCACTTCCATATCTCTTAAACCATAAGGTACTTTTATAACTCTGGGCCTCTGAGCGACAAGAGGTATCTATCTGAGGTTTCCATACTATCAATAGAGTCAGCAAAAACTTTGAAATGGCTTGTTTCTGTGTGTGTCTTTGCATGTGTGTTTACCTGTCTGCCAACTGCTGCCAAAGACAGGTTCGCTCCAGTCACTCCACTGACCATCATATTCATCCTTTGCTTTGACCTGTATCAGGTACTCAACGCCAGGAATTGCATCGCTGATAGAATAGGAACGGCCAGTTTCTGTCTGTATCTTCATAGACAGACAGACAGACATGCAAAGACAAACCGAATTGTGACTGTTTTTGTATTTACTGTTTCATGACATAATTTCTTCATGACACAATAGTGCACTGAGCAAAGGTTATGATACTGTAACCCTAGTTCTATAAGCACAAGCAGAGCCCTCACTTGGAGTCTACGGGCACTACTCTTCTCCAGTAAAGTACGTATACTCATCCACCAAAAGTTTGCATATCCTTAGCTGACAAACGAAGACATTGCTAGCTGAATGCATTCTGCTCTATATAAAAGGGAGCGTCACCACTACCTGCCATGCCATAATCCCCTTCAGTGAGTGGTGTAGAAATGTAGGAACAGCAGGGTCCATAGGTGGAGGGCACCCCTCTGCTTTTGCTACTAGGATTACAATATTGAATCCTTGAGTTTATCTCACTCATCCCTCTGCTAAACTCAAAGAGCACTGGGAGAAATCAGTGTGGGTTGGATAGGGGGTCTGACCAGTCCAAAAGATGAGACCTTATAACAAGCAATGGAGGCTGTGCGTTCCTCAAAGCATGCAAACCAAGGTTATGGCAAAGTAGATACATTCAAAATATTTAACTGGCCTATGGAGCGAGCCAGGAGGCTAGTTTGCTCGGCAAAGGAGAAGATGTTTGGCTGCAGTACAGTGGCAGCTGAAAATCCTAGCCATCCAATATCACTGGCCATCATGGACAACCGTGCATCTAATTTGAAGCATTTCCTTGACCTGCAGCTTTGATGGTACGATCTTCCTCCTCTCTGCAGATTTGCACCTGTAGAGGATTAATTAATCATTTCGATTACATGAGTGCAGATTTTATGGGTCTTTTTTCTAGGATGTTTTAACTTTGACTACCATATGTCCAGACGACATGGAGAGATGAAGGTTGTACCAGGCAAGCTGGCTTGTAGAAAGTCCTCAAGGAGACAGTTCCTGGCTTAGGTTCGAAGTGGATTGGAAGGGGAAGTTCAGCTTGCTCTGATGCCTCGATCCATGGACAGGGGAATGGAAGGTCGTGGCATACAAAGGATTGTTAAGTATTCTTGCAAACTACCATAACAGAGAAGCAGGAGATGTTACCGTTGTCCACGATGACAAGCTGTCAGGTTTTCAGCTTGCTCTACTCGTACAACTGTGACCAGATGAGTCTGCACAAGATGTTGTTTCACCGTGGTTGACTAACCATCAGAAGGGCTCAGCATAAGACAGGCATGGCTGCACAATGCTGTTCTTTGTGTTCTCTGCTCCAGGGCTTTCGAAACAGAATGACTGTGACCATGACGGCCTCGCCTACATACTTGGAGTCCTTGTTGGAGGCCAGTAGGGAAATTTAGAAACCCTTAGAGAACAAAGCATGGCAGGTTGGATTATGCTCCCTTTTGTATCTGGTCATATTTTGGCAAATCCTGAATGACTAGTTACGCATGCAGATGTTCAGAGGTGAAATGCGCATATGCTACAGAAGAAGAGTTTTACCTATAAAGCTCAGCAGAGGGCACTGCTAAGTGAGATAGAACTGCTGAACTATAGAAAACACACAAACACACATAAACTCGCAAACACACATGAACAAAGACACTGATACCCAAAAGCTTGTCTCTCAGCACACACCTGCCGCTGAAAATATGAGGACCGAACAGGCCTATATTGAATCTCATAGATTAATTTATAAAAAGAGTTTTGAGAATTCCAGGAGGTCGGCTCAGCCCAGTTGACTGTCATCCTCGTCTCCAGTCCCTCTTCCTTTTGGACTGACACATTTGCTGGTGGGTCGGGCTTTACTGAGAGAGCAGGAAAGAAGCACAAATTAGCCAAAACATAAAAAACACAAATTTAGAATATTTTAAATATCTTTACATGACCAACAAATGTGACATCTGAACACACTTGTCTTATCCTAACCACTTACAAATGGACATAGGTGTAAAGGTCAGCAGGGAGCTGGTGGCGTTGCCCCCGATGCTTGTAACACACAGGTAGGCCTTGTGAAGAGTTCTCAACTCTTCCCCATCATTCTCTAAAGCACACCAACAGCGGGAGGCCCGAGGTGAGTAAGAGCACTTTATGTGAAGGAATGTCAATTCCAGGCTGAGAGAAGGAACGACAAAGAAAAAGTGTTACTCACTAAAAGGTAAATTAGGAAAAAACGACAGATAAATCAGTTCTGCGCCATTTTTTGAAAACATCACACACCAAATGAATTAGAATCTATTAAAAATTATTGGCCGTTATTGTACTCAAATCAATATTAAGATTTTTACGAAAAAAACAAAACTGTAATGAGAGTTGAATGGTGAATGTGATGTGAGACAAGTGTGATAAAAAGCATCAGTAAGTTTACAGATGCTGATTTTTGTCTTAAAGATACTGTCATATTACATTTACTGTTTTTCAACTGCACGCAGTGTAATTGACTTTGAGTCTCGCTAGCATAACATTAGCTTTTTAGCTCACAGATGGGCCAAAAGGTTAAATGACCTGAGCGCACTAGAAATATCTTCTGTTGCCAAGCAATCATTGTTCAAAGTATTAGTCAAACCCTCAGCTACCAGGGAAACAGCTTACGACGAACTTGTGTTTTTTGTATTAAACATTTTTTCTTCAGCATTATGTAATAAACGAGACAATGCCTTTTCAGGTGTCCATAAGCAGAAATTAACAGATGCCTTGGAGGCAATTGTCCAACATTAAATCCTTAAAATAAACACCTTTTTGGGCATTTCCCCTTAGCATAATGGACACCCTGCAGCCAATCATCGATGAGTATTCACCCAGGCCATGGTATAAATACAGTTATTTAAGTATTGGGACCTGCAAAATAGATCTGTTGTTATGTGAGTGACAGGTGAGCTGACACAGGCACTGAAAAGAACCAACATCTAAATCACAGGAGTGGTTTGGTTAAATACTTTCTTTATTACTACCTTTAACCTTGCTTGTAATGCTTAATATAAATTACAGATTTTTAATCTAACCCTAACCCTAACCTCAACTCCATATCATTATACAGGTTTATTTGATGGTGAATGTTCTACTGACAGGGATCTAAAAGACAAGTCATAAATTACGTTAAGATTTTTTGTTTGTTTGTTTGTTTGTTTTAAATTATTATTTTCACACCATGTATAAATGATTGGTTGGGGTCTTGCAGTGTTAATGTCTGACCTTACCTTTTACTGACCAAGAGGTAACAGTTAGGCCTGATGGTGATGGGTCTCTGGGGTGTCCACTCACAGCGAATCTTACCGATGGGCGACTTTTTGTAGCAGGACAGGCTGGGATTCTCTGGAGGATCTAACAAACATATGAGATATGCACCCTTATTCATTTTGGGCAGTCATTCAAATGTTGATCAATGTTAGATCAATACCTTTATAATCACAATTGCATTCATTGGTAGGATTTTGCTCACAATTATTTCTCTTATCAATTAAAGTATCAGTTATTTTAGGACTAGCTGTTTCATAAATAATGACAAAAATCTCATTTTTGTCAAAACAAATAATCCATTAAAAATGATGCAGGAAAGCAGCAAATCAAGCATGAAAGTTTCCCCATGTTGGTGTGACAGCATATATCTATTCAAAAACATAATAATTTGTAAATGTATGTTAATTCTTTATGCATAATAGGTTTTTTGTGGTCTTCCTGAATATCTACATTATCTAACTGTCCCACCCCTACACCATTATTCACTGTCATTCTCATACTGATACAACAACACGAAGTCATGACATTCAGAGTGTGAGTCACAATCTTACTCACACTTTGTTTTACATGGCAAACCACCATTGTGTTGTGTTTTCTGAGTCAAAATGCATGAGGACAAATTAACTGACAAATATTAAGTAGATTGCCTTCAATATAATAACTCATAACTTCAAGCATCCATTGAAACTCCTTCGCTGTTGTGACTCACCTGCGACAATCACCTTTAAGACGAACCTCTCCTTGCCTCTGTAATAACATGAGTACCTCCCAGAGTCTTCAAGTCTCACTGAGGACAGAGACAGTGTAGCTCCTCCTCCCTCAAACATGATGTCTCCCCAGTCTCTGTCTTCTTTTTCAACTGTCCTTCCATTCCACTTCCACTGAGGCCTTGATTTTATGCCCGTTGTTACCCCTTTCCCTTCCTCCCCCTCTTCTTCCTCTTTCTCATAATCACTCTCCCCATCCATTACTCCAGCCTTCAGAGGTCTCCCCACTGAGGATGACTTGGACATGGGAGCTGTGGGAGAAGCTGTGTATCCTGTCTCCAGACTCCTGTTTTCTCCAGTCACGGTCAGATTCAAGTGGTGACGCTCGCTTACAGCATTCTCCACAACATGATTGTCACTAATCGTTGAAGCTCCAGTGTTTCTTACAATGTTTGCGGTGGATGGGGTTGCACTTGAAGAGCTGCCTCTTCTGCTGGTGTTTGAGCCGTTTCTGACCTTTACTCCATCCACCGTCACATGACCGCTGCAGGTCAGAACCAACTTACTGCCCGGGGATAAAACCAATGCACCAGGGGGAGGGTCTTCAAAACAAGCAAACAAAACCTAATTAGTAGAATAAAATATAAACTGACGTGTGTGCTGGCTGTCTTGAATTATGAAATAAAGAATAGTTTCTTGTATATTTATGCAGTATTTTGTGCCAAATGAGGTTTGCCTTGAGTATTGGTTGCGGTTTACTAAACACAGCACGGATAGGGTGCAACGTAGCATAACTAAAATTACCAACTTCTTTTGAACTTCCTCTTTTTATATGCCCCTCTCTTTACTGTTTCTTTTTCTGTCCCATACTATGCTCCTCCTCTCTATCATCTCGCATAAATTTACATTTCAGACTTTCTGCATGCCCTGTAAAACTCAATTCTGTCTTGAGACATGCTGTATTTCTGTTGACAGCCTCTTGTTTGGACTCAACTGGCTTGATATCAGAGGTCCATTGCCCTTGCAAGGCAAGGCGAGTTTATTTATGTAGCACCATTTAGACACAAAATTCCAAACAGGGGCATAGAAAACAATTGAAAAAAAAAGACATATTAAGAAAATGTTAAAATTGCATTTAAAATAATAAAAAACAAAAGTAAATAAAAGGCCACATAAACTATGGATTTAACCCTTGGAGCTAATTTATAGAGCCACAGTAAACACTAATGTTTTAAGCCATGATTTAAATGAACTGACAGTTGCAGCAGCAGGTGGGAAGCATAAAAATTAAAGGCTGCTTCACCTTGCTTGGTTTGGATTGTGGGAACACGAGTAACTGTGCCATCTGACCTGAGAGGTCTGGATGCTTTGTAATGCATAAGTAAACCAGAGATTTAGGCCCAAGACCATTTAGTGCTTTATAAACAATTAAAATCATTTTAAATCCATCCTTTGGCGGGCAGGAAACCAGTGCAGTGATTTTAGTGCCAGTTAAAGGTGCTCCGCTTTCTAAGTGAGTGCAAACACACTCATCCTTTCTCCCACTATTTCGTGGAATTACTTATTTTAAAATGTAAAAAAATCCTGAGCCAGTGCATGAATAATTTGGATAAACAAGGAGCACAATTTTTGTCATTAACTCCCACTAACATCCCCCTCCCAAGTACTTTAGTCCAGTAGGTAGGGTACAACAAACATGACCAAGGTTAAAGTACATTATAGTAGATGCTGGTTGCTTAAAAAACAAACAAACGCTTACACAAATAGCCTTGTAGTAGAACTTGTAGTAGACATTTAAAAATGTTGCCAACAAAGCCAGAATGTGGACCAAAATAATTCACGCTCTCTGTCCTGGCTGAACTTGATGACAGAAGCAAGAGATGGTTTAACTTTAAGGTGAACTTTGAAACAAACAAAACAACAACAACAACAACAACAACAACAACAACAACAACTCTATTATGAGTTTGATGAAAAACATTCCCACAAGTTTGTCAAAAAACAACAGTTAATAACATCACAGTCAATTTCAAGTATTCTGTATATATTCAAATGTAATTTTACTAATTATTAAAGAAATGTCCTGAGGAAAATAAGGCTACATGACTAAATTAAGCACAAATTTGAGGTACTTGTACTTTTCTGAAGTCTTGTGTCTTTTCTGAAGTCTTCCTTTTTAACCATGTTCTACTTTGCACAAAACAAAACAAAGCAAATAAAACACGACACTTTGTTATAAATGAAATTACCTTACAGTAACTAAAAGTACAGCTGGAATTAGAAGTAGCCTCAGTAATTTTTCATGTAATTAAGTTTTATTGTACCAAAATCTGAAATGACAGGCGTTATTGCTTTTCCTTTATTTTATTTTATATTTTATTTTATTTTTATTTTATTTTTTTTACAGTTTAAATTAATTTTAATTGTTTTAACATATGTACAATAACTTGGACAAAATAAGCAGTGTGAATGTGAAGCATTGGTTAGAAAAGGTTCAAAATGAGCTAGACTGACTACAAGAGTAAAATCTTGCCTTTTCATTAATAAGAGAGATAATAAAATAGGGTAGTTTAACGGGCATCATGTCTATATTTATCTTTTTGATTGCAAGACTCGGAGATAAAATCTGTGAAACACTTAAAATTAAAAAAACTTTTGGCAAACTAGTGAGTTGCACTGTGCTCGAACCACGAACAAATCAGTCACAGTTTTACAAACTGTTAATATTTCTCTCATGTCCAATCAAAACATGAAGATGATCTGATGTTTTTTATTTGTCCTCGTATTGTCAGTATCAATCAGTTGTTCAGAGCGCTTACCTTTCCTGGGGCAGGTTCCGTCGAAAATGCTATGGACCGGAGTGGCGCACAGAACGCACAGCAAAGGGAGAAAAATCCGCATTTTTG
This sequence comes from Naso thynnoides, assembly GCA_029783665.1. Lineage (NCBI taxonomy): Eukaryota > Metazoa > Chordata > Actinopteri > Acanthuriformes > Acanthuridae > Naso > Naso thynnoides. The sequence goes on from JAQLOL010000025.1 coordinate 15,438,285, forward strand.
CGCTTGAATCTCCCTTTGCCGAGTCCTCCGACATCACTTACACGAGCCAGCATCAGTTGGAGATTGTTGTGAGTGTCTTAAAAACTTTTAAGTCGAACAAACAATCCTTCAGTGCAGCCAGGATTGTTAAATCAGTTACCGGCTTCCTCTGGTTGCAGAAGTCTGCTGCTTGTGAGACCCGTTATTGTGAAATCCCAGCTCTCTTCCCCTTGTCAGCCCGTTACACAGAGGAAATCCTCCTCAGCGTCAAAATAAAACCCCAGTGAGGCTGAATATAGGCCCTCTATTATAATATCTATTAGTATTAAAATCTGTCATACTGAGGAAGTTTCTATATTTTTAGATATCTGTACTGTAGGCTGCTGTCGCCTGTTATCCTCATTTATATATATACTATATATAGTTTTCAAAACATTACTATTGTTGAAATTCACACCTGGAAGTGTTGGAATATATGTTTTTTCAAATTCTAGTCTTAATTTGTATTTTATTTAAATTTTATTCAACTCCAATGTAAACCAAAACCGTCTTTATGTTGTCAGAACTCCAAATATCTCTTCCAGGTAATAAAGAAGCTTAAAGGTACTTTTGCCACAAAAAGTACCACAAAACTTTTTTTGTGGTTAAACTTAAAACATTTAAATAAACGGCATAGTTTTTCATTTCATTTCACGCTCCACCGGTGGAGTCATTTCCACCTCAGACTCATGTGAAATGACATTTGCATGGACACTGTAAGTTTCTCTCAAAGAGAGACGACATGTTTATTGACCATCTTTCAACAGCTTCATATTCCACCCTAAGAGTTGACCCACACGTGAACAATTCATGGGGACGAATACTGTACAGTACATTCATTTCCAGCCTTGTTTTTGCAGATGGTGTCAGAATTCTGTTGGTTTTTCAGTCAAAGAGCTGCTTTGTTGAAAACTTTGGTACAGGCACAGATACATGGACAGGTTTTTTATCTTTCCTGTTTACTCTACCCTATTATCATCTGACTGGGTCAGGGGTCAGTATTTGACAGAAACATTTACAATACAGATGAGATATACTTGATCCAGAACCAGAAAGAGCTAAGAGGACCAACATTTTGGCATTGTTAAGGCATGAGTATTCCCAAACACCTTCCCTTTATTCATGGAGAAATAGAAAGTAGAAGCACTTTACTGAAGTTTAAAGTTTGTATGCAGTATGAATCAGTTAACAAAATAAAAACATGTACGACTGAGGCTTTGACAAGCAACCTTTAAATGCCCATTACTGCCTTTGATTTTCACAGAGTTTCTTCGCACTTTGCCCAGGTCGAACCTAAAATAAGGCAGTGGCAGTTTGTCTGTTTTTCAGACAGAGGTGGTACGAGACATTACATCAGAGGTACATTACCATGAACACTGGTGGACAACAGGTGTCCCCCATAAATCTTGAGTCCACCCATTGTAAAACCAAGGAGGGGGAAAAAAAAGGGAGAAAAGCACTGAGAGTTTGCTTTAAGGTGTAACTTAAGTAGGTCTTCATAACACACATCAATATGATGCAAAAAAGAAAGTGAACGTGGAATAAGAAAACAGATCAATGAGAGGAAAGAGACAAAAGTTTTGCAAAATTCTTGCTCTGCTCTGTAACTTAAAGTACCGTTCTCACTGAGAACTATAGTGAACACAGAGGCTTGAGGACATTTTCTTTGACCAAAAAAAAAAGTCTTTGAAAGTCATATTATTCTGCTCATCCATCCTACACAGTTATTTGAGAGATGACTGTTTGACTTGGTTGTGAGTGAGACTAGAAAAAAACTTTTAAACCGTTAACAGTAAAGTATCTTGACGTCTGTTTCTGTTCTTGCTCAGTCCTTCAATTAGATACTGTAACTCTCATGGTGTACCATAAATTACTCATGAACACAGATATATGCCACAAAAGCATAACACCACAAAATCTCAATTCAGAGTAGGCGAGATCCGTGTCATTAGGATGTGCCACTTCTTCCTATGATTTGGATTATTGAGTTTATTATAGACTTTCAGTTGGGAAAGAGCATTTTTATTACAGTCCACGTGCTCTCAGTGTCTGCACACAACACATCCTGAATGTGTGTGCAAACTTGCGATGGAAAGTAATGAACAAATTATTCCTCCATTTTTTCTGAATGTTTCACTCAATTTGGCTTGTTTCCTTGGCAACAGAAGGTGGGCCTGGGCTGCTGGATGCTGCTGCACGAGTCTTCCAACCAAAAAGAGCTTCCTGTCAGAGAGAAAAGAGTTAACTGTTAAAGCCAAGGGTGCAACAGAGAATCACTTTGTATGATTTTATGACTTTTTCATTTTAACAGCATTTATGTCCAAATGGGAGTGTTAGGATTAGGGTTGGCTAACCCCATCCCCCATCGGTCTGAGATTCTATTTTTAGCTGCACAGACACCATATGATAATTGCAGGACGCCATAGCCACGTTTCCATAAACATAATCGGTGCACATTTTGAAATATTGCATTAGAAATAGTAAATGGAAACTGCAAAATTTGAAATTTTGCAAAAAAAAGGTATTTCTCAAAAAATGCTGTCACGCTTGCTTGAGGTGGTTTTTGTCTTTGTTGAAAAATAGTTAATGCACAAAATGGGAGATGGAAACAGTTGTCTCCAGTAAGTTGTGACAGAGAGAATATCCATCTGCTGGTTGCAGTCCCCAAAATAAGTAGTAGGCTAATGTTAGTACAAGAAGTTGGTTCAGCTGTTTTTCTTTCGTACAAAAATGTGTCTGATAACATCTCATCCGAAGAACAAACCAGCAAACTGAGATGGAAAACAGCAGCACAATGCTAACTTGTTTTGTTTCTGGTCTGCAACCTCTATTTCTACTGTTTATTACAGCCATGTGTAACACTGCTACGCTTTACAGCCGAGCTGACTAACTCCAGACCAGTTGTTGGAAACACTCCTAATTTGCATTTTCTGTTTTGCAAGATTTCAAAAGTTTGCTTAAAA
>JAQLOL010000025.1:15455164-15470211 GCA_029783665.1 Naso thynnoides
TTACCATAAGTCTGTCCATTGATGGAGCACTTATTAAAGGTCATGATGTTCTGAGTGAGTGTTCCAGTCTTGTCACTGAAGATGTACTCAACCTAAAATAAGCAATTCAAACAATAAAAACTCAAAAATTACAAAAGAAGTAATCGTTGCAAAAATAAAAGAGGCATGCTGTGTTAAAAAAAAAAAGAAGTCTGTATTGAAAATAAAGAACATTAACTGGAAAAACTATCTCCTTTACTGTCAAACAGGAAAAATGTCCTTTGATTTGTAAGCCTAAAATGGTTTTAAAGGTAAAATGTGACAGCTTATACTGAACACCAGTTATAGACAAGAGAGTGATCTATCTGTTAGACTAATCTGTGAAGCATCCTCCTGTCTCAATTTAGATTACAGCTCGTCTGCAGCTGCATTTTATTCATACAGTGGGAAACAAGTGGTTCCATCATCCATTTACTGCAGAATGTCTTTGACTAATTACTCCAGCATCAAAAGCATCAAAAAGCAACAGAAATTGGGACAAATGGATAGGCAGCATAAACAACTACATTTATTTGCTGTCTTTGAGTGGATGCCCACCTGGCCCAGCTCCTCGTTCAGAGTGGTGGTCCGGGCTTCAGCTGCTGTGTTACACTGTGAGCAGAACATCTGCCGGTCCCAGTTTATGAAGTAGCTGTGGCCCAGCCTGATCACCTCCACACTGATTCACAGTGGAGAGAGAGACATGCGTACAATACAGAACAGCACATGTCATCTAGCTTATTGTGCTCACCCTAAATAAATCTCTGTCTAAGACGTGCACATACTAGCATGTTTTTTTTCAATATTGTTGCTGCTTGCAAATGATGAATATTTGCATATTTAAAGATTTTGGATTTTTAATACAAGAAAAAGAATAGATGAAGAGTTAAGAACTTGAGACAAACAGGACTTTTTGTGGGGAAAAAAAATACAACAGGTGATTGATAAGTTTTTGGCCACGGGGAGAAGGAGATGAGTTTTACTAGCAGGTGCAGTCCAAGTGCACCTGCAGTAAGTTTCAGGTCAATAAAACTGTGGTATTTCTCTTTTTGGATCATTTAAAAAGTGCAAGTCGGCACTGTATGAGGAAATGGAAAACATCGATCTTTGTGCATTTATCCAGGAATGTGGCTTTGAACTCGTCCAGCATCCGTTGATCCATTGATGTGGAACCCTCAGACTACTACCTCTTCCCAAAAACGAAGAGGCAGCTCAGTGGTCGTAATTTTGAGAGCAATGATGATGTCATTGCTGCCGTGGACGGCATTTTGTAGATCTCACTTGTACAAGGAAGTGATTTGTATGCTTCACAAACACCAGACTACGTGTGTGAATGTAGGAGGGGACTATATTAAAAAATTAATGTGTAAGGTTTTCTAAAACTCCCTCTACTTTAGGCCATGAACTTACCAATTACCCTATCATTCAATTCAGTGTGTTTTTATTTTTAAGTCTTTTTATGTAAACATTTGTATGTCTCCAGGCCTACCTTTTTATGATTCACTTTGTATCAAAATGGATAAAACCTATCCAGGCTTCATCCAGATAAGAGGTAGTAAAATATGCACTTTGGCTTTTTCACAAACACTTGCCTAACTTAAAAGGGTGTTAATTATCATTTTTTTAAAAAGTTTGTAGATAAACTTTTTACTACAACAAGGGCATTAATTTATAATTTTATGGATTTGTCACCACTTGGGTTTTTATGATGGAAATTATTCATTTTAAACCCTCAGACTTCTCTTGCTCCTCTACAAGCATGCGATCAGGTTTTAATTACTTTTAGAAATAAATGTAAAAAAGAGATACAAAATTGTTGCATTTGAATTAAAGATGCTTTTGCATTTTTATGTAATATACTATGTATTCAGATGTTATCCAGTTGCGATCTGCTCAGCTAATGCTCTTGGCACTTATGATCACAATAATGTGTTGCTTTGGAGAGGGAAAAGCAGATGTAAACAGCTCGCTGCTGAGATAAAAGCATTGCTTTGTGTGTCTCTTAGTCTTGCACTTCTCCTCACCTGACATACAGAGAGATAGGCACCACGGTGTTGAGAATGATGACGTAGGACCAGAAGGAGAGAAAGGCAGAGAACAGGAAGTTGTCTACAGGAGGGTCCCACGGCAGATAGCTCTGAAACAGGGAGCCCACCTCTCTCTCCCACACCGCATTACCCACAGCAAGGATCACACCCATACACACCAGGAAGCCGAAGATCTGACACAAACACAGAGACGGAGAAAAATTGCACAAGACTAAAGTCGGATAGTTGCATTTGGGTCTTTGATCAGTTAAGTCCAAATTATGATAGAATGCTTTATTAGAGGAGATGCATGAAACTAGATTCAAGCCACTGGGATAAAATCCTGAAATAGTTGCTGCATGAGCCGTGAAAGTGAGAGGTTTGAGGTGTCCTACCCAGAGGACCAGAGTGTTCATCAGACGATCGATGCTCGTACGCTTAAACTTGGTGCGACCGCTGTTTTGCATGAGTTTGGTATCGGGGCCTGGGACAAAAACAGGGGAGATTAGACCTGTTACACATATCATGTTGGTACTTCCACACACAAATATACACACACCTGCGAAGATGACCAGGCCATAGCAGGCCTCTGTGTTGCGGAGGACGCATCCGCGTAGCAGCATGTTCTGGTTGGTCAGGGGGTATTTCTTGTCTCGCCAGTACAGAGTCCCACAGAAACGATCCAGCTTGTTGTTGGGGGGCTCACACACAACCTCACCTAAACACACAAACACACCCAAATTGAAACCAGATGCTGTATCATGGATGTTCACCAAATCTAATTACAGTGAGGTGTATTTTTCTAGCTGTATGATATCATGTTGAATTAATTATCCTGAATGACATCATGCAGTCGCCACACACACCCAAAGGATGAAACACACACACCTTTTGTAAATTGATATGTAATGGATAAAGCGTGGGTTGGTTTGCTGCAGTAATGCACTTTCCTGAGCAGGTGAGGAGTGTGTGTGTGTGGGCGTGCTTTGCTGACACAGAGGTCTTTTGTTGTGTGCACTTGTGGGCGGTTGATGATAGGCTGTCGCTCAATGCTGGCAGGGGAGGACAGGAACTGTGTGCGTGTGTACTTTTTTGGTCACGTGGAAGGGTGTGAGGGTGGATAGCGTTTCTTTTAAATGCTCCAAGACTAAGACTGCTATCAAGAAAGGAAGACGCAATAAACCAGAAACCACGAGAAGAAGATGACTTTTCTAAAATCTCACCATCAAACAAAGCCAAGTTGTTATGGTCTCCAAGTTCAGATGTCACTGAGACAGACTGACGCACTTTCATATTGGTCTCCCTGTAGGAGATAATACAATACACAGCAAATGAGATGTTTGTCCTGTTGCTTCTGCACAATATGAGGTGCTGTGAGTGGATGGTAAGGAGTGATGTGTTTTCTGACCCGTCCAGCTCGGCTGTCTCGATGTAACAGAGCCCGTGAGGTTCACTGCTGGACAACAGGAGCAGGTCAGCCTGAAAATAGATACAACAGCTGAGGTTAGCATTCATTGTACTGCACTGACGGCACAGGAAATGAAATGGTAAAGCCTTTAATGGTACAGAGATGATAAAAATGAGTATTAGCATCTGGAAACAAATGAGTAATTACCAATAGTTGCTAGTGTCCCCTTGTGAGGCACAAACTGTTCTAAAATCTGTTAAGTGTTGTAGGGTTTGGTCTGCAATACACTACGAATAGCTGTCATGATCACAGGTTTATCTAAATGACTTGAGAGTCTGTTGATAGGTGGGTAGACAAAATCTTGCTTAGTCTTATTTAAAATGCTAAATACAAATCAGTGTTTGTGCATATCTTGTGATTTGTATCTCTTGATAGACACACTTACTGCCACAAACTGGTTGTTTTCCAGTTTAATGATATCGCCCACTCGAACGTTCATCCACTTTTCATTCTGTAGACTGAAAAAGCAAAACGGAAAGGACATAAAAAATATATTGAGGTTGAAAAGCTACGAAATTGTTGAGATTTAGGAGAAAGAAAAATTATTTTTATTCTTGGAAGCAACAGCTGGTGAATGCTTGATGCAAATATCAGGACAGGACACTCACGAGCCACGGATGAGGACCTGAGACTGACGATTATTCACTTGGTTGTCGCTCTTGTGACGAAACTGCAGGACACAAAGATCACTGTGAGCTTTTTTGGGAAGGTCGCCACATTATTGGACACTTGTTCACTTGCTACATTCAAAGGTGTCTGCTATAAATAATCAGGATTCTTTGTATTGTATTTTACTGTAATGTTATCCAAACACAAGGCAGACTGCGTGTGTGAAAAACTTGCTCACATAGTCGTCTGTGGCATCCTTTACCGCAGTGATGCACAGCACCAGGGCTAAAGGCACGATGGTGGTGAACCAGTAGAGAGAGGAGATCTGAGGTATTAACTAGACAAAGACAGAATGGTGGTTAGCTGATTAGTTTAAATAGGGACACAAAGGCAGTGTGCAATTCAGGGACAAGTACATCTGACATGTGCCACACAGCAGGAAGCTGAGCTCCTTAAGAACCTAAATGCACCCTAAAGCATCATGCTGCGTGTGTCTAGGTGCTGGTACGATGATTTAAATTAGGCAGATAAACAGCGATGAATCCACAGCACAGCTTATAAGCGTGTGTTCAGTTTAGCATCTGACACTCCAGCTGCACCCACACACAAAGACACAATTGGATAGGCCTTGTCTCTCCCACTTCCTGTGCCTCACTTACACTCCTCTTTTCCACCCCACTCCACCTAGTCTCCTTACCTGCAGTATGAGCAGGAAGAGGAAGTAAGTGTTGGCTACTTCCTGGAACTGCTCAAACAGGTTGACAGGCAGGAAGGTGATGATGTTGTACTTGGATGTCATAATGCAGTTACTCTGGATGGGAAGGAGAGAAAAAAAATCACATAAACTCAAAGAATTTCAGTTAAAGGTGAAAATATTCCCTCATTTTAATGACTTTGATGAGTCTATATGTTGGAGCCTAAGCAGGGGAAAATGGCCTTACCGCATACTGAAACTTTTCGTTGTACTCTCTGTCATTGGCTCTGACCCGTCTCTCCTCCTCTGCAGAAGCAAAAGACACAAAATGAGTCATAATGGGATGATGGAAAAACAAAGATGCGGAAAGCACTCAAACTGCTGCATCCCAGTTTGTCAAAGTGCATAAAAGATTTCAATTCCTGAAAAATGTCAATATCAGTAATATCCTCTTGGACAAGGAAAAAAAAGTAAAGGATACAAAACTTAACCATCTTGTGCATTTGTTTCTTTTTCATTGATGAAGATGGAGACTGAGCTCATTCTGTCCCACATACACACACAGTGAATCTAAATATCAGAGCAATTACCTCTGATCCTTAAGTAGCTGCTGCCTGTGTCTCTTAATGACTGAATGAATGTGTAATCTGGGCCAGATATGAAATATGCAACCACAGGTGAGTGTGTGTATATCTGTATGATTCACCATGAGCAGTGAAACACATAACAGGTAGACACGGATGAAACACTACACACATTACACTGACCTTTAAAGATTAAAACTGAAACAATAAAATTTCTTCCACCGTGTTCACACCAAAGAGCCCCAGCCCGACCTGCTCTTTACCCTCTTGCTGTTTTAGGTTTCTGTTTATGCTGATGCTAAGTAGTTTCCTCCTTCACCAGGCATGTCTCCTCTAATATTGATGAGCCTGCTTTTAAAATGAAAACTGGCCTCTTTTGCACGGGGCTGCACACGTATTCACATGCGCGCAGACAGGCACAAATATAAAAGTTAGGGCCAAAGCACATGTTCTGTACAAAGGCAGTGTTGCTCTGACACCGAAAAGTCCCTAACACACTTTTGACGGATGACTAATTAGGCACCACGGGAAGGGACATCACACAACAGAGGCCATAACCATTACAATTACATGCACTGACATAAACAAAGACATGTGGTTTCCTGTGTTTCTGCAGCTCTAAGAAGGCCTGACTTACCTTGAACTGCTCACAACCTACAATAAGTCAATGTCTCTGCTGCTTTCAGCTGCACAAAACAAATACAGACCACTTAAAGAGATCCCATTAGAGCTCCCTTTGCCGTCAGGTTACAAGATAGATTTGGTGCGGCAGGTGAGCTTTAGACTGCAGACCAGCTGGGCTGCTGTCACAGTGGATTTAGTCAAGTGCGAAAATACAAAGCACAACACTTGTAAAGATAGACAGATAGATACATAGATAGACAGACAGACAGACAGACAGACAGAGATAGATAGATAAGATAAAATCAATAATTACCATAAAACTGTTATAAAAACATGGTCATTCATTGGAATTATTAGCCACAAATACACCTAAATAATTTTAAACAAATGTAACACATCAAAAGAGCTGCATGTCTGTTCACTAGCAGGCCTGGCCCTTCATCTGAATGGTTACTGCAGCTGCCTGTGTTATGAGAAGTTCCAAAATGGCATCCTAGTCTACTTATGACTTGTGGTTTTTAACCTTTGTTCTTTGGGGTGGCTCCTAACAAAGCGATATATCCATATATATAGACAGATTTATATATATATATATAAAATACACACCCACACACACACACACTTATATATAGAGATAGATATACAGATAGATATAGTTTTATTTAAAAAAACGACAGTTTTATAAAAAAAAACTTTTAGAATTGTACAGTCTGAGGCAGCATCAGAAAATAAGCTAAACATACATATTACTTACTTTACGAAATATAATAGAGAGAGGGTGTAATGGACAAACCCCATCTCCTATGTTCTAAGTAAAGACATCTTACAGGTGTGTGTAAAATTGCACCATATAAGAATCTAGTTCTGGGCTGATGGTGTTTAATACGGCCTTTCTTCTAAACTCTGCTTAGTATAACAGTATTAGATTTATCTGATCGTGTAGCTGCACATCCTCCAACATCTTCTCTGTTGAAACTCTCCCGGCCCCGTCCCTCCCTCTTTCTTTTTCCCTCTGGCACTTCTCCCATCCACCTGAAGGTCATCATGTTGCTTTCTGGGGCAAGTGTTCACCAGAGAGTTCTGTCTGACAGGCAGTGCCAAGGCTGCATTAATCCTCCATGAGGAGGGCAAGATGCTTGTGCCAGGTAAGCACAGAGACACCGAGGCTTCCCAGCATTTGATGTCAGGACCAGGCAGTGTCTGTCCCTGCCACTCCTGTGCAAGCTGGCCCACCCAACTTGAATGCATGAGCATCTTTAGCAAACTGCCCATTAAGTGTTTAATGCCTCTGACAGCTCCAAGGGCATTAGAAGCCCTGACGCAGACTAGATGCTACACAGCAAGTCTGTATAAATCTATAACGCTCCATTACTGAGAAACCTCCAGTCTCAGGCTTACTCTGTTGCAAGCATAAGGTTTACATAAACAACTGAGACTTAAAGGAGTACATAAATATTCATTCAAACTAAAATAATGAATATCATACTTATTTAAACAGGGTGACTAATTGTAGTCCACCCAGAAGCATTTATTTTCTTTCACCTACTCCATCTCCTTAACGCTCTCCCTCTCATGGCTGAACATGTGAGGGCACGTGCAGCACAGAATCGAGCCTACTTATGATTCTACAAGCGACACAAACTCTTACAACACAGTTAATGCAAACTGAAGTCACAGAAATGAAGACCACAGAGCACAGTCAATCTGAGTAATGGGAAAAGCTGTTGTCCTTGCCATGACTAAATCAAAGTCTGCATCAGACTCTGAGCAGAAGTGATCATCACTCACTGTGGCTGATTCAATAAGATGAAACCGGGACAGTGGAATCATCTGCAGTTGTGCGTGCACACACACACACATAAACTCACACACACACAGTGATCTAATTTGTTAGGAAAATGATGCGAGCGACACAGTGACAGACTGATAGGCTGAAGGTCAAATGAAGGTGCACATCCAGCGCGATTTGTGATAGTTAAGCTAAGAAATAAGGATGTGGACGAGGCAGTGCCATTACAGCAGAGGCTGGCGCCTGCAAGATTGATCACTGTCTCAGGCAGCCGAGACAAGGACATCATCCCACTTATTTTCACAAAACACAGAAAAAGACCTTTTTGATTACACACACACACACACACACACACACACACACACACACACATCCCACTGATAGAAACACACTCTTAAGCAGCACTGAACATCAGTAAAAGTTTGGTTCTCAGGACTGACAACAGAAAAAAAACAAAGTCAAAATAAATCCATAAACTTAATGGCAGAGAAAAAAAAATGCAGACTTAATAATAATAATAATAATAATAACAACAACAACAACAACAACAACAACAACAATAATAATAATAATAATAATAATAACAACAACAACAACAACAACAACAACAACAACAATAATAATAATAATAATAATGATAATAATAATACATTGGACTTATACAGCACTTTTCTGGATACTCGTAGATGCTTTACTAAGAACAAAAACAAAAACAAAAACAAAAACAAGCCCCCTCTTGGCTTCTTTGGTAAAAGTTGATGTCCTCATGCAGGAAAACTTTAGATTTTGTGGAAACAACTCTCTGTATGTATCTTAAGAAATTTATTTTTCTATGATTCTTATTCAAACGAATACTTCATCATGTGATATTGCTTACTTATAAAGAAAATTTTAATTTCAGCATGGATTCCCACTATCTGCTAATTTTTCTGTAAATTCATGCTAACAGCAGACTGAGTGACGCAGCCTCACCGTTGATATCATAATACTAATACCTCTCAGAGAAACTGTCCATTGCCCACAATTCCAGTCTGTCCCTCCGCAGGTCTGTGCATGTGAGAGACTCAACCCTCCAGCAAAGTACAGGATGTATTTATATGTACTCCTCTATGAATTATGTCATTGTTGCTGCTGTCAGTCTAATCTCTCTATAAACTGTGTGTCTGTGGGTGAACAAGAGAGCGATTGTGTGACTACAAGGTACAAAGAGTTCAAGGATTTGCAGGTGAAAAGGAAATTTTTATTTTAAGATAAGACTCACTGCTGTATGAGGACAATGGTGACTCTGATCCAGGCTGAACAATCATCAGCTGATGAGTCTTCTGTGCAAATAAAAGGACAATCAATTGGAGTTGCAAAATTAGCAATAAGTATAACATGTATACTTACAGTGTAACACACCAGTAAGAAATTGCATTTTTGTTGTAACCTGTCAGATTATCTTTAGCTACAGACTTCTGGCCTAAACTTGCTGGCTTAGGGCCCATGTCGACATGGCAGAAAGTGCTGCCAGGGCACTTGGGAACACTGTGAACCAAGAGAAAAAACGCTGCACACGCGTCTCATTTCCATGGCAAATATTTCTTGACAAGGGCTGCTGTGTGATCTGCTGTGTGCTTTTACAATCTGATTTCTGTTTGAAACCGAGAATGCTTTCCCCATACTTAGAGCTTAATGATAATAATGGTCTCACTATCATGGCTGAAGCGAACAGACATGGATCAAGGAGGATGTGGATACATGACACGTACAAACTCAAAACACAAATGGGCATTTCTCTCTCTGATATGATAGTTTTATTAGACGCGTACATTTCAGCGTATGCGGAGATGGCCAATACCAGCTTTTCCTCCATCTTTGAGTCTCGACCGATCCACTGCTCGTTCAAAGAATGACACAACACTGTGATCTCCTTCCCTTTGAAAATAGCTCTGGTGATGTGACCTTTACTTTTCTGAAAAGTTGAGAAAGTTTTAACGTTGTAGCGCTCGTTGTGCTAAGAGCACCGTACAAAAAAGGTGGAGCACTTGGGAAAAAGACGCATGGTGCTGCGCCTTTTATCTGTTGGTCATCTGCTGCTGCAGACACTCTCTCTTCTCACCATTAGCAGAGAACACCCCTATCTTGTACAAATGTTGTTAAAATTCAGCCATGTGTTTACTTTAGTAGATCTCAGACTGCATTTTTAAACCCCATTCACTTCCATTCAAGTTTAAACAGGGAGCAGAAACACTATAGGACACATGAACGTTGCTAATTATAGGTAATTCACCTTTCTAAAGAGAACGTCTGTTTATTTGGTCAAAAATTGCTGAGAGAGAGAGAGACAGACAGAGAGAGAAGCCTGGAGTCATTTTTAACAAGTGCTGCCTTCCTAATATTAGCGTGAAGAAGGATTTTGACCCAGACGCTCTTTTTAACCAACGTTGTCACACATTTTCAGCTACACTTCACAGCTACACACTATTGAATATGGACAAAATATGAACAAACACGATATCTCATAGGTAAAGCTATTTTGGGAAAAACGTGAGCGTTTTATGTGACCTGTGAGGCTGATGCTAACAAAGGACAATGACATGATGTAACACTGGTTTGGTCCTTTAAAGGTCGTTGTTTCGGCTCTGGTTGTTCATAGATCTGGGGATTTTTAGAATTTCATTGTTTATAATGCAACATTTGCCAAAAGTCAGGCTGGACACTCTCACCTGTTTACTGTCGAAGAGAAGTGGATCTTTGACTACAGCTGCTCCACAGAGCTCCACCATCCACTCCATTTCATCTGCAATGAACACACCACAACATTTGGCTGTGAATACTGGCTGTTTTGGGAAACCCTGAAAGTGTCCTTGGTCCCGCCTTAATTTAATTCTCTCTACTCTCACCCGCCCAAGGGGATACCGAGCACACTCATTTGAAGCTCAGACTTCCTTCGATTGGAGGGATGGAAAACAGGTCAATACTTAAGACTCCACTAAAATCAATACAAGCATCTCACTTAATCAGTCAAAACACATTAAACTTGTTTTTTTTTTAATAAAGATCTGATTCACATTTCATATCAAAACATGTCAGACACCAAACATGCCTTAAAAAAATCTACATCAGCAGCTTCCCTCGCTTGTTGCCTTTAACTTGAGAACAGTAATGACAGGAAATTATCAACCTGTCATGTATGTTGTGGATAACCTCATGTTTAATACACACAATGTGAGCAATTAAATAATGGATGACTGGGCTGAAGAAAACAGACTTCCTACTAATGTTTGTGCCATGTAAATGAAGTCTTTAAGCTCCTCAAGCTAGCTAGCAGATGTCGACCCATTAGCAAAGCTCCATCGATCCAGCAGGCAGCAGGAGGATGCTGCGGAAGCACTTTGGGAGACCCAGGAAGAAGGAAACCAAAGAACAGTGTCTTGTGGGGTTTTAGGCAATGTGCCCTCTGATACCTTCATCCATAATCTATCAGTCGATGCAATCATGTTGTTACGAGGGGCAACGAAACTCCTCTCTGCCTTGACTTGAAGGTCAATATATCATTCCAGCAGCAGTTCTACCAGTGCAGAGACTGTAAAGCTCAGACTTGCACCGTCACACCCATTCATTGTGTATGTGTTTGCGCGGCAAAAGAGCGAACTGGTCTGCGCTGAGCTAAGTGCAGCACAAGGGTGGTGTGTGCGCTTTTCCGCCCTAGTGCCCAAGTTTAAAAATGTTCAACTTGGGGCGCAGCGAGCGGCGAGTGCAATGCAAACCGTCTATGTGAAAAGGTCTTAAGATGAGGATGTTTGCATATTTTTTTCCAAGATGAGGGTTGCAAAGGCACACTGGCCATGATTGAAGACTCACTTCCACTTTATTTTTCCCGTTCGCTAACTGACACCATAGCAACCACTGTGAAGTGAGTTAACCACACCAAAAATCATCCACACAACTCATGAGTCAATTTTCAGTCCATCCAAACTCTGGAATTCCTTGTCATTGTTCTGTATTGCTGAAATGATGACAGGGGGTTAAAAACAGCACAAGTTTCAAACTGTGTCTGTCAAAACCAGTGTGAGCTACTTCAGCAGCGCTTTTATTGGTATTGTTTCCCTCCTCTTTAAAGTAAGGCGGGTGTCTATCGGAGTCCTGCAGGGCACCAACATCAATTAAACTGAATAAGTGGGGTTGAGCAAAGTCATTTTGATTGGGAGAACAGAACAGTGCGAGCAGTGTGACAGCAGCTGCAAAAAGGCAACAATTACAATGAAATGTCACTTTACTTTTTTGCAGTCTGTTTAATGAAAAAGTTGCAAAAGAAAGTAAAAACAAACTTTTGTTTTTGTGGTCAGTAATCAGAAACACTATCCTGTGCTGTTTTTCTGTAATAAATAAATAAATATCTAAAAAATAAAAAAGAGAAAGGTGCCTCAGGTAGACAGATAACCATACAATGCATGGCAGATACTTTATTATGAATCAAACTCTATTAAAACTCAAAGAGCCATCTTAGCTAATTTCTCACTGCATTTGTTAGGCTATATGGTGTTTTAAAAAAGGCAGTTTTCTTTCCTACAGTGAAACTTCAGAAAGCTGGATGCAACTCTCTCATTGCAAATTATCTTTTAGTTTAAAGAAAAGGAACAATTGCCTTTGGAATTAACTCATCGCCTTGTCAAAACACTTTTGAGGCATGTTTCGAGGTGTTGCTTGCTGAGCTAAACAAATAGCATATGCACCATACTGGCAGATAGGCCTAATTAAAACAAAGAAAAAAAAACCCAGCTGACTCGGCTCACTGCATGAAACCACTTTGCTAAGCATGTAAAGATAAAGACTGTTTTTGTGTTCAAACTTTCGACTATTAATGCCAACTTCACAGTGTGACCCATGAAGCAATGTGCAGCCATGGTTACACATACAGAGTGGACTGTACTTTTTTGTGAAAAGTAGCTCTGCCAAAAGGTAATTTCATTAATAAACTTAGAGGATTTTTTCCATTTATTTTGAAGTAGAAACAAACTTGTATAAGGACTGGTAAGTAAAAAGAATTTGCAAAATAAAAATGCCAAAAATAAGTTTATAAAAATTGAGCAAATGTGTTGGAAGTAGTTTGTCCACTGGAGGGAGCTGATGAGTTTATTTACAGCTGTAAAAGGTCTCGTTCAATTCATGTACTAGTCACAATTTTTTAAAGAAAAAAGTTGAGTTTCCCCTGTTTTGTCAGAGTTAGATGGGAAGAATGACACCTCTTCTCTGTCTTTTTGCTAAATATGAAGCTACAGTTGGAAGCTGGTTAGCTTAGCTTAGCATAAGGACTGGAAACAAGTTGAGACAGCTGGCATGGCTGTGTCCAAAGTTGACAAAATCTGCCTACCACCAACACCTCTTAAACTTACTGCGTAACACAATACCTGGCGTATTTATAAAATTGTGGTTTTACTTTCTGGGTTTCAACTATTTCCTGGCACAATGACTTCCTTGAGCTTCCACATGTTGCCTGGCAACAAGACTCTGCGTTAGACCCACGTGTAAGATGACTTTTCTCATTAGACTCTTGACAAGAAAGCATAAAAGCAGATCTCCCTGAATGTCAAACAACTTCTTTAATAACCTCATCTAATTTATGCTTGTCTAAAAAAAGCAACAACCATATCAGCCTCAACACTTCAATGAGTACAGATGCAGTTTTACTCTTAGAGGTCTGACATGGACAACATCTGATCCCCTTTAGATTTTAAATGTCAGCCTCTGGTCCCGCGCAGCACTCTGCAAACTTTGTTTTTAACAGTTCTTCTTGGATTTTTCATGTTGTTGATGTGATTTACCTGTAGTCATGTCCGTAAAAGGCCCTTGGAAGCAGATCTTGAAGTCTTTCATGAGCAACTGAGGAGAAAAAAGATACAAAGAGCGGATAAAATTATCTGCAGTGAGATGTCAGCAAATGTTCAATAACATTGTACGTGGTCAGCTGTGACATTACAGCTAAGGAGGTTCCTGAACTCTTCATCCGTTTGAAGGGTCACACTGGTACAACAGAACATTTCACCATGACTCTAGAAATTTATAGCAGGTTTTTTACACTTACTGCGTGGAAAAAAACCTCAAGACCAACTGTATTACTATAAATTCAGGGACGAGACTAAAAGGAAAAAGCAAAGAGAGCCACCTTCACAAAGGTAATATTACGCTTTAAGCGTTCGAAGAAAAACGACATGGCCGTCACCGGGGACACATTGTTTTATTGCACTCAGAGTCAATAAGCTTGCTTGAAATGGGAGCATAAAATTGTTTCCACGAACCACTAACTACACGAAAAGAAAAGTGCAGCTCGCATCATGGTCTCATATACAGTTTGTGGCTGGATGAGAGTGTTTGGAAGATAAATGTCTGAGCTGCTGGAGAGAGAAATACTAATTTCTCACTCCTCCCTGTCCGTCCATAACGATCATTAGCCAGAGGTGCTCAGTGAGATGAAAAAGTGTTTCTGTTACAGATTTTTAATTTAGACAACACTTAATGTCCTTCAGGAGGTATTAAAGCGCGTGATGTGATAACATGCAGACCCTACACACACACGCAGACCCTACACACACACGCACACACACGCACACACACGCACACACACGCACACACACGCACACTAGCTTTGACTGAATCGTGGGCATCAACATTCTGGGGATAGACTCTGAGCCCTGGCACTTCATTTCATCTGTTAGTCTTTTTGTCACAGTGGTGCAGGTGACAGAAAATAGAGTATGGACAGGACAATCTGTCTGGCTCCATCAAAGTGTCAGCCCTGCGTTGAAGCCGCTTAAATAAGCCTGAAATTACTAGCTAATTCAATTAGCAGAGGTTCTTCAAAGGCAGCGATCTGGCCAACATGACATGTAGCCGTTTCTAATTTTCCCCCTCACTGGCAACTGAACCGGTCCTGCTGGCCTTACACCAAGAGGAAAATTACAATTAGCTCTTTACAACAGCGCCTGAGCTAAGAGGCTGGTGCAATAGGAAGAAACGGGTCCAAGTGCTGTTTGTTGTTAGGAAAGTTTATTTTTCTTAACAAAAACAGATGATTTGTGGTCAGGTTTTGTGCTCCTATAAACAACAGACGGAAATAGTTGTGAATACAAGCAACAATTTGTTTTATCTGTTTTTCTTTCTTTTTTCCCATTTTCCCTATTAGCCTTGTCTTTTTTTAAAGATATTTTTGGGGCTTTTTTGCGCCTTTATTGGCAGAACAGCAGAAAATCTG
>JAQLOL010000025.1:15482624-15502655 GCA_029783665.1 Naso thynnoides
GTACCCTTTCATGTAATTTATTTGAAATTTATTTTCATGTGTATTGCATGTTTTCTAGCTATTTCATGTGGACCAGCTATGGGTATGTTTTGAGTTTGGGGGAGGCAATTGATGTGTATCACTCCACTTCATAAATCTTGATATGGCGTGAGGAAGTTAGAGCTACATTTACAATGTGTGGCTTTTTATCTTATCACAGCTGCTTTTTAGGAGTGTTACTGCTTAGTAAGGTACCAAGGACAGTTACCTTTACCCCATTTGTTCCCTGCAAAAGGTTTTTTTCTCAGAACTGATTGAACAATAATATCGCTATGTCTCCCTCTGCTGGACACAACAATGAGAGGCGTCACTTTAAGTTAGGATTTATTAAAAAGCCGTATAAACTCTGAATGCAGTTAGCTTCTATTTACAGTATATAACAAAAAGTGATTTCATTCATAGGTGCTCAGTTTTAACTGACCAAACTATCTGTTACAAAGGATGGTTCACTTGGAAATTGTACATGAGCTATCAGGGCACTTTAATGATGGCTGGTAGGGAAATGTCCCAGGCCTTGAGGTAGATGTAATCCTGCAGATTAAGTGATGAGAAATACACACTTTTGACCTGGTCTCCAAGATTATATTTCATTCAGGGATTTGTTTAAATGACAAGCTTTAGGCCCGAGTAGCTCATTCAATTCAGGTCAAGTTCTTTCACAGCAGACAGCAGTGTCTCTCATGGATAGCTTTTCGTTTCCCCTCAGCCGTCAGTCATTGACGGTAATCACAGTGCACAAAGCTCCTTCTCATGCCTCCAGATGTTTAGAGGGGCGATGTAATACCACGTCCACAGGCCCAGGGGGCAGACTTCTGATCCAAGTCCAGGCCTCCAGGCGTCTCATCCCCACCATGCTCACACCATCGATCTCTAGAACCTCATCACCAGGACGCACCTTGTCAACAGGGCCTCCTGAGGAAAGGGAGCAAAGTTGGATTGATTGAAAATAACTCAGGAGATCAAGAAAAAAAATAGGCTAATGTAATATGTGTTTAGTATTTCATGTGATAGATTTATAGTTTTACTAAACCCAACTTGTCTAACCTGAACCACCACAGCACAGTTAGACAGAACTAAAGACTTTACAAGAACTGCTTGCCCCAGTTCATTTGGCTATAGAAAATAAGAAAAAATAAATAAAAAAATACAACACATTATAGATTTTACTTTATTTGAGAAGACAGAGACGTGATAAAAGTTACACTGATCATAGTAGATAACTGTCTGGGGCATTTTAATAGTTTCTTTAAAAATTTATTGCCAACAGTAATATTCATTTAGTTATATGTTTTTTTGTTTCAGTTTCAGTTTCAGTTTTTTTTTTTTTGTTTTTTTTTGTTTCAGTAACACTGCAAGGAGACCTGACCTGAACTCCATTAAACACCTTTGAAGCTGAGTGTTGATGGCAAGCTACGCCTTATCACCCAACGTCCATGCCTGATCTGACTGTGTCTGAATGGGAGCATACCCTAATAAAATCATGAACAAATAAATTGGCTCACACTGCAGGGCTCTGATGTCCTCTATTTAATGCAGCAAACATTACTACTTTTTTTTGTATTTCTTAGAGGACACTTATTCTGGGCTTGCATGCATACTTGTACTTAAATGGGAGCAAAGCCCTGCATGTTCCACAATCTCATGGACAGAGTTCTCAAAAATTTGAGGCTGTTACAGCCATTAGTGTGGATGTTCAACGACCTAATATGAGCTTAATATTGAGGTTTCTACACATTTTGTCTGGATGTCGACATATTTTTGGCTGTCTGATGTGGCTATTGTATGTCCACCTCTTTGAGTGCAAATGATGCTTAAGTGTCTGTATTCTCTCTAGAGATCCAAAATAGTGATCTTCACTTCTCACCTTGGAAGATCTTCTGTACAGTGAGTGGTTTGTTCTCCAGACTGGAGCCTACACCTCCCTCCAAGCTGAAGCCCAGATCTCTGCTGTTCTTCTCCAGACGCACACACACGCGCTGACCTGTGAGAACAGCAAAAACAGTTTGTTATTTTAAGCTGCTGCAGGTTTAGGAAGAGTCTTTTCAGAACTCTGGTTGAGCATGACCTCTCACCTGTCTCAGTGACCTGATTCTGTGTTGGTCCAGGATTATTTGCTTGTGCTCCCTCCTTACAGCTACTGCTAATTCTGCCCCTCCTCAGGACCACCACTCCCATGTCCCGACTCTTTGCTCTTCTCAGGACCCTCAAGGCCTCCCAGTGGACGAAGTCACACAGTGATGTGCCATTGATTGACAAGATGTGGTCCCCTTCCCTTATGGAGCCTTCCTGGGCTGCAGCACCTGTTTTAAACACCTTGTGAACCTGAGAGGAAGACATCAGGAGACAAAGGAAGATGCTGAGAGCAAGGCTTTTCAATGCTATTTGTAGGGTTGGGCAGTAACACATTATTTAGTAACGTGTTACTGTAAAGTTATTACTTTTCCCAGTAAATAGTAAGGTAAGGGATTACAACTGCCAAAACAGTAATTATATTACAGTTACTGATCCAAGTAACACTGCATTACTGGGTAACTCGAAAGAGAGATGTTTTTTTGTCCTGGATCAGATGTCTCATGAAGATGACGTGTATGTGCATGTACCAATATATAATTTTCTGCAAGAGGGTTATTTGATTTGAATGATTGCTAATGTTTAAGCTCTAATAAGCTGCTGATAAAACTGTTATGCCTAAATGTTTTTAAATCAGCAGCCCAAAAAAACAGGTTGTTGTTCGAATAAAGTGGATAAAGTTTTGGGAGCTAAACAGGCTCTGACTTACTTTTTCAGGAGGTCAGTTGAGTTGTGAAAGTGATATAGTTAAGTAACAAGTAAAGTAACTTATCACCTTTGATACAAAATGATAAGTAAGTTAAATGTATTACTTTTATAAGGACTAATCAGTAATAAGTAACTTATTACCCTTTAGAGTAACTTGCCCGACACTAGTTATTTTATTTGAAAAAAGCAAACAGACTATTTCCTTACAGTAATTGGCTTGTTCTGGTCCACACCTCCTGCCACACTGAAACCCAGTCCCACTCCCACCTCCTTATGGAGAACCACCACCTGCACATCGTTGTAGTCCTGCAAAAATGGATGGTGCAGTGAATGAGAAAGAAGTTAATGTAACATTATTCATGATTTTTTTTTTAACATTCTTAAATTTCAAAACAACCTAGAGCAGGGAAGATAAGAGAGGTGACAAAGAAATTGTTCCAAAATGAATTTAAACCCTGGACTGTACAGCTGTAAGGTCCAGAGTGATTTAGCTGTCAGGATGGGGTCAGGCAAAGTTTTTCCTCTTTGGAATCAAAAGAGATATACTTAAAGAAGTCATAGTAATCAGGTTCAGATGTTGCCTCCTTAACTTTGAGAAGCGGATTTTTTTAATTATCTTTGTACTGTTTTGTGATTTGCTTATATCATTGAACATTTCAGTTTATTTCATGTGACAAGGAAACCATGGACAATACTGAAACAACGAGAGAGCTTTTAAACAGGTTCGTAAAACTTATCAACAAACTCTGCATTTTATTGGAAACATGCATCATGAGTAAATCTAACAGTAGCAGCCCTTCACTGGCTTTTCAAGTGTAACAGATCCTGCATCCTAATCAGTAGCAACATGCATTCCTCACAAATCATATCTAGACACGTGTTCAAAGAAAGGGGCCATTCAAACTGACTAGTGCAACTGCAGGTAGAGAAAGATTGATTCAGTGTAAGTTTAAAAACCCCAGCAAAACATGTAATACTTTGCATATGTAAAGCTGTCTGTACCTGCAGGTTGTTGTCTCCCAGGGTCCTGACATCGTCCAGCAGCTTCTCGAGCTCCTCACTGGGCAGCACAGACACACAGGAGAGGACCGACATGTCGGAGCTCAGTGAGGCAGACCGCCGGCCTGTAGACTGCCACTCATCACTGTCGTTCTCTGACTCATAGTCAACTCCAGCAAAGTTACACAAGTCTGAGAGACTGCAGGAGAGAATGGTAAGAGTTCAAAGGATGAAAAAATGACTGATACTTCCATCAAACAAAAATCTGAGAGTATGACCAGTACTTACCTGACGCAGAAGCTTCTGCGATCTGACTGGCTCATGTTGCTGGTGATGGTCACAGAGGACTCTCCAGAGTCTGAATCATAGTTTGAATCCTCATCCTTCTGTGTACTTTCGTCATCATCCTCATAATCATCTTCATCATCTTTCCAGTACTTAATCTCTGTGTTTAAGCCAGCTACCCAAGCATTAAGGTCCAACACCTGTTTTGTCTTATTCAGTAAGCCTTCATTGACATCTGGGGAGATGAGACCAGGAAGGTTGCTGTGGGACAAAGTGGCGAGGGGACAAGCGAGAGGTGGGGAATCTTGTTTGGGAGTTTTGGCCGCTTGTACGAGGACAGAGGAGCTTCTATTGTCACTATCCGCAGTGGGAGTAGTGTTGTCTGGTTGTGCAGCAGTTGGAAGAAAGGGTGAGCAGTTCGGGGTGTTTGTTGGAGTCTTGTCCTCGTCACTAACAGGTGAAGGTGTTGTTGTCTGCACACCAATGAAAGTGTAACTGGAGTTGTACAGTAAGGAGGATGGTCTCTTGTATACCTGTTCAGGATTTGACTCTTTGGAGAAATCTGTCTCTTCTATGTAAAATCCTCGACTGCGTTTTTGATCTACTGTACTTAGTGGGATTTGAAGACTATTTTTAAGTCTGGAACAATTGTCAGAATCTTCAGCAGAATTGTTCCCGCTATCTGAATCTTTTCCGTCACTCTCAATCAAATTATTTCTCTCTTTCTCTCTTCTCCCTAATCTTAATCCAACCTGGTCCACCGACAGAGACCTTTCTGTTCCAAGCTTTCCTGTTCTTGTCAAGTTCCTCTCAGGCATCTCACCTGCCGCTGCTCCCTCTTTTGATAGCTCCCACCTGTCTCTCAATCCACCTATTGCTTTTGCTGACCCACTCTTTTTCACTCCATCGTGAGCTCTGCTGAGCTGTGTTGGCACAGAAAAAGCCCGTCGAGGCATTAGCATCTGTCCTGTAGCCAAACCCAGAGATCTCTGTGTTAGAGCCTCAAACTGATTAATCTTATTTTTCACACTGGCTGCAGATGGGACTGGCAACGCCTCTGAGAATTTCTTCTTCTCGATTGTTTTCACTGTGATTTTCTGTGGGTTCGACTCAAACACATCATCAGTGCTGCCACTGTTTGAGTCATTTTTTTCTTTTGTTTCATCATCTGGATTTTTCTGTTTCTCCTGCTTGTCTTCTTCTTCTTCTCTGTGGGTAAACCTGTGTTGATCCTGACCTTCCCCTGCTCCTCTCTCTCTCCATTCAGACAAATCTCTCAAAGAAACCAATCTCTCTTCTTCTGCGAAAGTGTTTGTCTGTATTGGTGCAGTGATTCCCTCTGCAGCCCTTGCAGATCTTATCTGAGCTGCTAAAGTGTACCTGCTCCTGGTTCTATCCAGAGACCTCGTGCCAAAGTCCTCTAATCCTCTGCTCCAGTGAGCCCCATCTTTTTCTGAATGCCCTCTCTGAGGCTGTCCTTGCCACTGTCCACAACCTAAAGTGTCTTTCTGTGTCCAAGTGAAAGACTTTCTGCTTTGTTCTGGACTGGGGCTGCTTTTTTCTCCTGATGAGAAATGCCTAGGGAAGGTTCTCCCAGCTGCCCTCTCATTTGACCTCTGCTGTGATACAAGAGAGCTTGTGGTTGTAACAGGGGTAGAGGAGTCCCTAATTTTGCTGCAGTCCTCTGTTTTGCCTACACCAGCTGATTCGTAGAGTTTCTCTATCCGCTCCAGTATAGTCTGACTTCCTTTGGGCCCATATGAAGACCCTGTGACACCAGAGCCAAATCCAGACTGGGACCTGAACCTGGAGGGGAGAGACTGACCCCTACTTGTTCTGTCCAAAGTCTGACTCATGTGAGTTATTAAGCTCTTCTCTTGGACATCACTACTTGTACCTGCAGTGTTATAGGCCTGTACTGATGACATCACCCTGCCTCTCATACCTTCAACTCCTGATTTTCTTTCGTCTGAGTCCGATTTTCTTTCGTCTGAGTCCCCAGCTCTTCTGGTTGATAACATGAACCTTTCATCCCTTTTGCCAAAGTCAGTGCTTCTTTCCCCAGATTTCCAGTCTACACTCCTACTTCTACTTGGAAAGTTGTTTCTCCTTAAATCTGTCCTCCCACGGCTTTCAGATGCAGGGTTACAGTTTCCAGTTCTGTCAGTGCCAAAGTCAGTGATTGTTTTTTTTGCTGTGCCATGCTGGTTCAGCCTGGAAGGCATTTTATGTCCCAGTGTTTCCCTCTCCTCACCCTGACCTTTGACACTGCTGTGAGTCCCAGTCCTAGGCTGATAACCAGTGACTGTGCGATCTTCCTCCTTGTTTGCAGCATTTGTGCCAGTGTGAGTCCTGTATCTCACAATCTGTCCAGCCTCCTCTGTGCTCTCCTTTGACTCCTCCAAAAAGCCTCTGGGTTTCCTGACACCTGACCTACGAGTGAGAGTGTAGGAGGGGGAGTTTGCAGAGCGGACAGTGAAGCATGCTCCTGTCCTCTGCTGGTTGAACTCACTCGCTGGAGTACGGAGCAAGGACAAGTCCATTGTCTAAAAGAAAACAAAGTTAATGACCACCTATCAAGTGCCAAATCCCAAAAAGAGAACGGAAGGGTGAACTTGATATTTAAGCGATTCCAAGCAGCTATCTTTCAGCCTGCAACCTGGAGACTGTTTCTATGAATGCTGCAGTTTTGGTTGTGTAAGAGTGAAACAGTAGCACAACCGGAGTCCGCTTTTTAGTTTCTTTCTTTTAGTTTCTTTCGGAAAAACAAATCATGCATCAGCTTGATATTGCAGTGATACTCCAAATATCTCTCTAGTTCGCAGTCTCAAAGAGATGACTCCTCTGGGCTCCTTTTTTCTCTTGTCCTTCTGTCCCTTCCCTTCTTCAGTTCTCAAACTGGACTTTAACGAACAGCTCCAAATGCCTGCCAAGCACAAAAAAGTACATCCTCAGAACGGATTGGGCTGGAATGTTGTGATATGTGGATTGTGGTCGCTCTGGCTTCTCCAAATGGTCAAACAGAATCACAGAGCGGTTAAGGTCAGTGAACACAGCATGTTGGAGAGAGGCACAAAGTGGACAGTGAAGCAGAAAAAATTAAAATGATAAGAGACGGAAGAGATACAACAAAAGATAAAGCACAGCAGCCAGAGAACCAAAACCACCACTCCAAACCCTTGTTTGGAGTTCTGTCATTTTGCAATACATACCTGCCCTCCTCACATTCCTCTCACTGACTCAATGAGCCCATTCACATAACAGTAGAATTCATAATGTTCTCTCTTGTACACATGTATCATAACTACTGTTTACACAAGCAACATACTCATGACTGTCAGCGTCAGCTAAACCTGAACCTGAAACTGGAAAAACTGACCTAACAGCAATCCACTTAGCAAAAACAATGTATTAAAGTGCCACAATTAGTCCCTGTGCAGTCGTATGGTCTCACAGAGTCAAAAAAACGACAACACTGGCTGAAACTTTTGTAACAATGGATTCAGGTGAGATGATCAGATAAGATGGACAAAAACGAGGACAAAGTGACTTTGATTTACATACAGACTGCTGGGACAAAGACAGCATTACTGATGGACAATGGTTCATCAGGCATGTCTGAGTTTACAGCCACACACAACAGACCTTTCGACCATTTTTGATCATTTAGTAAGAATTAGGAACCAGTCATCACTGTTGACATTAAGCACAAATAAAGTGAGCTGTTTACAGCACAAATACAACAGAACATGGGAATTAGATCATTAATGTCTGTATAATTATATGAAGCATTTCATGGAGTCTGGGCTAAATGAGTATGTTAGGGAGACGCAGGCCTTGTGTGGTGCCTCCCAGTGCAGGTGAGTCTAAGTGTCGGTTTACAGAAGCACCTGTTCTGTTAGCTCAAAAGCCTCCCATCTGGGTAACCGGGGCAACACTGCACAGTTTACTTTAAACTCTGATTAAACAGCAGGAAAGAACACAAGAATATACAAATTTAATTTAAATTAGTTACAAATTGGCTTATCAATCCACTTCCATACACCTTACCTTCTTTAAACGTGACTTCTGTACTTGTCCCTGACGACTGTGTTGACATGGATTCATAATGAAAGCAGCACACTGTAATGACATCAGCTCCTAACTCCTCTCTCTCTTTGTCTTCGTCTCTTTCCATCAGCTTTGCATGATGGACTGTGTACAGTGATGCAAACCTGCCACACTGGTTTATCTTCTTTTCCTCTCTCTCTCTCTCTCTCTCTCTCTCTGTATGTGCACGTCTCTCTTTCTCTCTCCTCCCCCTCCCATTGTTTTTTTTCCGTCTTTTCCTCATCTCACAGGGTAGCATTCCTGACTACAGTTCAATGTGTCACTCACTGAATGACTCAACTGGGAGTGCACACACACACACAAGGCACACATGCTCGCAGGCACACTGCTTACCTACACGCCCTACAGAATATTCAAACTTCATCTCACATCAGCATTTCTTAGCTCAAGGGAGAAGAGAAACAGGCGGGATAATCGAGTGAAACACAAAACAAGAATTAATTTTTTTCCGACATAAGCTCATAGTATCAACCCACCTCAGGCAAACCTGAGCCCAAGCAGGTATCGAAATACATAATAACAGAGCACCTTTAATTGGGACCAGAGACAAAAAAAGTCTTACGTAGACCCATAAATACCAGCAGGGATAAATGTTGTTGAAAGAACAGCTCTTGTGTGACATATGTTTAAGAAAACAGCGCTCTGCTGCAGACAAACTTATTGAGATTCTTTAATACTATAATTTCAATTAAAGTATAAAAGAGTTTGAAATTGCTGACCCATACAGAGGACGAAGAAGCAACAAAAACAAGGAGAGAAGTTGGTGGGAAAATGGAATTCCGCAGAGTTGGAAGATCAACAAATTGCTTTTGAAATCACAGGAGCAAGCAGAGCAAAGCAGACAAATATAACAAAAATATTGGTACTTACAGTTTTGGATGGCATACCAAGACTCATGTTCTAACTGACTGTTTGCAAGCACCTGCTACTGTCTTCCGGTTAGAGGAAACTGTGGTTACAAAATCAGCATGCTGCAACGTTGAATGAGAGATGTCTTAAAGTGTTTGTCTGAGTACGTATGAAAAGTCAAGGCAGACTGATTTGGAGACTTTGATATGAGGCCAAGTCGAATGATCCAATCAGTGATTAGCCGTTCAGACAGAGGGCTGGTAGGTTGCATGGTCTTCTCCTGACAGATAACTCTGTGTGTAGGGGTAAATAGCTCCAGTGCAACTCGGCAGACACCCACCCTTGTCCCTGACAGAAGAATGGCACTCAGTGTCCCTGCAGGATGGATGCAGATCACTGTCTTGCTCTCACAGACACACTGGTACTATAAATTCATTCTTTAGGGTGTAGAATACTGCACAATTGTGTGAAAGGGCAGTTTATGGTATTTAATCAGTAAGGGGCAGAGGATATAAAAAATCTACAGGCAATAATTGTCAAGCAAGAAAAAATAAACTGCAAGAATGTGAAAATTGGGGACTTGAGCAGTTTGATGGTTTGTAGCTAGGCTGTATTTTTTTTTATGAGACAGCTGGAGCTGAAATGACTGGATTCACTGACCTTTATTTATTTTGTCAGTGTGGAGTTTCGTTATCTTTGTTGTTCTTTTGTTGGTTGGTTTGTTTGTTTTGTTTGTTTGTTTGTTTGTTGGGTGGGACGTTGTGTAGTCACCTTCAACAACAGCAGATGGAGAAAGAGACCACAGAAACGTCTGACTTGACGTCAAACCGGTCTCTGCTGGTCACGTGACTAACACGGAAGTCAACAAACCAAGCGGCGAAATGTAAGAAGCAGAAAGCACTTTACTGTAGTTCCCTGTTTTAGGTCTTCCGTTTATCGTTAGCTTCATGTGTTTTAAAAGCGACCTTGTAAATGAAACCGTGTGCCTTTCAAAGCTCGGCTGTGAGACGCACTGTGACTCGTCATTCAGGTAACGTTAGCGTTAACGTTAATGAGGTAAAAATTTTCAGCTCACAATGCGGAATGAATCTCTTCTGTCAAGCATTAATGTGGTGCTCGTTATGGCCTATGGAAGTCTGGTGAGTCTGTTTCACTTCGTAACTTTTATTAGGTCGAGTTCAGGAAGAACTCAAGATAACAACGATTTAAATGTCAAAGTTAAAGCTACACTACTTTACAAATGCTTTGGCTTCAAGTGTCTGTATGCAAAGCTAAAATTTCAAAGTCAAATTCACTCGTATATGACACCTCAAGAGTTTAGCACTTACTACAAGACCACAGACCAAACATTAGTCCTCATTCACAACTCAAGCCAGGTGATCATTGTGACAAAATTACTTCACTTCACCATTATACATGTAATTACTTTGTTCTCTAGCAAAAAGTGGAGTTTATTTAGTTTCTTGTTTTAATTTTTATTATTATTTTTTAATAATTACTTCATTTCATATCTGGTGTAGAACTATTTTGTGTTTTTAAGCTTTACAAATCCATGCGTCTTCCCTTATTATTACTGAAGCAAAATGTGAAAACATATTTTATGTGAAATCATGCAGACACAATTTAATTTAAAGAGGGAAGTTTAGACTAATATGATTTGTTTTTCCATTTAAATGCATACATTTTTATTATTCACTCATTTAATGTTTTTTTTTTTCTCTGTTGAAGAAGCTCTAAAAGAAACTTAAAGGGGCAGCTGACTCTTGATTTTTCCTCCAGGTGTTTGTTTTGTTGTTCATCTTTGTCAAAAGACAAATTATGCGCTTCGCCATGAAGTCTCGGAGAGGACCACATGTTCCGCTTGGCCACAATGCGCCAAAGGTAACATGGACACACGTGCACACACACACACCGTGATGAACCAGAGGTGTGATGCTGTACAGTGTTTGCTGTTAAACTATGATATTACAGCTGTGTGTACCTGTGTGTGTGTGTTCGTGTGTGCATGTGTGTGTGTGTGCTGTAGGAGCTGAGACAAGAAATTGAAGCCAAACTGAACCAGGTCCAGAAAATCCACTTTGAGCCTCGTCTGCTGTCTCCTGATGATGACCGGCTAAAGCAGAGAGAACTGTCTGGTTAGACTGGAACACACACACACACACACACACACACACACACTCACACAGACACACAGATCAATGCTGAAAGTTTTCATGCAGCTTACAGAAGAGCCTACATGTGTTGCAGGCTCCTATGACTACCTGTACAGAATGAGAGCACTGGATGCCATCAGAGACACAGGTAAGCTGTTTTTCCCACTGATCTGTTTTTGTTTTGTTTTGTTTGGTTTTGTTTTTTGTCATGACATTCCCACCTGTACTTCCTGTTGATAGATCTCCCTTTCTGTGAGCTGGGTGGGACGTCCACTGCTGTGACGGGTAAAAGACTTCGAACCTGGCTTCTACAGCTACGAAATTCCCAGTGTGTATTCCGAGACAGCTCCCTCATCGACACAGTACTGGACGGGTACAACAGAGCACGGCATGGAGCAGAGGTGAGTGTCTCTGTGTGTATTATCATGATGATGTTATGCTGCACACCTCTTTATGTAAAGTAGTAGGGTTAGGGCTAGTTTAGTACCATAAAAATCCATTTAAATATAAAATAATGATTTCTCATTATGACCCACTGTAAATTGTTGCTTATTTACATACATATTATCCTTAGATTGGCATGGTTTTCTTTTGTACTATATAATCCATCCTATTGTAGCTATACGAAAATCTAACAAATGTTCTGATTTCTTTGGCTCCTGCTTTTGTCTGAAGGCTTTCGGTGAAGCAGAGTTTTTGAAATACCAGGAAGCTCTAAATGAACTGGCCTCTTTGTGAGTAAACACAACCTTTCCTCACAGCTCTGTGTTTATGCTAATCCCATCATGGAATGTTGATTATGCACCGGGAATAATCCGTTTCCTCCCCTCGTTGTGTTTAGCGTCAAGTCTCACAGCAGCAGCAGCAGCAGCAACTCTCCCAGCCAGCACCACCAGTCTGCTGCCAAAGACCTGACCAGCACCACGGAGCCTGCGAGCTCCTCCTCCTCCCCCACCCAAACCACCTACCTCACATCTACGACACAGCAGCGCAGCAAGCGGCCCAGGCACCTCCTGGAGCTGAAGAACTTCAAAGACAACTACAACACTCTGGACAGTTCATTCTGAAGATCTATGATGCCCATCCAAATGAAAGGTCAAGGTCAAGGTAGTGCTGTCCATGAATGAAGTGCCTGTGGACAGCGACGAATCACTGTTGCCACATAGTTAAGAGTGAAGTGATAGAAATGCTGCCTTCGTATACTAACACATATTGCCTGGTTTACAGTAAAGTGCATATCCAACTGGCACAGTGCTCTTTACCTAAGTGTAGCTTTTGCATATATACTCTGTTAATGCATGTGCGAGTGCTATGATTGGGTAGAAAAGTGGCTATAGTAGGTCACTACAGTAAGTAGGGTTGATTTGACCAAAACAAGCGCTATGCAATAGCATAAGACAATCAGTATTTATTGCACAGCATAAAGGCCTATGCAGACTTGTTACCACTAACTCTATTTAAACATGCTAATAATGTTTGTAGAACCAGTGCTAATGGTTGCCTCTCACTGAGAAATACACACACTGTTACTGTCACTTATGCTTACGTCCATGTATGTTTGTCAGTGCCTGTTTTGTGAGCCTTAAATGTTTGTTTTAAAGAAGCCATACTTGATTTAATGTTGTTTTGATGATTAAGTGCGCTTTTGATTTACTCAGTTTTAGTGCA
Source organism: Naso thynnoides (assembly GCA_029783665.1). NCBI lineage: Eukaryota > Metazoa > Chordata > Actinopteri > Acanthuriformes > Acanthuridae > Naso > Naso thynnoides. Next base: position 15,495,506 of record JAQLOL010000025.1, read on the forward strand.
ATGTAATTTAACAGTATTCCAGTGAATTAATGCATTCTGAATGTAAGTTATTGCATCAGGGAATGTGTCTTCCTTTAACTTTTATCTTTTTCCGAGACCCTCAGATTTCTGAACTGTGTTTTATTTTTTATTTAGAATTGCCAGGGAGGTGTTTTCATGGCTAAGTATTTTTATTGTCTCCAGTACAAGTTGCCATCCAAATAAAACAGTGACATATAGATGTGGAAATATTGTCCGATGTCCTTATAAGTCAGCACAACATTGTTATAGCTCTTGTGCGTAGTGTCCAGCAGAGGGCACTCTCTTCACAGCTATTCACTTAAAAGTAAGTGTGGCTTATTTCCAGTGGGCTGTCAAAAGAAGAATGTAGTCATTTATTCTGATAACAGAAAATAGATGTGATTGTACTTCATAAAAAATCTCCAACACAATTTGTCTAAAGGTTTTATTTAATATAAATAAATACAAAGGAGAAAGCTGTTAGAAAGAAATTAACACATCAAATCACATTCATTAATTGTATGTACAAAACAAAGCGGCTGTTTGCACAATGACAGGGAACTGAAATGCTTTACAAGAAATATGCAAAGAATGATACTATAAAGCAGTTATGTTGTTAAATATCTTCATCACCACAGACATCGTCTTCTTTCTGTCCGCTTACTCACAGTTTCTTCAAGTGCCACATTGTTGTTTGGGGTTTAAAAACAATATATATATTTTTTAAAACAGCTCCTCATCACAGGGTGTTGACCTTATACAGGTTACAGTCAGTATTTACAGATTTAAAGCATCGACATTCACTCAACACAGTGAACAGAGTCTACTGAACACAGAGACAGGGATGTAGATCATTTGGTTAATGATTTTTTAAAATGAAACTTCTTGCTGAGCGAGCCATGTTTGCTACATTCCTGAGTATGGACTTTATAATGTCATACCCCACTTTGGCAAAAGGCCTGTCATCCTGCACTTTGCTCAACAGTCATAAACTCAAAGGTTAGAAAAAGCTGTTAAAACAGGGCAAGACAGGGAAACACTTGCATGCAGAATGTAGAGTTATTTGTAAAACTTCAAATGTGCAGAATCCTTAGCTTTAAGTATCTACATTAAAGCTGACAGACACACTCATTCATGACACACACACACACACACACACACACACACACATACAGTAAGCCCAAATGCATGTGTGTTGCCAAAAATCCACAAAGTGTTTGGTGTTAGTGGAAGTGCTGATGTTGCTCAGCTCTGATGTCTCCATCACTCATGCCATCAGATTCGTTGCCGTTTGGTTTCAGTCTGCTATGAAAATGTTTGGTGGTTTGTTTCTGTGTCTTTCTTCGGCACAGTCGCTTCATGACCTGATCTCGATGACTTTGATGAAAGGGAGGGGCTTGTTAGATGAGGTGGACGGCTTGATTGGTTTACTGAAGGGACAGGAGAGAAAGAATTTATTGGTTTTTATTGTAAAACAGCATATAAAGACAAGGCAGATGCTATCTGCACCTGGGGTTTTGATTTCTTAAGCCTAAACAAACTGGTTTCACATGAGATACCAACACCAGTCAGCCACATCAAAGTCTCGTGTCCAATTCATTGAACTGATATGACTTCCTACAAATGTGACCTTTAATGCTCTTTTTACTATGCCACCTAGCGGCGAGTGTCAATAGATGATTACCAGCTGTGTTACTGCTCTTACCCCAGTGCAAATAGACACTTTAAAGAAAAGAATTGGTATGCAGATGTACGACTAGAGTAGGTGGATATTAGAGTGAGCTATGTGTCTTTGTATGTACTATACTGGTTGACTCATTTCACCTCAGCTGCAAATTGCAAGCTGAGATTTGCAACTTGATAACATTTCCTGTCTTGTTCATTTTCACAAATTTCACCAATCAAAACAAAACCAAACCAAACAAACCAAAAAACACATAATTGCTCAGAATCTGGCACAGTGCCCTGAGTGTGATGGACATTTGTCTGCAATTCTTCAAGGCTTTGCATGTGAAAAAATAAAAAGAGGAAAGGCTAAATAAGTTACCTGTAGACAATCTGGGCATTGCGCTCGGATGAAAGGTGGGACTTTGACCTCTGTCCTCCCAGGAAGTAGTCCATCTGGTCATGCATCTCTCGGTTCTGCACACGCAGGAGGTTAAAGGATCAGTTTACATAACACCAAGTAATGTGGCCACCAAACAGAAAACCCTTTCAAATTTATTCTCTCTCTGCAAACATCAGGCTAAATATAATCAATTACCTTCTCCTGTGCTTCTCTTCCACTAACCCTGATCTTTCATTCCACATTCCACCAACAGTCCTTAAAATAAATTTTATGGGAGAACATAATAAGCAGTCCTCACCTCAGCTTCCAAGAAAGCCACTCTTTCTTCCAGCTCTTTGATGACGCGGTCCCGCTCCTGGATCACCATGCGAGAGTTCTGGAGCTACAGACCATCAAACACAGTCAGAAAGTGAGTAAATCCTACACAAACATGAACACTGAGACAGTGTTTGATCTACAGAGTCTCACACATGTGCATCTCACCTGTTCAATCATGTGTCTGACTTTTCTTTGCTGACTTTTCAGCATGTCATCCAGATGGTGGATCTTCTCTTTGAGAATAGCCACTTCCTTCTCCAACTGCTCAGCCCTACAAGTCCACGCAGAGAGTTATCACACACTGCCATGTTTTGATTGTTACTAATAAAAAATCACTTAATCTGTTGTGTGTGTGTGTGTGTGTGTGTGTGTGTGTTAGCTGACCTCTGATCCCCTTTCTGGCCCTCCTCTCTCATCTTGCGCAGCTCGCGGAGCTCCTCCTCACGGTTGCGGATTGTCTCCCGCAGGGTGGCACTCTCCTGCTCCATCCCTCCCAGCAACCTCTGGAGCTCTTCTATGCGTTTGTCTTTCCTCTCACTGGCTTCTTCTGTGGTCTTCAACTTCTCCTGCTGTTCGCTCAGGTGTTCCCTTAGCCTGCTGCCTTCAAGCTGGAAAAGAAAACGAGAGAGAAAGAGGGGATGGTTTATAACTTTTGGTTTATTGTTATGATACCTGATGAATATAAAGACAAGCTCAGTGTATGTTTGTTACCTGCAGCCTCTCTTTCTCCTCTTGGTGTTTCTTTTCTGCTTCCTGGAGCTGTGCATAAAAGCGCTGGCTGGCCTCCCTCAGCTTGCTTCTCTCTGCCTCCTCATCTGCTTCCTAATGTGAAAAGAAAGTGTCAGGTTAGCTGAATATCGTTGAAGTGGCTGAGCCAGAATCCAGATTATCATATCTAGTCAAGAATGTGTGATTGGACTTGAAAACAACAAAATCCAGGGAAAAATTGCAGTGGCCAGATGTGCAAAGCTGATAGAAAGTCAAGTAAATGCATCGGCTAAATTGTATTTCAACTTTATAATGGAGATGGATCACATTACAGAGGTCTGTTTTCATTTGTACATCTGAGTTTATCTGTGTTTACTTCCCAGGATAAACCAACCAAAGTGAATGTGCTTTAATTTAATGTTGTATAACAATAATACTACAATAATTTTATGATTACGTAATGTAATATCTTGCTCATGTTTTGCTCAAGCTCAGCAGGTTTGCCTCTCATGCAAAAAACAGGCGTGTCACCATGCGTCACTGAAGAGACACTTGTTTGAAAAATCCACAGCGTGACTCACAAATAATGCTATAATTGGTGCAGAGACAATTCAGCCAAACATAGTGGCATTAACTCTGTTGTATTTGTACAAATATTTGCTGACAGGCACATCACAGTGGCTCAAAGACAGCAACAAAACTATTAAAGGAGAGGTATTTGTGGAATGCTGGAAACAATGAGAAGGGCCTGAATTCAATAACACATGTAGAGAAGGAACAGTGTGTCCTGGAATGGCTCTCTCGCACATTTTCATACTCCCCGGGGTGCCATTAGCACCATTAACTCTCTCTCAGTGTGATTTTAATGCTTTCCTTAGAAACTTTATCACGTTTCTGTTCGTCTCTCTTTAACCTCACACCTCCCTCTGCTCGGTGCCTTTGGGAGGCGATCTCTTTAAAGATGCACATGTTGTCCAGAGGAAAAGACAGACAGTGGACTGCCTTTATGATATGCACAAAATATTTAAAAAGTGCATCGCCTCAACGTACTGAATATACACAACCTTGAGGAGGAGGTTGTGCACCTGAGAATATGCTCACCTGTCTGTCATCTTTAGCTCCTGCCTTGGGTGCGGATGAGGTGCTCTTTTTGAAGGGAGCACTCATTTTCCACCCATTTGTGAGCGGCTGGAAAGAAAAAAGCAGGAAGTCAGCAATGAAAAAAGAGAAAGATGGAGTCGAGAGAGGGGGAGGAAATGTGTCGAGCACACAGGATGCGAGGTCAACAATGGTGAAGGCGCAACATTCCGCTCAAAATAGACCTACCTTGTTTTTGGCTGCCATCTGCTCCCTCAGCGTCTTCAGGCAATACCGTACCTGTGTGAAATACAGATATGTTGTGAGTTCCTAAGATATCATTTATGTTTACGTATATTTCAGGCGGTAACAAATGATTAACAAGAATTCTATTTTTATCAACAGAAAGAAAACCAGTCTGGAAGAGACGCAAGCAGACAGCGAGGAGGAATTTGCATGATGCAAACATGCAAATTGTTAGATAATCAAGAGACAGTAGCATTGGTGCATTTTTGCGTCAGTGAGACAGTCAGAGATAAAGTCCAGAGACTGACCTCCTGTATCTGTGAAACTTCGTCTGACAGCATCTTCAGGCTCTGCTGGTGTTTCTGCTGCTCTTGCTTGCGTGCCTCCAGATAAACCTGAAGCATGGGAGCAGCATGGACGTTAAACACCAACGTAAACATGAAACAAATGTTATACACGATTATGTCTTCAAAAATGACAGCCATAGTGCCATATCCACCTTGATAACCTCCACCTGCTCTCCCGTAGACTTCACTGGTTCAGGGGTCAGAGCTGTCCTGTCACTGGCTGGCTGCACCACAGCAAATGCACGTCCGACAGGCTGGAAGAACGGAGAGCAGAGGAGATAAAAAAATGCTGCTCACCATGTGTTGAGTGAGCATGGGTTGATGGGTGTGATGCTTTTGCAAACATCATGAGCGAATGTGAACGTGAGCAAAGTGCTCTGCTGACGCCAGAGGAGGAGTTGGAGCATGTTTTTAAACTATATTGCAACACAACGTTTGGACGGGAAACCATAAGAACTTCCATGCAGTTATCATTATGAAACACCCACCAGGAATGTCTGATGCAATTAAACTATTAAAACCCCCCCAAAAAACAAAAACAAAAACAAAACATCTTTATCTTAGCAATGTGACTGACTGCGTGCCTCTGTAAAGAGGAGGCAGAAACATTTAGCCATAATCACTAAGGAGGCTAATCCGTTAGCATCTGGTGTTCCTCTATCGGGAAGACTTGGTCAAAAACTGTGAGCAGAAAGATGCAGACACAAGCAGAAGAAGGTGGGGAGAAGTTATGTAACTCTGCTGCTCTGGTGGTCTGGTTTTTTGGCTCCAGTTTTGGTGAAACAGTAGTTGCCTTGAGACGTTTTGAGTGGGCTTGTGCGGGAACCACACTGATGAAAAGCTGATGGTATCTCGGGCATTTTTACAGGCACTATGTGTTTAGGAATCTGGCGCAATACTTGTGTGCGTGCGGCAGCTCCGAGCTTTTCCTCGAATCATTGAGAAGATTTACTGTCTGAACTCTGAGATCCAAACATGGCTGGAATGATGAACACTTTCACCTCTAAAGGAAATAGAGCTACTGCTGAATTTTCAGGCTTATCTCCCTTATACCTTTAAACAAATCCAAATAAATGCATTGCGCAGGGATGAATTTTATTTTTTTAAATAACAAAAATACCTTAAACCAGCAGATTTTTACCTTAAATATCCAAACTGTGCATTTCAATTAGTGATGAATGTCTTTCCATAAGACTTCCCACTGCTGTCTCCTCTGTTAACAACACTTATGATTCCCACGGCTCTGTCTGCTCTGCTTGTGCTAGGAAGGAAGGAAGCTCTTACCTTGTCTCTGTGCTGCTCTGTGCTCCGAGTCGTGGGGCTCTGGTCATGCAGTGTGAGTCGCAGTCGCCTGCACCGGTCCTGAAAGGCAGTGAAGAAAGGAGATGATGAAGAGCAACCACAAAGAGACCGTTATGTGACGGAGAGTCACATTAAGGACTATTTTGAGGGAGGAGAGGGGAAAAAAAGAGGAGGAGAGTCTGAGTCATACTAACTGAACGAAACAGAGGGGGAGGGAGGGAGAAAGAGGGGGTACGGGCGTCAGAAAGAAAGCAAAAGTTTTTCACAGCTGTACAGAGACAGATTGTTTGATTTAAATTGTGTGCTATGGACGTCAGAGGGACTTTAGGCGGAAATTCTCTAGGCGCTTACAGCCAATTGGAAGAAGTGGCTGGACTTCTGGGAAAACAGGCAGAGAAGTAAGGTCAAGCAAGACGGAACATTTCTATGGCGACCAAACCTCACAGTAGCCATAACTATATCTGGCACATGAACAATATAAGAGGGAGGAGACAAAACAATGCACAGATGTAACACTTGAAGAATGCTCCGGAAAGCAAAAACACAAACTTCCCAATGATTTCCAGAAGTGAACAAAGTGTTCAGATAATTTATTCAAGTAGGGAAAATGTAGTGGCACCACACTAAAAATGCTACAAGTTCCAAGTGTTATGTTACCAGAAAAAGTCCTTTAGTGAAAACGTTCCTTCAGTATAATAAGGAAAATTTATTTACAGTGTAAGAAAAGTAGAAATATTCAACCCAAAACTGGCCTCCTGTGACTGTTACACTGTTACAATATTGTGTTACATTTAGATTATTATACTTTTTACTGTTGTAACTTATTGAGGCAAAGCTGATTTGAACTTTTTTGTACAATAAAGCAACTAACAACTGATCAGCTGATTATTTTTTGATATGGCTAATACATTAGTACAAAATAAAAACTATTAAAAAAGAATTTTCATGATCGAAATAAGTGATAAGAAAGCTGCAACCATGAAATACCTCAGCATAAAAAACATAAAAATACTGGACTACAATGATCCTCAAAATAGTGGACAATTCATTTTCTGTCAGTTGATAAACAGCTAAACTTTTCAGT
>JAQLOL010000025.1:15514454-15532773 GCA_029783665.1 Naso thynnoides
CTCCGTCCTTCAAATGCCACTATGATGGACATGCCAGTATCTCTATCAAATTTCACGATCAACGGCACAGCTGCGGCTGACCGAGCTGCAGGTTCTGTGGCCAGAGCCAGTTACCTTGGCAACGTGTCACAACAAGAGATATTAAATAGTCCACTCAGCCGCTTCTTGTGAAAAACTTATGATTTTAACGGTAAAAAACAACATTAATGTATTAATAATTGATTTAATATTTATTTCTTTTGTAAGTGACCATGGTATAAGCGGCATAATGCCCTTTGAGGTGTCCATAATAAGAAATGAATGGACTTCACGGAAGCAACCGCGTCATCCATTCATTTCTGATAATGGACACCTCGTCGGGCATTATCCCTTACATATTCTAATCATCTTAGCTATTGCCAAAATGCCCTTGAGCAAGACATTTGCACCTCATTGCCCTAATGAAGATGCTCTGCAGTCAGGTATTAAAGTATGGCTTTACTTTACTCTCAAACAGTGGAAAAACAGGCATGCTTTCTAAAGAAAACCATCTATGGTTTGATAAGCAGGGACCTTAAATAAATTCAAGAACTGTACAATAACACAACATGTTAAAACACAAAACATAGATAACTAACTTAGATTTTAAAATATTCCCTTAGAAGAAAAACCTACCTCTTTTTTGATAGTTTACATGAATATATTTGTGATACTCAGATGTCAGACAAACTGGGTGAAAAATGTGATCCAAAATGAACATCTACAGCAGCATATTTTCCTACACTTGTACTGTACCTTTCCTCATTATGTAGGCGTTCTTCCAAATCCTGAATCTTGCTCTCCAACTGAGAAACACCTGCTGAGGAGCGAGACTGGCCCTCCATGTCGGCCACACGACTCCTCAGCTCCTTCAGCTGAAGGCAAAGACAAAGACAAACAGCAGGTAAAGAATACCTAGAAAACATTCGAGTAGAGGGTTGAGGTTTCATCTATTTTGTACCTCCCATATAGCTGTGTTCTGACTTTGAGTAAAAATTCAGAGTACAAAGAGGGAACACAGCATTTTGGCAGGTTAATTTAATGAAACACAGATGTGGTGTGTGTATGTACATGTCTCTCCATGGCGTTCTTGTCCAGCTCCAGGTCCTGCTTGGAGGATCTCTCCTGCATGAGCTCTGAGCGGAGCTGATCGATCTGATCTCTGCTTCTGGCCACTCGGTCTGCCATCATCTCCGCACCGCTTTTCTCCTCCTCCAGCTCCAGCTCCAGACGCTTTAGTTTATCCTGACAGGGACAAGATAAGATCGACTTTATCAGGTGCTCAGAGACAAGACCGGGTTGTACCTTAGACCCAGTCAGAGTTTGACAGTGCAGACGCATTATTTTTATCTGTAGTCCCTGGCCAAGGTGTTAAATATGCTTCAAAGTAAAGCATGCAGTTTAAAGATAAAAAAAATAGACAGTTATAATAAAAGAAGTCTACATACTTATCCGTAAATTTACAAATGATTCCTGTTTAAAAGGCAAAGACTTTTACTCAAACCTTGTGTGCAAAGTAGATCTATTAACAGCAAAGAGCCCTGTAGTTTTGGTTTATTCTCCCAAAATACAAGGTAACAGATGCATGATTATCACCTCCAGGATGCGAATCTCCCGCATTTTCTCATTATGGCTGTTTTTGCTGGTCTCTATCTCTCCCTCAAGGTGGCGCAGTCGGTTGGTGAGAAGCTCTTTATCCAGCTGGTGGTTGTCTCTCTCCTCACAGGCAAGCAGGAACTCCTTCTTCTGTCGTAACATCTATTTAGATTCATAATAATATTAGAAACAGTGATGCCAAACTGAATGTTCATCACTGTGTGGATTTTACATGTTATATCATGCATGCACATGAATACATGCACCCAAGCATGCGGCATGAATATTATCTGTCAAAACTAAGGAACACGTTCAAACCACACATCATTTTCATAACATAAACATCCACCAGGCCAAGCTAGTGAGAGGGCATGCACACAAACACACAGAAAAAAAGCACACACTTCTTCCTCCTGTCTCTTTAGATTTATACGACTTCTTTCCAGTTCACTCTGAGCGTCGGTTCCGTGACGTTGCACCTCCTGCAAATCCTTGCGTGCCCTCTCTCTCTGCTCTTCCAGCTGAACCCTGAGAGTCTGCGCCTCCTCTCTTGAGGACAGGGTCAGAGACTCATGCTGACAGAGGACACCAGGGTGGAGAGAGGAAAAAACAAAGAGGGTGATTTTTTTTGTGTGCTGTGGATCCTTAAATCAGCAGTTGGATGCTCCAAGCTGCAGAAGCTATTGTTTGTGAAGCTATAAATAGGATCTCTACTTCTTACCTCTTTGTTGAGTCTCTCCACAGCTCTCTCCTGCTGTCGTTTGTTCTCCTCCAGCTCTTTGACGGTCTGTTTGAGAGCCTCCTTGTCTTTCTCCGAATGCTCCAGGCACAGGGTTAATTCACGGTGCTCCTGGCTCAGTCTGGAAGCTTTTCGCTTGGCCTCATCTAGCTCAGACCTCAGCCCTCTCACCTCAGTGTGGAGGGCTATTTCTGCCTCAGAGCTCTCTGTGGCGTTGGTCTGCAGCTGAGCCTGAGGAAACCACAGATGATTTCTAGTTATGCTTAAATATTCCTGCACTCTTAGGGTTAAAAGGCCACTCTGTGGTGTGTGAGACAATGTGCCCTACCTCTAACCGTGAGAGTTTATCCTTGAGACGTGTGTTGGCTCACTCCTGCTCCTGCTGAGCATCTTGGAGCGATTTAACATCCATCTGAGATCTAGTGAGACGTGTTTTAGTGGCCTCAAGTTCCTCCTCAGCTAATGAGAGTTTCTCTTTGAGCTGGCTTGCCTCCATACGTGACTCATCAAGCTTAAGCTCCAGGTCTGAGATAATGGCTGGGTCTGGGAGCTACAAGCAGGAAGACAAGGGAATGATATTGACAAATAAAGGCAAGAAAGATAATGACAATAAAAGATTTGAGTTTATAACCGGGTTATTTATATTGTTTTAACCTCATTAAGATCTGAATGCTTCTCACTGTAAGAATAAACTAACCTGTCTCTTTTTCTCCTGTGCCTTGACAAAATCCTCTTTGGACCTAAGCAGTTGACTCTTTAGCCTGTCGATCTCATATTTCAGTTCTGCCTCCTGGTTTTGGTGAGATTTTTTTATGGAGATGACCTCCATGACTTTCTTGTCAAGCTCCACCCTCTGCCTCTCCACCTCAGATTTGGCCTTCTGTAGATCAGCACTGCATCGCTGAAGTTCCTGAACAGAAATATGACAGTTTGATGGTTAACTTGCTTTATGTTTTGTTAAACGGGTCAGTGATCCCAGGTCAATGCATGCAGAGTGTATGTTTACTGCACCTGGTTTAGAGTCTGGGTGTGGCTGGAGTCTGGTGTCTGTTGTTTCATGTTGCTCACTCTCTCCTTGAGCTCTTTTAGTTCCTCCTCAAACTCCTCTTTTTCCAGGCGGGCTTGCAGGAGACTAAAAATGCAGATCAATTACAGTCAATCTAAACAAATTTCACTCATATAATTAATGCTTGATTATTTGATCAAAACTGGTTGGACTGTACAGGTGAATTATCATTTACTTGGATAAGAAATTACCATAAGTCATCATTATTTAATCTCTGAACAGGAAATAAATCAGTATTCCCTGTTATCACTTCACAGTCAGACATACCCACAAAAAAACAGAACTTGAAAATGTTTTCTGCTAAACACAGATTTAAGATCATCCACACTCTGTGTTTTTAAAGTTTCTACTTACATACAATTCCACTGAATGGACACAATGAGGAAGTAAACAGCCAAATATGTAAACATCCTGGCCTGAGGCTTCAAACTGTGACTTGTGCTCAGCACCATTTCTGCTCAGCCACAGGTCTAAATATGTTGCATCTACCCATTAGAAGTAGGACCTGTGCACTTGAGGAATCATGGTACATATTAAATTTGATGTGCCCGCTGGAATCAAGCTCAAAGTGTGGATGGCCTTGGAACTACAGTCAGACAGGTGTTAGTGCACAGCTAGCCACATCTACAGGTTTGTATATCTAAACACAAATGCTGTTGAACTAGTGACGCTCACGGTGTTTCAGGCCTGCTGGGTGGCTCTCTGACAGAGAGGGGGAGAAACATTGACCAGGTAGAATAAAAGAGAAGAGATAGACACACATTAGTAGTACAGAAAGTACAAAGAGAGTCCATGAGAAGCTGGGGACAAAATCCATGTCCATGCAAGCATTGGAAATCCCAAATCCAGGTAGATAAAAATATATAAACTTTGTGTATTAGAGTAGACTTACTCTTGTTTAGTTGTTCGCAGTTCATCTCTGGTGGTGTGAAACTGCTCCATCCAGTGGCTGCTCTCGTCTCTACAGTCTTCCAACTGCTGCTGTAGAGACCGAACTGACGCATTTACCCGCAACCGCTCTGCCTCGATTCCTGCGTGAGACTTAAATAAGCCACAGAAAAATTGAAACGTTTGATTATAACCCCCATTTCAAAGGCATAAATATTTAAGAATTTTTTTTAAATTTTAATTAAATGCGGTTTGCTCATGCATCTATGCATGCCATTCCTCTGCAGTCACTATTCTGCCCCTGAGCTTTCATCGGTGGATTTTCAGGTTTCAGAGCACTCAGACAGGTAGGTAACATTAAAATATTATATATATATATATGTATATATCAAAAACATGTTACAAATGAGTGAGTGAAAATTAACTGAAGCAACAGCACTAATGTGTCCTGTCAAAATACATTTAAAGGTAGAGTCAGTAGCATTGTTTGTTGAAGCTTGCAAATGCAACATTCAAATTGGGCTACTCCTTCAAGCTAAACGCCACCAGAATATCACAGCATTTACTGATACTGCTTGTACCTACGCAGCAAGCTATGTAAGAATATCACATTTGTTTCAATGGAAAAGTCAAAAATTGAGCAAACTAGCTAACAAGCTAACCATTGGTGTTTGGCTTACCAGTTCAACTCCACTTCGTTCTTCATCCCAAGCCTCTCATTCAGTGCTCGAAAGCAAGTGAAATCCAGATTCACTCTTACTCTGAAACAAGCTTTATCTGCTTGCCTCACTAGGATTAAATTCCTTTACTTTGCAGCTATGATTTTCTCCGCTCTGAATGGCATCCATTTGCTATGTTTTATCCTCTCCAAACCTCACCTGCGTGCTGTCATTTACCAGGCGAAACGCACCCACTCCCTGCCCAGAAACACCAAAAAATCAAAATACAGGCAGAAGGAGCTGCTCTGCAGACACAGTCACCCACCACACATGTCTAGGGGGCCCATAAGTGACGATTAAGCAGGATTCATTTTTGCAAGTCTATATTATGTTTTTTAGGATGCTACTCACTCTACCCTTAAGTGAGGGATTGATGCTCAACAAGACTGTAAATAACTCTTGATACATCCACTAAAAGCCATAAAAAAAACGTAACTGCAAAGGAAAAAAAACGATAAATATGATGAGCTGATTTCCCTTAAGTTTGCTCATGGGGTCTGCTGTTGATGGTCAGTTTTGCATTGAATGCAATTACGTATCAAATGTAAGCGATGATGAGCAGGCTGCTGTGTCCATGCACACACCTGAGACACCTGCTCCATGCTGTTGCGGAGCTTCTCCATGTCAACTCTGTACTGCTCCCGGAGCACCTCCATTTCTTTGTCATGCGAGGCCACTTCTTCCTTCAGAGCTCCTTTGAGGGCTGTTAGCTCCCTCTCTCTCTGTCTCAGCGTCTCCTCCAGCTTCTGTTTCAGCTGGCAAACCTCCATCAGCTGTGCCTGGGAAGACATTAGATCCTGCAGACACGGGGAATATACAATATTAACTTGATACTTCCGATCTCTCAGCCCTTACTTGAGTGGAAATTTAGAGTTGAGTAAAGATTTGAGTCTCATCTTAAGAAAAAACCCATATTGGGGTGAGACTGTTTCTCCCTGAATATCAGTGTGGGTGTATTTGTGCGTGTATGTTTCTGTGATACCGTCTTGTTGCCATTTTCTGTTCTCAGTTCATCCTGAAGCTCAGCCAGCTGGTCTTCCATTTCTCTGACCCTTGCCTCTGCGTTCTCCCTTTCCATACGCAGCTGAGTCAGCCTGTGAGGAAAAAAAAGGACAAACACATACACACTACTGAATGATTTGAATCGAAATGACTCAGACACATTTGTTTCTCTTCTGAATAAGTTACAGTAACTGCTTGTGTCATTGAATTGCGGGGAGGGTGTTTGAAAACAAAGTGCTCTTGTCATCCTCTCTCACTCCTGACCAACAAGGCTTACAGACAGTGGTACCATGCCCCTTCCCCTTTCCTACATCTCTTTGTGTGCTTGAGTTTTAGTGCGTTTGACTGTGTGTATGAGTGTGTGCTCGCTGTTGTGTCCTCACTCTGATTGGGTTTCATTTAATTCTTTCATCTTCCGGTCCAGCATCTCCTGGAGCTGCAAATTTTCATCCAGACAGGACTCCAGTTCAGCTTTCAGAATGGGATCAGAATTACTATGAGAGTCCTACACACGAGCGGACATGAATAAATGACAACAGTGAAACATTAGACATCAGGTAGCTCTGTGGCATAAACAACAGACTTTTAGGAAACGTTAAAGCAGGCCTGCATGTGTCCACTGATCAATATGCATAAGGGATTAAGCTCTTAGGAGCTATTAAGGACTAAGATCTGCCCACCTTCCTTAAGCCAACATATAATGAATCATTATTGAAGTTAGATTATTGTGTGTGTGCACCTTTTATTAGGCCAGAGGGCTTACGGATTAATCTGAGGATTAATCTGAAGCACACTCCAAGGAACCCCCCAGCCCTCCTGGTTAGATTATTTAAAAGGACATAAAAACTCTTGAGGACAGTTTCATGCTCTCAAGCTACCAACAGCAATCTCCTTCACTTGATAGTTGGTGCTCCCATTTCAAGCTGACTTGGTCGAGTGTTTATGTGTGGCATTGGATGTGCACCATGTAATTAGGGCTGATTTAAAGTGGCAGGTTACTCTCTAAATGTTAATAGCCTCTGATGGCAGCCAGTTCCAATCAGCCGAGTGAATTTAGGGAATTTTGGTGGGTCATCTGAGGCACTGAAACTACCGTAACAACCCAACATGCTTGCACACATTCTTGTGCACTATGTCTGAGCATTGCAAGATGACATTAATATTGACGTTACTAGGGCTTTAAATGGAAATGTAAAAGCAGGAAAAAGGTTCCTCTATATTCTGTTGGCACACTTTGGAATGCAGTTTTAAAAGCAAAGGAAAAAAGAAAGAAAGAACTTTGATATTTATTTTAAAATAAAATTGTGCCTTATTTTCTAGAAAAAAATACAAAAAATGCTCCTAATAAACTGTCTACAATCTAATGCCTTCAAACCTTATTTTATGATCTGCTTACCCTCCTTTCCTCCTGCAGGGCAGTTCGTAGTTCAGCCATCTTTCGTTCAAGCTCCCTCTTTTCTTTCATCCACTCCTCCTGGGGCCTTTCTTTGGGCTGTTAGAGAAAAATGAATATGAAGACATACATGTTAGCGGTATGATCATGTTATTTCTGTATCTGACACATTAACCAGTGCAGAAACAACCTGTCACACAACTAGATATTTTGGAAAAAGACAGACCTTTAGATTCTGAATCCTCTGAAAGATAATCTTGACTTTGTGCTTGATGACAACGTCACTCTCGTTGCTTCTAAAGCCAGAATGCCCAATAAATAACAACTTAATATGGGTAAAATCGTGTAACAGGATTGTATCATTACAACTTGATAAGACCTCTTTGTGCTAAGTCAAGATAATGTGGCTCCATACCCTTGTCGCAGGATGTTGTATATAGCCTGCATGATGTGCTCATCCTCACTGCTCATCTCTGCATTTGGACCCTGGTCCAGCAAAAGGTCAGGGGTCACCTTGAGACATAGATCAGAAAACTGCTCTTGCAATCTTGCGTGCTATTAGGTGTTAAGAGCTCACTGAAAGTCAGCCAAGCCATAAAACATTTTTTCCTTACTTGAGCCTCAGTCAGACTGGTGTTTGGCGTCTCCACAGCAGCGTATCTCACTGGTGCCGTCCATGGTTTATCATAGTGTCCAGAAGATTTGGTGACAGCATCCTGGCTGTGTCCCAAGCTGCTGTGAGTTGAGGATGGAGGTGAGGTGTAGGGTTTTGGGTGGGGGAGAGGAGAAGTGGTTCTGGGATCTCGTTGTGCAGGAGGAAGTCCTCTGTGTTGGGCTCCAGCGTGACCACCATCAAACCGGTTTACTAGTCTGTTGACAGGAGTCTGCCTCTCGTCAGAGTGATGCTCATTTGTTTGTTGAGGCAGTTCAGGGTAGGACTGACTATTCCTCATCGAGCCATTGAGACCCGCCTTGTATGAACCATCCCACATGTTCCTTCCTTCTCTACCAGCAACTTGTTCTATCTGTCCCCTAACTCCAACTCCTCCATCTAGATTCCCATAACTACCAGACTTCCCATCCCCTGGTGGCCTTGACATCTGAAATTCCTCATTGCCTGCTCCCCCCTCTCCATCCCTGTCCAGTAGTGAGCCATGCGACTGGGCCCGGCGTAGCGCTCCTTCCCCTCCTCCTACATATTCTCCCTGCGGTCCTGGCTCTGCCTTTTCTCTCCTCCGGGGGAGGCTACTATAACTGGGGGGATACTGGGTCTTGAGCTGGACCCCATATGAGTCGCCTTTCTGTCCGTCCTTCAAAACCACATATGGTTGGCCAGCAATACCCTGCACTCTGACCGCCACACCGTATTTGGAGTTGGTGTAACTCTTGGTCTTGGGCTGGGGCCTGGGCTGCCCCCCACTTGCGTCATAGATGTCATTGATGAAGCGGATCTGGACACCGTGGTCCACTGGGGTCTTCCGACCTGAAGATGATGTGCTCATGCTAGTAACACAGCAAAGAGCAGGACAAAGAGAAGAAGAGGTTAAGCATGGATGTAGTTAGATTTTGGGTAGTTTTCTGCACAAGCCAACAGGCTACATATTTGTTTTGGTCTAGTATTTTCAGACCAAATAATACATTCATATGGCAGATGCTCATTTTCCAGAGTTATAATTTTTCCTGCACATACACACAATTTGCAATTAAGTGTTTCCTAAATAATTCTTTAACACATGGATGACTAACACTATGAATAAACTACTTGACCACCTGAGCCACAGCTGCCCCTTAAAAGTTTTGCTACATGCTCTGACAAATCTTAGGGCTGCAATAATATTTAACCTAATTTCTAAATGGGACATATTTACCCTAAAACAACAAAAAGAGACTTTCTAATGTGTAGGGTTTGCATAGGATATGTGTGGGTGTTGACACACTTCCCACATAAAAATTATTAATACTGATGAAAAACTCACAAATAAAGGTTTTGAAATAAATCGTCCAGCTCAATATATTAGTCAATAAATCCTTATTGCAAAAAATTTTGGAGTCAATTTGTATCTGTGTATATGTGAGCCGACAAGGAATTAAAAGTTGCCATACAGACATGCCAAACCTAAGTTTGAGATATCTCAGAAACTTGGCCATTACATAGTTTGTCCCTTCAAAATACAATTTCAAGGTTTTTTTTTCACTAGAAATGTCCGGCTCATTATAAACACAACCTGAAAGGATCTTTACCAGCACTATTTGCATATGTTTTTTAAAAACATTTTATTACAACTATCAATTGCTATATTATTATCAGAGTTTTTTAATCGCCCAAGTTTCAGCATCAGTATCTGCCAAATAAATCCAGTATCGGTCAGGCTATACTCACAATAGCAGGTTCAGAGAAGCAGAGACAAAAGGCGGCAACAATACAATCAATAGCCAGGTTAACGTACTGCAGCTCCTCTCTCAAATTAGGAAAACAAACAAAGAATACCTAGACACTCATTAGCACACAGCCCTAAAATGTCAATACCTTGTTGGACAAACACAGAGATGCAGCCTTACTTTGAACAAATACAGGCACACAGATTTATAGGCTGTAACACTTTCTGGCTCTTGACTGCTTTGTTGGACTTTAACCTCAGAGCAGTCTATTAGTCATTAACCTGAAAGCACACACCCACATATCACTTTCCCCCTGTAAGGTTCAGCCAGGCCTTTCCCAACTTTTGGAAGTTTTCCCAGCCATATGCTAAATTTATTTCTCACAACAAAACTTTGACAGCTTGCACACATACAGCTACCACAGCAACAAGTACGAACCCTTTCATTCCTTTACTCTGTGATTTTCCACCTTTTTTTGTTTTTCCTGACTCCCTAATCCTCCCTTGTTCGATACTCCGATAGCCTGTAATGAGTAATTGTGAAACTATGACTACTCTGTTTCAACTGATCATACCTTCTGTATATCAAGTTTGGTTATTAGTCACTACCAGCCTCATTCCAAGCAGGCAATAAACTAAAGCACTAAACTGAACAGTCCTGGTATGACTGGCTGATCATGCCATGTGTCAGGTCCTATTGTGAGATCTTATCCCCATGTCATTACACTGGTATGGTTCATTAAACCAGCTTCAAACCTATTCTAACACTCCCTCCTGACCTCCGCACCTTTTACTTCTCCTCCACAGCTTTCTGAGGTGAGAGACAGAAAGTGGCCTGGGAGACTGAAAGCAAGGGTGAAGTGAGAAAGGAAAAGAGAGGATGAAAAAAAAACACTCGGCCTTTCTTCTCTTATCAGTGCCTTATGTGATAAAATCCAAAGTCAAACTGTTTCTGTGCACAACTTTCCCTCCCCCATACACACAAAGCCACTGACAACCATCCAATAGAGAACTCCGTTTTGCACTGACACATGCATCCATACATTATTGAATGCTGACACACATTTTTACATTTCCAGACAGATTTCGGAAGCTCTATGATGCAGCCCACAATAAGCTAAGTCACTGTGAAGAAGCGCAGGATAAAATACTGTCAGCAAAAGGAGCCAAGATGGATAATCTTAAATTCTCCCGCTGTGAAAATCAATAATTTCACTTTGGGGCAAGGATAGGTGAGGAAAAATGTCTTGGCTGGCAGTGAGCAAAGCAACACGACATGAATGACCTTTTGAAGATATCTGTGTGCTTGTGGTGCATAAGCATCTTCCGCGGACAGACCTGCTCATCAGATGTACACAGTTAGTCGATTTTTTTCCCACCCTTTGGGAAACATAGAGGAAGCACCATGTCACAACACATTTGTGCAGGCGAGCATGAAGTCTGCAGCCCACAGCCTCCACAGCAAGGTCAAGCTAACATGTCATGCACTAACAAACATACCACAGACATACCATATGATGACATGGAAGACAATGTCCATTGATTTGATGGAAAGGGCGGATGTAAAACCTGAGCGAATCTGTCTGTACTTATGTGTGCCAAGCCTCAGAGATAAGAGGAGATAAGAGGAGATAGTAGGTAAAGACAGGAGGTAAATGTAGAGCAGTTACATGATGTTTTGCTTTTTTGCATCGCTTTATTAGTTTAATGTTTCTATGTCACCGAAGAAGAATGCTACCCCAACTTCCAAGAGGGACGGGGTGAGGGGGAACTCATTCTCTTATCTAGTTGATGTGGGGCGGAAAATGAGGGCAACAACTCTGAGAATGTCAAAAGGATCCCTGTTACTCCCTCCCTTACATTATCTATCAGATTACAAGTTTGTTTAAACTTGAATTTTCTTTTGTTCCCTTCACCCTCCCCAGTAGGTTTCTCCACAAAGCTAATGTCTTTTCACAACTTTTTTATTTCCAAGCTGGGAAAATTATTGCTTCCTTTATTTGAAAGAAACTCTGACTGTGATTTTGTGTCCTTCAGAATTGAAATGTTATTAAACAGGGATCACTCTTTGTTTTTAGTTCCTCAAATGTGAGGATTTGTTATTTTATTAATCTTATGTGATAGTAAAATGATAATCGTTTGGTTTTGGACAGCTGATCAAACAAGTGTTTTAATGATATTACACTGGGGTTTAGGTAGTTTATTTATTTCTTTTGTAATGTTCAGACATTTATAGATCAAAGGACAGTTAAGGAGTAAATAATGCAAAGATTAATTGCTAATTTTAAAAACAAATTGTCAGTTGCAGCCCCAGTATTCTTTTAGCGAAGTCTCAAACCAAGGTTTTCCCTACATTTAAAATGCTTAGGCAGCACACAAGCCAATTTAGGCAGCACATCATCCAATGCAAATGAATTTAAAATCAGTGTGGAAAAGCATAAAATCTCACTACATTAATTTTACCAGATCTACAGTTGAAGTTGGTCCTGTATGGACGTCTTTGGCAAGTTTTATCTTTAAGCATTTTAGGTGTTGTTTATTTTTGTCCAAAATGATAAGCAACTGTATCATTAATATGATGTGACTTTTGCTTGCATGCCCAGCTAAGAGTGCATCTGGTGCATCTGGATTCTGTTGTCAGTCACATTGACCTGCAGTTGCCTTGCTCTCCGCGTCCAGCATCAAATTGAATATTTGCACGGTAAATTGAATGGGAGTTGCTTCCCTGTTAAGATCCCAGATGGAATTGAAAATATAATGAGAAGATTAGAGCCAGGGGGGGGGGGCACCACCAGTGTATGCGGTCATGGAAGTGCCTCTGCTGAGTCACTAAGTCATCACAGTTCATGTGATCAGATCATCTCTGGCCTAAAACTGAGCAGCAAAGGATGAAGGTCAGCTGAGTTATAGTTTATTCTCAGAGGGTAAAACAACTTGAATGGCAACTAACCAAAGCCTGCAAACTTTATATGTGCTGGGTGAAATATAATACCTAAATGTATAACTCCTACATATTTAATTGCATAACAGCATACTATATTCAATACATACTGTCTTTTTAGAATTTGAAAAGTATTAACAGTAAGGACATAATGTCCAATATTTTAAGCTTGATATAAATATATTTAATTGGCTCATCATTTATAGTATAGTCTATACAAGGTCAACAAATAGTAAAAATGATTCATTACAATTTGCCAAACTTTTATCTTTAATTGGCTGCGAAATGGACCTTGAGTTAATGTTTAAATCAAATAGTGTTTTTAAGATAAATAAAGATCT
The DNA here is from genome assembly GCA_029783665.1 of Naso thynnoides. Taxonomy (NCBI): domain Eukaryota; kingdom Metazoa; phylum Chordata; class Actinopteri; order Acanthuriformes; family Acanthuridae; genus Naso; species Naso thynnoides. Next base: position 15,527,536 of record JAQLOL010000025.1, read on the forward strand.
TTCATTGTTATGTTCAGTTTCAGATTATCTAATAAGGGGAAAATAAGATATAAGTTAAATAATCCTGACGACAATTGTTGTAAGATAGGCATTACTTTATAAGTCTTTATACAAAAAAAGCAAAAAATTAAAAACATTTGAGAATATTTACATTTTTTTCCAAGATAAAGTACTTAAACTAATTCAAGATTTAATTGATTTGATTTAATTTGTTTTGATCCAATTCCAAGATAGTTCAGATCAATTTGTTCCTCCACTTCACTTTCTGTTAGCTGGACTAATTAATTAATTGACCAACTGTTTCAGCTAATACACAGATTTTAAAGCCAACACGGCATGCTGTAAAACAGCAGCTTGCCTCTTTTCTTCCAGGAGATTCATTAAGTTTAATGAGCATAACCTGTAAAATAGAAGCATGGAGGTGTAAGTAACAGCAATTGACAAAACAGCAGCTCACGCCTTCTCTGTCCTTAAAGGACAGACAGCCACTCAGGTCCCCAGGGTATTTTTCCTCTCCATTACATTCTTCACATAAAACCAGGCCCTCTTCCTCTCTCCAGCGGTCAGTCTCTCTCCAAACCTGCCACTACTCCTCTTTCACACTCAAACAAACAGCCATTTATTCCCCTTTTCAAACCCAAAGAACTTAATTGGCATAACAAAGAGAGACTTCAGTGTTACCAAATCGTACACAAATGACACCATATTAGGAGCACATAAATACACCCCTCCCTTCCCCCACATTCCAGACACTTGTTTCACTGTGTCCTCCTCACTTACACAGGCCAAGTGTATACATGAGTGTGTGTGTGTGTGTGTGTGTGTGTGTGTGTGTGTGAGTGTGTGTGTGTGTGTGTGTGTGAGAGAGAGAGAGAGAGAGAGAGAGAGAGAGAGAGAGAAATGTTGATTTAAGGGGTTTTATCTGCACAATTGAGTATCTGTACCTGCAATGCTGGACTTACTCACTCTGTGCAGAATTAAGATTTGCTAACAGCTCCAACTTTTTGTCATGTTTAATATGATTAAATAACACGGTGTCAGCATGGTCAAGAGCTTAGCAAGTTCAGAACTATAATTTCTGACCTTCAAACCACTCTTCAAACCTACAATCTGCTCTTCTCTCTCACTTGCATCATCAATTTCGTCTGACTCAAACTTCAATTCTGAGGAGCAGCTCTCTGTTACAGGCCTGCTCTTTCCTCTCCAGCATATCCTTGAATGTTTCCAGAGGTTACATGCTAGGATATTTATTTTGTTATAATGTTGCAGTCGATTCAAGACCGATTTTAAATGAGGTCACATATCATCAACACTGTCCTGTTTGTTTCTGCACAGTTTTTCCAGTGTCAACCCCCCCTGACAGCACAGAGGAAAGCACAGCTAATGCAGGGAAATCATTTCTGTTTTGGAGTGAACCAGCTTCTACTTAGGAAAACTTCTGGCATAGGTCAGCCTGGAAATACTAAGATAACACATTTACCACAAACATTTACATACATGCCCCAGATATATTTCACACGACGTTTAACGCCAACGGGCAAATATTTAGGTTGTTCTGGAGTAACGTAAACGTTAGCTGACGGCGCTAGACCCAAACGTTACTTATCCCATATAACGTTAGCTGCCAAGCTAAAGAATAGAATAACCTCAATTACAAATTACTGTAAGAGATTATTACACAACAAGCTGAATCGAAGAAATAAGCCACATCGCATCAGGGCACCTCCCATAATATAACGTTACTGACAGGTCGTCTGTAACTGTCTGGTTTAACGTTACCGTTTACGTTAGCTGTCCGGCTATAAGAAGTCCAAAACCAAGTGTAAAGTTACCTCTTTCTCTGAAGTTTTTTCTCTGCTCCTCTTCGACAGGCCGCCTACCTTTTGTCGGTGATAATTCAAATGTTTTCGCAGACATTCATTACCGTCTACGCAGAAAAAGTGGGTGGAAAACAACTCCTACGTAAATTAACACAACACAGCAACAAGTTCACTGAGCGGCGACTGCAACCTGTTACCTTTGTTGGGGATGGAACCGTCCCGCCCAGCCTGTCGGGAGAGAGCACGCTGATTGGACCAACGAGCTGATGTGGGCGGGACTATAGATAGCGGCTACGTTTACTATTGGTGAAATACGAATGCCAGTCATTCATTGTGCTGGACCACTTTATGACATTTTGACTAAGAAACGGAAGCCCGTATTTTTGCTACAAATGTATCAACAAAAAGAAAAGCCAAGGAACAAAAGTACCGGTGTGTTCCAGAAAACAGAGATGTTTCAGGATCAGTGATGGAGCGAAGTGAATACAGACTGGTGTCTCATTGTGTTTGTTTCTTCAATTTACCAGTAGATGGCGCAGCTACCTGGTGGTAGGCTAGCTCAACAGCATCTTCCAGGCCGTTGAAAAGAAAAAAAACTTTAATCCGTCTGTTGCAAGTACACAGCCTCCACAAATATTTAACTACAAAAGGTTGCAGCAGTTGAAAGCACCCTACAAATATTTTACAAGTCTAGCAGCTAAGTACTAGCCTGTTAGCTTTCTTTACAATTATTTTATTTAGGTAATTTTGATTGGCGTTCGACTGTTCATAAACACTATTCATCTCGTTTCTATGCTGCAAACTTTTAGATGATTTCTTTTAGAGGTTTTATCCGCGATTTTGTCCCTGAATTTCTGTTTGATTCTACTCTGGTTGCATATTTGGTGTTTTATGCAGTCTGTTGTTATTGTTGCCTTTCTTTACTAATAGATTTTAATTCAATATCAGTTTCCAAGCAAAGGCTAAACTAAAAATAAAATATAAATAAATAAATAAATAAAACGTGCAAAAGTGCATAAATATATTATAAAACAACGTCTGCTTAGGCTTTCACTGCAAAAGTCTGCAAAAATCATCGAGCCTACTATCAGTAGATAAGATTCGTGCACAAGAAAAACACTTCAAATTAAAAAACGCTTAATGCACTGTCATCGCGTCTACTGATGACGTTTTAGAGTTTTTTTCAGTCGTGTACACACTGTAAAAGCTACAGTAAAACTCCTGCCACTGTCCCGCATACACAGCCCCTCCCCAAAATCCAGCGACGTCTGTGCTCACAACTTTCCTTACCATCTCGTCACTTCAGCTGGTCGACAGACTGGACGCACCATCTCACGCTCCGGGAATGGGATCTCTACTGGGCTCAAAGAAAAACTTCGAGTTTTTTCGAGTTTACGCTCTCCAGAAGCTACTTTTCAAACTGCAGGGATAGTTGTCACTGCAGGTGCAGGGTGACAGCAACACAAAGTCATTGGCCAATGACTTCCAAGACGCACCAAGACGGCAAACGTTAGTTTCAGACGTTTAAACTTAGCTCAGCACCATGAAATGGTGAACTTGGTGATAAAGTGATTACTGTAATTTCACACCATAATTACTTCAACCGAGGTGTGCTTAAAATATCTGTGCGTAAAGTTGGAGCTGTTGCGCACGGTTCAGATTTAGTCCAAGTGAAACAATTTATGCGATCTTTAAAAGACAACAAGTTTGTTTGCATTTAAATCGGCAAGAAGCACTGATACATTCACAACCATGGCAAAGTGGTTCAGAGATTTCCCCATCAACCTGAAGAACGGAAACGAAAGGGTCCGCTCGGCCTCTGAATCTGGTCCACAGACTCGGCCCAAACCCTCGTTTTCTCGTGATAGTCTGAAAGGAAATCAGCGCAAAGATGGAGGAGTGGGGGGTTTACTGGTGGGGAGAAACAGGAAAAATTCGGCTACCGAATTGGGTCGTAACAACGCTGGCTCTGGTGGGACAGTCTGGGATAGTTTCACAACTGGAAAAGGTCGCAAGAACTCCAAGGTCGAGACTGGGACATCAGATGAGAACCGCCAGGTCAGAACCTCGAGTTTGGCGCAAGCGTACATCAGCAGGATGATCAAAGTGGACAAACAGGACAAGACCCCCAAACTCAATGGGATAACTGAACAGAAACAGCCTGAGAACGAAAAGGGAAAGTCTGACATTAAAACCACGGTGAGTGGCCGTTAAAGAAGGAACCGAGCTAAAGCAAATTCCTTCTTCTACTTTTTAATCTTTATATTTCATCTGCTTTTTAATTTGAATCAAGCAAGATCAGGTTTAAGTGCTCATATAGCAGCATTCAAGTAAATACTGTTTAGTGCAAACAAACTAATTTGTTTGAGGTCAGTACTTTCCTTTGTTTCCTTCCCACCTCAGTTCATATCCTTGTGTTCAGTTTCCATCACTCTCAAAAGAACACAATGTAGTGAAACTGCATTGTGTCACATCAAACAGGCGTACACAATGCACTGACCTCTTTGCACAAGTATTTCTGCTTGTCCCTCCATTATTTGTCACACACACACTCACACACACACACACACACACTATCAGATCCCTCTCCCTCTACCTGCTCTGTTGTCTCCTGGTAAATGTGTCCTCTGAATAGGTAGAGGAACCCACGAATGTGTTTTCTGAGGGGTCGTTTCTTTCTCATAGCTGATCATTCTGGAGGACTACGCGGATCCTTTTGATGCCGAGAAGACCAAGGAGCAGAGGGAAGCTGAGAGAGCAGGAGTGAATGATGGGTATATGGAGCCCTACGATGCTCAGGTCATCATCACAGGTGAGCTCAGGTTCATCATCTATCTCAGCAGTTACAGTTACAATACAGAAGGACTGGTGTTTGCTTCTTGGCTGCACAAATTTGAAATCAACCTTTCTTTGGTTCAGTGCTGCTCATTAGAGTGTGTGGCTGTTTTCTGAAACCAAAATTGCAAAATTCTAACAATTATGCCATAACAGTTTAATCCCTACCTGTATGAAAACAATTGAGCCCTAATGCATCATAAAGAACACAATAAGAGCAACTTCACATTGTCAAGGATTTTAAAAAGATCAACCAACTTCGGTGATATCATCATGACATAATTTATTTGAGATAAGGGACCGCACTGCAGTTGCATCAGTTTGCTGACAACAAAACTAGATTTACTGTCTTTACTATGAAACCTTTTTGTAGATCATTTGTGTCACATTCTTGCTAAAGGAATGTTTAAAGCTACTTAGAGCCAAACTAGACCCTCAGTCTCTCCGCTGATTTCCCACCCTGCTGGCGGTTGCCATAGGAACAGTGTTGTGCAGGGACAATGGGTGCAGCTTCCTCTTCCAACTTCCTGTCTCCTGCCTCTGTTTCCTTTACACCATTCTCTTGATAGGAAGTTGGTCCCCG
>JAQLOL010000025.1:15532873-15547931 GCA_029783665.1 Naso thynnoides
ATTTTTATTTTACATTATATTTTATCATTTTATAATCGAAGTTCACCTTCAGTTCCATGATACGTCTTTGTTTGTATATCTTGCTTTTGGGTCCCTTCTTGCATACACACATATATACACAACATGCTTAATGGTCCCTTACATGGGAAGAGAATCTAGAGACCCCTCACCCCTTCCCAAAAACTACAGGCCCCCCCCACATTTCCCAGCAGCCAGGAAGTGGCCTGGTCAGCTAGCCAATCAGCAACTGTGTTGACCTTTTCTTCCTGTGGTTCCATTGTTTGGTCACACAATAGTGCAGACACATAGGCTACCTGTCAGACTGCAGAGAACCACAGCGAGTGAAATTCCACGAAAATTACCAACATTTCAAAACAAACACTATTTAGAAGGCAAATCACACAACATGTTGTGAGCCTGCAAACTTTAATTAAAACTATTAAGAATATTATGCATACATACATACATAAATCAAACCAGCATGCCAGTGGGTTTGAGTTGATGAACAAACTCACTAATCCACCTACTGTACAATATATGTGTATGTTATTATAAAATGTTACTTTTGAAATTACTTCCCTGCCTGATGTAGCTGTTGGGAACACATGCTTTTACATCAAATACCCTTGATCTCTGTACAGGACCAAATTGTTATGCAAAAAATAATGCAAAACTTGTCAAAAGTGAATGCTTGACTACAGATTTATTAGGGTGAAAACTTATAAGGTCAATCTCTTTTTTATTGTTATATCCACATTTTACATTGGAAATACACTAAGTTGCTAGTTTATCTGTTGCAAGAAAATACAACTAATACAACAACACTGTAATATTTTGTGTAAAATTTTAATTTGTACTGTTTTAGAGAGGTGCTGAATACATTTTACAGTCATCTTGAGGGCTGTCTGGTCCTGTTTGATGCTCAGTGCTATACTGGGAGGTGTCTTCAAAATTATATCAATTAGGGTACACAAATTATCAGAAATATCTCTCATTATAATGTAACACATTTTAACAGCACCACAAGTAATAGCCCCCTAAATGATCATTAAGTTGAATCAACACTTTTTGTGACCTTTTGATCAGCTGTTGCTCGGTACGTAGAGCAGGTCGTCTACCAGTCAGGGGGTTGGTGAGTTGATAGCCAGGTCCTCTGGTCATCATGTCAAAGTGTCCTTGGGCAAGATACTTAACCCCACATTGCCCCAGATGGCTATGCCTTTGGTGTGGGACTGTGTGTGTTTGAGTCTTGATGAGCAGGTTGGCTCCACCTTGCTGTTAGAGTGTGAATGTGTGTGAGAATGAGTGAAGGCTGACTTGTGTTGTAAAAGTGCTTTGCATGGTTGAAAGACCAGAAAAGTGAATAAATACAGTCTATTTACTAAACAAAATAAACATCTTAACTTTAATGAAGGCTTCTTTGCAGGGCTGTTGTAAGAGATTGCTTTTGTTTTAGCTCAGTGTATTTTATAAATTGGTAGCTGAGTGTGATATTTTTAAGGTAAACCTTGGAGATAAAATGTTTACACTAGAATTTGAAAACTTACAATGAAATTGTTAATCAAAAGGTTTTCAGAACATGAATTTTTAAAATTATATTAATATATTGTATCATGAATGTACTGTAGCTAAATGCTGTATAATCCGTTAATCAAATTTTGCCATATTACATATTTGAAATTGTTGGTTGATGTATGGTTCCTCAAACACATGGACAAAAATCTGCAACAATGACTTCTATCTCAGGAAGGACTCTCAACACTTATATCTGCTTGGTATTGTCTGTAATAAAATAAGTGAAAATCCCTGATCATTCTGTCGCAGAGGTTCGCAGACGGGGCTCCAAAGACCTCCTGAAAGTGTGTGTTCTGCTGGACAGAGGCCGGAAAGAAGGGAAGGGAGAAGAGAGAAAGCCCCCACCCCTAAATATCTATGACACGCCATATGAGGGCGGGCTTGAAGGCGACCGTGAGGGGGTGTGGATCCCTGTCACGCGGCCAGAGTCTGACGTCCGTCCCGCTGGAGAGTATGAACTGCCCTGGGAGTGGAGAAAGGAGGACATTGTTAGAGCGCTGTCAGGTAGAGAAAGGAAGAGAGGGATGATGGGAAGGGTGGGGGTTCAGGGTGTGGAGGAAGGATGCCATGAGCTTTATTTGTACAGCAATGCCACAACAATTTTGTGTTTGCTTTAGAGAGGAAACAAAACAATCCTGCTGAATCAATTTCCAGAGATATGTTTACTTTGGTAGCTCTGGCATGCTTTGATAGAATTTTATTATGAAAGGTTGATATTGTCTCTCCTGCTTCCTCCAGCTCAGTTCGAGGCAGTAGATTGTTCTCCCACTAAAGAGAACGGTTCAACCTCCGGCCGCCAGCAGCAGCAGCAACAACAACAGCAGCAGCAGCAACAACAAACCCTGAGGCAGAAGAACTGGAATCACAAAACACTTGTTCCATCTTCTCCGTCCTCCTCCTCTTCTCCTTCCTTTCCATCCTCTCCCATTCTCAAACTCTCCCCCCTCACACCTCCATCTCCCTCTTTTCCCACCCTCAAACTCTCGCCCCTCTCACCATCTTCTAGTCTGAACAAACTCTCTCCTCCATCTCCTACCTCCCCCAGTGCCCCACTGGATGGGGAGGCAGCCAAAGTGGACTCCAGCCTGCCTCTAGAGAAACAGAGGTAAGGACAGAGAAACACTCATCCATAGGAGGGAAATGTTGAATATGATCAGAGTGGAAAGAGTACAAAAACATTTTACTTAAGTAGAAGTACTGTTACCTTGGTGAAGTCTTACTTAAGTAAAAGTAAAAAGCAGCTTATTTAAAATGTACTCAGGGTAAAAGTTAGTTACTTTAGGGGGCCGGGAAGGGGGGATAATATCATCTCTCCATCTCCATCCGTTTTCATCTCTGCACGCCAACGTCCCTTTGTTGGCTTTGCCCTGCAGTTTGTAAGCCAGAGCCAATCAGGTGGACAGTTACTGGCACACAGACTGCAAGCACCAGTTCATAAAAAACTTGGAGAAAATTATTGTTTCAGTTTTTTTGGATTAGCTCTGGATTAGCTGGATTAGCTCTTAAACTTCCTAAACTGAAACCTGTCGACCGTATCGGGCCATCATCAGCCAAATGTGCATCGTGACAAACTGAGTTGTTCACAGCATGTATTTTATTATGCTGACATCATGGTAAAGAATGCTCACTGGTAGTCATTACTCATGCCAGTAGCAAACAAATAATATAAAAAGAATAAATATGACATTATATACACAAACAACAGATTGAATAGATCCCTCTTACCAAACAATACGGTGACAAAAAATGTAGGAAAACCATTACATTAAACATTCTATAACTTATGAAACAGTAATGATAATTTTGCTCGTGTTTTTTGAATGGGTAAAAATAATTTGACAACATATCAGAAGTAGGGACTGGTCAGTATATTAACCTGCCAGTGTTGTCAGTCGATATTGGCTTTTCGTTGATATTATCGGTATCGGCATATATCTTCTTCAGCATGTCCTCATATAAAAAGTGTATTTTAAGGTTGGAAAAAATGCTTGGACTAGTGAATTAAAATTATAAGTTACAAAGTTTGTCCAGCAGAGGGCAGCCCATTATTTAATAACTAATAAGTGAAGCGTTTACTGTTCAGTGCACTGATGTTTGAGATAAAGTTTGTTTAAATGTAAGATACCCTGCCTCTGTTACATATCTCTGTCATTTGTCAAGTATTTAATAACCACATTTAGCCGATTTAACATCAGCCAATATATCAGATATCAGAATTTTATTGCCCCCTTACATCAGTATTGGCATTGGTGCAAAGTTCCCATATTGGTTGGGCCCTAATCAGGACTGGTACTGTAGCACTGGATACAGCAAGCGAGTCAAGGGTTCTAATCCAAGCTGCTTTCATGCAGGATGCTTTAAAACATGTAGGTCAGTGAATTGGAAACTCCTAAAAAGTCCATAGGACGGAGTCTAAAGCTTTTTTCTGTTTATAAGTCTTTTGATAGACTTGTGATCTACCTCTCACCCACTGCACCCTCATCCTTGAATAGGATTAGTGGATTGAAGGAATTAAATAAATGAGATGAAGGTTGAGACCTTTGGTTGCCTTTATCTCATGGCTGTGTATTATTAGTACTTAACAAAATTAACACTACATTTCTCAAAAACTCTGCAGACAAAAGTCCACTCTCTGTCACCTTGTCTGCCTTCCGTGTTTCTCTGAGTTGTATAAATATGCATTTTTTCTTTTCCTGATGCTTTTGCTGTATGTGCTTTTATCTGTGTTGGTGAAAACTCAGGACGAACAGGAAACTCTTCAGTTTTTGGCTGAAAATCAATCTCCCATAATAAAAGTTGTAGAGCAATCAAGCAGATTTCCTCCAACATCTGATCAGGTGACTCACAATGTCAAATACATTGCAGAGGCTGCCAGTCTTCTTGGCCAAAATCTCACATATATTCTACACTTGGCACAATTTTCTTGGTAAAATTGGCATTTAGCACTAAAAGCATTAGCTTTAGCAGCTGCCCTTGAGGTAACCCGTGATGAGGTGCTGGACATAAACGCAGGGGGGAGGTGCATCCTCGAGGTGAGGCTCACATAGACAGGAGAGACTTATTTAAACATGGCCTTTTTTCTAATGGAACACGTGGGGAAACATGCTTAGAGCATGTTGGCATTTGTTCCTCTAATGTTGATGCTGAATGTCAGCATGTTTTGCCTCCAAGCACCAAGGCCACATACAAACAGCATGTTTACGTATGTGACTCTAACCTGTGGCCACTGTCACTCCACACAGCCACATATATTATGTTTGTCCGTTTTATTTATCTCTTTGCCCTCCCACGTTCACCTTTGACATTGTTAACGCATTCAGGCTGCAGCACACTGTATTACTGTCCGTGTGATTTATGGCGACGGTAAATCTTTGTTGGTGTTGGCATGTTTTGTTCCTCCGGTCAGTCTCTTTCTGTTTTCTCTCTCTCACCATCATCACCTATCATTAACTTGACATCCGACTTATCTCCATATGTCATTGCGCTATATGTCAGTGATCTGCTGTCTCTTTCTCTTCATCTCCCCCTCCCCCTCTCCCTCCCTTCCTCCCTCGCCTCTCCAAGCTGGTACCATGGCAGTGTGAGTCGGCAGCAGGCTGAGGCTCAGCTGCAGCGCTGCAGGGAAGCCAGCTTCCTGGTGAGAGACAGCGAATCAGGAACCAGCAAGTACTCCATCGCTCTGAAGTGAGTGCGCTGATGTGTGTACGTGTATTCCTTTGGAGTGTGTGAGTGTGTTTGTGTGTGTGTTGAGCACAGTGCGTGCAAGCTATATAATGCAACATGTACATATTTATTTATAGCGCTTCTTTTATCCACTTTTGTTTAGCTGCATCACAATCTCAGATTTTTTTTGACTGAGTTACTGCGTGACAGTCTGAAATGTTGTGCTTGGAAATCAAATGTGCTTTCCCGAGTTTAATACCTTCTTATATAATACCACACGCAAAAAGTGACTGAGCCTGTGTTTGGCTATTTTTAATAATTACTAAAGAGCTACACCAACTGACATTACGGTGGCATTGAACCAATTTTTTTTTTCTGGGGGGGGGGGGGTTACACAAACAATAGTTTGCTGATGCTGTCATGCTTAGCTTTAAAAAATTCAACTTGGATCCCTTTTTAGCTGTGTAGTTGCTCTGCCACTGTAAATGATTAATAAAAACTGTTGTGTTGGGGGTGTCAACTTTTTGCGGCATCTGCATGCCAGAAAAAGTTTGAGAACCGCATCTCTAAGGCGTTAATGCATGATAATGTGCATGATAATGTGTGTCATTTGTAGAGTAGACACTACAGATAAGCGTGCCAGGAACAGACTCTCAAGGATAAAGGCTGAAATCTTGTGGTGCAGTTGTGGTCTTGTGTGTGTGTGTGTGTGGGTTCATGTGTGCATGCGCCTGAGTGCACATTTGTTGTACGCTGCTCATCCTTGTGAGAGTCCACATCATTAACCCCATTTACATATCCACTGAACTCTGAATATGCACAGCCTCATGCAGGGAGATAAGAGAGAACATTATTTCAGTTATGACATCTATATCATTTTCCATTCTTCAGCTTTTTATTACTTTAAGCTGTAACTATTGTTGTGAGTCTTTTATTGCTTTAGCTGTCTCTTCTAACAACACACCTTAATTGTTGTGTGTCTTTCATTCTGTCTTGTTCCGTTAGGACCAGTCAGAACTGTGTGCACATCATCGTGGCTCAGACGAAGAGCGTTAAGGGCTTGGGCTTCACCCTGGATCAGAGTAGCTGTGTCTTCTCAAGTATCCCTGAGCTGGTCCACCACTACTGCACACACAGACTGCCTTTCACTGGAGCAGAGCACATGACCCTGCAGCATCCTGTGCCCAGGCCACACTGAACATGCGTAAAGGACAAACAAACACACTGGGCCATAAACACACATGCGCAGAGACATGTATTAAGCATTTATGCACAAATGCACACAGGCACACACATTGACTTGTTAAGACATGTGTGTACACACATGCTTAAAGACATGCTGCTTTGGATTTGTCAAGCGTACCAGAGTACCCTAATGAGTTTGTGTTTGTGGCTCTTCCATGCACTACCTGGTGGTCAGTATCATGCATTACAACAATAATTGTTCACATTTTAGTGGTAATTATTGGCAAACTAAATTCCACATGACACATACAACCCACTGAATGTATCTGGGCAATTAAATCGAAGGCAACTGGACTTAGTAATATGTCTGTGAAGATGTTTCACCTCTTATCCAAGGGGATAAGAGGCGAAACGTCTAGTCCAGTTGCCTTGGATTTAATTGCCCAGGTAACTATGACCTGGACGAATGAGAACATTCACAGACAACCCACTGGATGTACTTTTTAATACAGGAAAACCATCCACTCTGTCATGTAGGGCTGCATAATTTGAAAAAAACATGTAATTCCGATTATTTGAACTGATATTGCAGTTGTGATATGATTTGTGTTATTATGGGGAAGGATCATTTTTACATCATTATTCACATTTTTATTGAGAAACATAAGAATGTTCATGGTGTGATTTTTGCAGGGATCTGTACTAAACAAAGATGTTTTCCTAAATCTGTAGAATATTGTGAGTAGGTCAAGACAACTCCTCAGCACCACAACAGTTGAATTAAATGGTATTTTGACACGCACATTTCTCCTTGAACATAATTGTGCCTCCCTGCAGCTAAAAAATTGCAATAAGTCATATTGCAGTTATGATGAAATTTCAGTTAATTGTACAGCCCTACTGTCATAGCTGGCATATTTGCCTCTTTGTCTTTTCCATTGACCTTACAGACTATACTCAGTACCAAGCTATCCAAAATGATTTCTCTTGTACCTGAAACACTGCCCATGAAGCACTGCACTTACTATAACCAGTCGGATGTTTGAAGTAAATGGAGAGGTTTATAAGCGCCTCATGGGATGCCCTTGCACAGAGGTGCTGACATCATCAATTACCACCATGCCATCAAGTTAGGTGTGGTCTGCAAGATCAATACACCTGATTAGAGTATATTTATTCATCCATCTGACGTGTCAATCAGTCTATTGATCTATCCTGAAAATCAGGCTCACTTGGAAACCACTCTGTCTGTCAAGAGAAAGAGCTTTATTGATTAGATGATTAGCGCTTGTGTAGTGGGAGGGGTCTAATAACATTAGAGTGCTGTGTCAGCAAAAATTTCTTGAGTGTTTGTAAGTGTGCAAAATAAATGTCGATAAATGTGCCTTCACTGTAATCTAAATCTAATGTCTTACTGTATTGTGAATGGATTGACCTGCTTTACCCTAAAATGTACCTTTGCATAAGTGATGTATGTATGAAGTGATTGTTGGATATTGTCAGATTTTTTTACACTAACCACATAATGATGTGGCCTGTATGTTATTGTGGTAAGACTTCCATTAAATAAATAAAAGAAAATGCATATATATTGAAGAAAAGCAGTGTCATTATCAGACATGCTGGCAGCAAAAAGTCAAAGCAAGGGTTCAGGACAGAAAAAGGCACAGAAACAGAGACGAGAAGCAGAATCTGTGTGCTTTTCTCTTGAAGCTGTAAAACCATTGACCTGAGCATGAAATCAATTACAGTTACACACACACACATGCAACATCATGCATGCACACGCACTCACCTATTTGCAGGCAACAAAAACAGACAAACATGAGCGCTCCGACGTAAATAGTATACACATAAATAGCATTTACACAACCCAAAAGGTGGCATAGTTAAATCCTCGCCAACACACACACGTGTCTCACAAAATGCAGAGAAGCTTTATCCTCACTATAATGCATGGGGGCATCTGTTTGGGGGAAGATATGTCTTACCAGTAAACACCAGTGTATTGGTTGCATGAGTATCTTTTGACTGTGTGTGTGTAGGGGTGTATGTGTGTGTGTGTGCAAGCGAAAGTCTATCCATGTGTGCGCCCATGTGTGCTTTTATGTGTGGTGTGCATGCAGTCCTGTATGTGTGTGTGTGTGTGCGTGTGTGTGCGTGCATGAGAGAGAGAGAGATGTAGAGAGAGCGAGTCAGAATTTTTCTGTTCAGGGATTACCAGGTTGCCATGGTGATTAGTTAGAGTGAGGTAGGGCCATCTCTACGGGGGAATGAGGAGAGGGAGGAGAGAGGGAGGTAAGAGGGAGGAGAGACTGGCTGCAATATAAAAAAAGAGCTATGAATACCCATAGTGGCCATAGTGGCATAGTAGCAATGTAGCTCACCCACAGAAGCTTGCTCTGTGAATGGAGAGCATGCAATGCCAGAAATTAGTGAGTAAAAAGTGATTAATGCCTTTCCTCGCCAGCTCTTAAAGCAGAGATGCGTCATTGATTCTATGACACCTCCTCAAAAGATCGAAGCGCAGGGTCGACTCCCGAACAAACTAAGCTTTGTATAAAGACTCCGCATGGACTTGAATCCAGGATTTTTCCAGTTGAAGAGTCTTTCCTAATCTTAGCCATCCTGCTGCCCTGTGTGTCACAAAATGGAAATGTTACACAACAGCAGCCACCACTAACTATCCCCCTCCTTCCATCTGTGTGATCTGTTGTGGTTAGTCCTCTGTGTTCCTTTAATTAAATCACAAAGTAGGTCAAAACAAACAAGAAGCCCGAGGTGTTGGACACATGATTCTTACAATGTTTGTCAGCCCGTTTTTTGGAAATGTTGCATTCAGTAGCCATCAGACCTACAATCTTATCTGATTATATAAGTTTTCTTGGCTAAAAACATGGAATTTTTCATTGCTTATCACATTTTAGCAATATGTGGTGTTACAGGAAAGGGACGATATTTTAATATCTTAGAATGTATCAGTGGTGAAAGAGGGATTCAGATCCTTTACTTGACATCGAAATATTAAAATACAACTAAAAATGCTGCCTTTTAACTGTTCGGTAGAAGGATTCTCAGCAAATATTGTACAGCAAAATGACAGTGTTATGCCACTATAATTTTTCTAGCATAGCTTATATTAACTATTATTGCTAAAGTGTTAACATACAAGCAACATTTTGATATTGCGTTTGAGAAAGAGCTATCTCTGACTACATCTTATATCACTGGATTCGTCAGTCTGTTGTATATCCATTAGAGGACGTGTTTTTCACAGGGGGAGTGGCCTAATGGTGAGGCCTTGGGTTTACCTATTTTGTTATACCTGGGGATGTATTTTTAGTAGCATAGATGCAACTAAATGATCAAGAAATATTACAGTAATACTACAGGAAGCAATCTGCCTTGATGATCCTCTTGCTCTCCCTGGGCTAAACTACGCTATTAATCTTATCAATCAAGTAGGGGACACTGTCTCTACAGTATATAGGCTACAATACAGCACAGAGTATTTATAGTAGATAGTTTAGAAAAATGTATTGATACAAGACAAACTGATGGAGAGACAGGACTGAGAATAAAGGTACTACCAGTTCAGGGTATACACAGGTATACAGAGTATACTCACTTATTTTTCAGTCTGCATTGAGTATACCCACTTCTAAATCCCCTCTGATGCGCATCATTCAACAGCGCTGCAAGCCACTTTCTTTTCTTCATATTTTTTCTTGCACTCATTGTCTCTGTTGAATTGGGTTGGTTGGGTTTAGACATGAGGATTGATGATTGATAAGTTAGGGTGTGAATATCACTGTAAGCCAATCAGAGGCAGAACAGGGCAGGTCATGCCTTCGCCACCCTGGGTAAAAGGGCCCACCTGCCCTGTTGGTTTATAACGCAACAAAATGTGGCCTTTGAAGTCATTAAGGTAAGGTGAAGTGAACTACTAAAAAATTTGCTTTAAGAATTACAAATGACTTTACAACGCTACATCACTGTTGTTAGCCAGCAGTTCAGCTAACGACAGCCCAACTGTCAAATTTAGTTTTGAAATATTTTATTAAAAAATCAAATATTGAGTTATCGATCAGTCTATATTCTGACTGTGGGCCAGTGATGATCGCAAAATCTCCACCTCTGTGGTGGCTTATGTTGATTTCAAAATTACCCTCCTTACTCGTTGAAGTCAAGCAGCAGAAGTTAACTGACAATGTGCAAATAGGCCTACTACCATCCCGTTTTTGGATGAACTAAACATGCAAGAGTAATCTTACATACCATTGTCTTTAACACGTCACTGTTAAAAAGGAGTCCTTTGCTGGATGGGCTGCTTAAAAAAAATTTGGCACATAAATTAAGAGTATACCCACTTTTCCAGGCACCACTTCACCAACTACTCATCTGTCTGCTACTTCAGTACCACGGACAGCCCCATGGATTTATCAATACTCAACACAGTTTGGCGACTGATACTTCAGGGCTGTTGTCGGGGTCATAGATTACAACTTGCACAAACCTCAGTCAGATAAAGAATCAATGAGTCACGCGGACAAGATTAACATATTCAACTAACGACCCCTCTGAACCTGCACCCTTTCTACTGCTGAGGGACAGAGAGCGGGGGATGGCAGGTTAACAAGGGGGATGCATTTTGGTCAATTTGCTCTCAAGGGAGACGGCATTCCCATCTCAAAGTGCCTACTGAGTGTATCATATTTTATGAGATGATCTAAGTTTGGTGTTTACATTCAAATTTTAAGTTGTGGCAATCAACATGACTTTGTTTTACACTTTTTAATGAGTCTCTGATCCTTAGTCTAGACATGGATGTTGTTAATCAAAATGTTGCCCACATTTGACAAAACCACAAGAAATAATTGCAGCCTGCAAAAGACAGAATGACAGCTGGAGAGGAAGGGACAGAGGAAAGAGAGAGAGACAGAGAGAGGGAGAGCGTGAGGGGGTGTTAGGGGAAGACAAGCACTTGTGGGGGTCCCAGCTTTTAAATAATTCAGAGAGAGAGACTCACAGCACTCAGTGCAGAGGAGGAGCACTGTCAGGTCAGCTCATTCATTGCAGAGGAGAGGTAGAGAGGACTGTGAGAGGGAGAGAGGAAGAGCACATAAAGATAGCACGAGAGAGGAAAACATTACAGCGGAAGAGTTTGCCTGTGTGTGCATGCATATGTGTGTGTGTGTGTGTGTGTGCGTGCGTGTGTATGTATGCATTGTGTGCATTTACGCATGAGTGTGTCTGTGCGTGCTGTGTGCCAGCTGCGCATGTGTATTCTTTTTGTGTGTGTTTGTGATGGAAATAGACAAAATGAAGGAGAAACAGGTCGTTTCCTCCTGAAGCTTTCTGGTTTCTCTTAGTCACCACGGCAACCGCCTCCTCCCCCCATCCTGCACTCCTGTTTACTTAGTTTACTCTTCCCCCATCCATCCCTCCCTCCATGCCTCCCAAGCTTTTTTGACTCCCCTTCTCTCCCTCCTCGTTGCATTTTGATCCCTGTGCCCCTCTTTATGTGCTGCGTACTCTCCACCCTCTATCATCCAAATCAGTTGTGTATTTCTCTTATCATCAGGCCCGTAACTTTCAGCATGACCCTCAATGAGCAACGCAACAACAACAAGCAGCAGTGCTCATTCCAACTTACCTGGCTGCACTCCTTTCCTGTACCTTCCTCCCTCCTCATTTTACTATTCAGTTCCTGGATGTTTGACTTTGTGGATTGGGATTAGAGGTTATTTTGGTGGCCTATAAGAAAAGAAACATTTAAGGAACGAGCGACAGTAAAGGAAAAATAGAAAGAAGAAGAAATCACATAGGAGAAGGCAAGGCATACCCTTGCAGCTTGTAGGATGGAGATTATTTACAGAATAACGGCTACATAGACTCAGGCAGTCCTGGAATGCGAGGTTATTTTAATTTGCAAAGATGTGAAGTGTTGCAGGCAAAAACACAGTTATGTACAACTGCAACCTTTTGGCTACATTTGTAGAATTTCTTAGTAATGAAAAGGCCTAAAATTGAGATGATATCAGATTTACAGCATCTATTTCTTTGTAGCTGCTTAATGAAAGATATATTTTATGAGATACGAAATAAAAAAAAGTTGTCACAACTACTTGGCCTGAGGCTAATATTAAAGATAAAGCAGGTAGAGACGAAAGATGTCATTAAGTTTGACAGAGTCGCTATGAAGTCACTATTAGCACCACAAACAGGCTGTACGTGCCTAACAGTGCTGAATATTACAGTATCTGGTGATGTGTGACTTTGTGCGGGGAAGACACTGGCATCGCTAGCCGAGCTGTGGAGCCTCTGAGGTATGCCACATCCTCCCTTCCCGCCTCCCTCCCCCTTTGCTCCTCCGCGCGCCCCTCGCGCCCCGCCCCCGCCTCTCCAGCGCGTCGCATCGCTGAGCGGCGTTCAGCACCAGCACGGACAGCCTGCACCGCACGACCCAGCGCAAAGCTCACCTGGCCCCCGCCGAGATATTTCCATTTCCCCCCTTTTTTCGGGCGAAGACGCGTGGACCGACGGAGAGCCCTGACGTCACTATGCCAGGTAGAGACTGAAGGGAGGTTAGGGTCGTGAGGAGGAGGGGGTGTAACACTGCGGGCGTGCTTGGGGTGGCCTCTCCATCGCGGTGCACACCTTTCGGACTCGGACGCACGTAGATGATGGACGGCTGGCCGCCGCTGCTGCTGCTGGCTCTCCTCGCCATTGCGGGAGGTGAGTAACTTGTCCGTTTATGGCTCCATCGACGCGCCTGTGTGTGCTTCGTCACCTTTATAGGGCCAAAAACACCGTGCGCTCGTGCATCCATGGTGTCGGAATAGGTTTCTTCAAAGTAATAAGAAACAAAAGTGGTTAGATGCTGAGGAGAGACGGAGGTGGAGAAAGCGACTCTTTCATTGCTGTGTCACCATCTTTCTCATAACAGCAGCGAGCGCGACGGAATGATGTCGTGGAGAAATATTGCCCACTCCATATATTACATGCGCACAATGAGGAAGCATTAGCAAATGCAAAAGCTAACATGATATTATCTGTTCAAAACATCACAGAAATCCTTTTATTTAGGGCATCTCTTGCACTCAGTCTAATGCGTTTAGAGGCCTTATTTCATAAAGTACACCATGTGATTGTGCATCACAGTAACAGTATTGTATGGACTCACGGGTGAGGTTGCTGTTAGATTTAAGCTGGGTTCTTTAGGGTTATGCACTTTTTTGCAAGAAACTACAGAGAATGTGGCCAATGCTGAAGACGTTTGCAGCATTTCAAACTAATTATTTTTGCTTCCCTTTGGCTGAACATTAATAAGTTGTATGAAATAACACAGGCAGCAGACAGCAAGCCGTTTCCAGTGAGTGTGCAATCCACAGAACATTATTGTTCTTTAAAAAAACAAACAAAGCTCCAAACCATTGGCAGCAATTATCCCTTTCTCACTTCTTATATTAGAGAGAGGGAGGGGAAGAAATTATGTTATTTGTCACCCCCCACTCCCTCCTCTCTCTCTCTCTGTCTCTCTCTCTGTCTCTCTCTCTGTCTCTCTCTCTCTCTGTCTTTCTCTTTCTCTCTCATTAACACTGAGGTCTTGCATTGAGTGGGCAGGTTAATGAGAGCCAGGTTGAGCTAAAACAACTTCTACATCCTGTCATCAGAGGACAAATGATGTGTCATCCAGCAGCATGGGAAAGCCTCCTGCCTCTGTGTAAAAGCACAGACAAATAAATTGTCTTAATGTCTCAATGGAGGACGAGCACTGAGTAGACAGTCTTATTTACAACGCTGCTGCTGTAGTGCATTCGGAGCAAATGAGGTATGTGTCAAGTGTT
Source organism: Naso thynnoides (assembly GCA_029783665.1). Taxonomy (NCBI): domain Eukaryota; kingdom Metazoa; phylum Chordata; class Actinopteri; order Acanthuriformes; family Acanthuridae; genus Naso; species Naso thynnoides. Next base: position 15,547,147 of record JAQLOL010000025.1, read on the forward strand.
AAGCTATTAGGGTGTTTGGACATATTTTATCTCCATGAGCTGGCTCTAATTCGGTGTTAATTTCTGCTCAGTGAGAGTTTGTTCCAAGCGGAGCGGAAAGAAGCACATCGGGTGATTGGCTGAGTTACGGCTGCCTGAATGTTTTCAGCCAATCCATAGTAGTGACAGGGCAGAGGCTGGCTCAGTGCCTCCGAGCAAAAAGACTGTTTGTCGCTGTGTAGTAGCACGCGCTTTACCACACACCCTAACACACCTCCGTCCGCTTACACACACACACACACACCCACCCACACACACACACACACACGCACACACACACGCACACACACATGACTGGCCATCTGCCTCACTTTGACGGACTGCTCATCAGCAGCACCTATGGCGACAACATGCTCCTGCTTTCTCTCTGTCACACAAACACTTTTATTCGATATGTCACACACACACACACACACACACACACACACAAAGAGAGCTTTACACCATACAGTTCATCACAATGCATTTAGAAACACTCACAAGGACATACACATCAAACACATTGACCTCCATTAACCTGCCATTTATCATTTCAAGCACTAACGTCAGGAACACTTGCACACACACACACACACACACACACAGAGAGAGTAAGCAAACACATACTGTAACATTTTGGGAGTAAAGTCATTTTTGATTATGATTATATATTTTTGTTATTATGCAGTCATGTTGCACAAAAACACAAACACTTAGATATACATGCATCTATAAGAATCAGATCAGATCTCGAAGAAGATAAAAAG
>JAQLOL010000025.1:15548072-15565420 GCA_029783665.1 Naso thynnoides
TAAAATGAAGCAATAAATACTTACAAGAGCACGGAAATAACTAAAAGTTTGAATTATATAGAAACCGAGAGGCTGTGGTCTCCTTATATTGCAATAAACAATTAATTAAACAAAATATAAATATGTCAGCAAAAATAAAACAAACTAAAAACTAGTGGAAAACTTCAAATAGAACCAACAGGACTGTGTTTTGTTTTAGGTTCTGCTTTAAACTTGCATAATATTTGGCTTCCCTAAGCGATCGCTTGTGTTTGTTGATCATTCCTGAGTTCACAAAGAGGTATGTGCAACAAAAGAAAAAACACTACCAACATCAAATACCACTTTAAGGAAGCTTCATAAGCAGTGGAGTATTAATGAGTCATCTTCCCTTAAGGGAAGCAAATCTGATTAGCATCGTCCTTATTCTTCAGAGACTATGAGTTCAATCCACACACAAACACACGCAAAACACACATTTGAAGAAAAGCTTGTAGTGGAGGTAGTGATTCCTCTTAAAGAAGCAACAAACACATAAAATTGACTCATGAAAGGACAACATGTGCACAGATTCGGAGTAAGCTATGAATTCTCACATATAATGAGAAATGGATGAGAAGAAAATATCCAGTATCAGAGCAAACATTGGTGGTGCTGGAATTTGAAGCAGAAAAAGTCAGACCTTTACACCTCCAGACGTGCAACAATACTTTCTTACATAAGACTTCAGCACACGCTCAGACACACAAACATGCGCAAAAAGGAGTCTCGCAGTCAGAGGCTGTGCAAGGACGCTCAAGGACATTTTATTTCACCACCTGTCTCAGACACTGCTGTGAGGATTTGACCATCCTGTTGTGTGAGGCGGATGTCTCTTGTCATTTCCACTGCGGGCCATGCATAATAAACAGGCCTGTGGTGCTGCACTGACCTGATGCAGGAGGTTACAGGATATGGAGCACGGTGTGCGACAGTCTCATCGACCGAGCATTTAAAAAAAACAAAGCTCTCGGATTAGTTTTAGAGTGGGGCTTTTATCAGCCACATCTTAAAACAGACGTATTTGACGCACAGCCAAAGTCATCCTTCTTTGCATGTGTGACTGTGTGAGTGTGTGCATGCTCCATAACGTTTGTCTGCTGCACTATGAATGCACTTAGTGAATATCAACTAACCATTTCCTTGGCAGTGCTACAGTCTCGAAAGTTCTGCTAAGTCGGTTTAGCCTGTCATCACTTTCCTGCTGCACTGTTTCAGCCCACTGATCTCTGCAGCATCTCAACCTGCACATTACAACAGCCCTCCTATTGTCTCTCTCTTTCTGGCTGTCTCTCTCTCTCTTACTCTCTGTCACTTTCTGTCTTCATCTCACTCTCTCATCTTGCTCCGTCTCTATCTCTTTGGACTGACTCCCAGTTCACAGCAGCAACAGGATCAGATCGGCGGATAAGGTCTGCATCTGCGATTAGAAATGCACAGCAGTCACACAGCAGAGGCCTTTGCATTTGTATGTGAGAACGTGTGTGATTCCGTATGTAAAACCATGTTCTCCCATGTGTGATTTGTGCAAGGTTGTGTGTGTGTGTGTGTGTGAGTCAGTGTGTTTGTGTGAATGAATGTGCAGCAGTAGTAGCAGCGCACAGCAGTGTGTGACCCTGGAGATTAGCGGGAAGCAGAGGGAGAGCACAGAGGTTTAATAGAAACTTAAGCGGTGGAGAAGAAGAGGCAGATAAGAGCTTGGAAAGTTAAGAGTTTTATTAAGAATATTTTAAAAAAGCAAAAGGTTGAGTTACGTTAAGGCGAGGCTGTGCTTATATTGCCCTGATGCAGGTTTATGTTAAGTGTGTTCAAGATAACGCTTCCTGTGGTGATAACTTGTACGAGAGATAACATTTTATCTTCCCTGTAGAGAAATGATCATAGATGTTAAAGCACCTTGGTTTGGAAAAATGTAACAAAGTTAGACAAAAAATAGTACAAGATTGCATTTAATTTGATCAGGACTCCTGCAAGATCATACATAAATCCAGATGTGATCTAGAGATGTGTATTGCTGTCAGACAGGCCGCCTCCAAGCTCTTCATGTGCACGTATTATTCTCAGGCAGCAGGCCTCAGCCTCGTGATAACATGGCCTCGGGATTTATGGGCATCCAAATAATAGCTCAAATAATAGCTGTTATGAGAGGCGTTATGCAGTTCAAATGATGTATTTTATTGCAGTCTCTGAAATATGCACCACTACAGTTAGCAAAATGCACCTTCTTTCATCCGGCAGCTAGGCTCCTTGGGCTGTAAATAATACAAATAAACTGCACTTTATGTCCCCAATATGAGGATTTCTGGCCATATTAAATCAGAGCTTCTGACACTTTTCAAGAACTCCTTAGTGTTCTTAACTACTTAAGTATGTTCTTCTGAAATTTGGAAGATTTGGAAAAAGAGCTTTGCAGGTTCAAGCTGAAGTTGTAAAATAGTACAGTTTTCAGTTTACAGTTTTCTCTGTGGTCATATTAATGCTTTTGATTTATAGTAAAGGGTCTCACAAGAGTGTCTTTGGAGTAGAGCCTGACCCATATGGGATTTTTGGGGCCGATGCCGATACCAATATTTGGGAGTAAGAAAATTCTGATATTGTATTTATCTGCTGATATTTTGAATGTGGTTATCAAATACATGTAACAAAGATACGTCATGGGGCAGGAAATCCAACAAACTTTATTCCAAACCTCAGTGTACTGACCAGTAAACACTTCACTTATTACCAGTTAAACAATGGACTGCCCTCTGCTGGACAAACTACATGATTGCACCATTTTAAATCACTAGTTCAAACTTCTTTCCTAGCCTTAAATAACAGTCTTAATGTCGATACTTATAGGAGAACCACAACCCCGATACCAATATATCTGCGATAGGCCAATATCGTCAAACCAATATATCGGTCTGGCCCTGCTTTGGAGTTTCGGAAGTATATTTACAGAAGATATTCAGTTTGCAAAGTTGTAAAAAAAAAAAAAAAAAAGGAGCAGCAGATCTTGACATTTTAAAAGCTGAAACAAGTGAAAGTTCTGAATTTTTGCTTGAAAAATAACTTAATTTTTTCCCATTAACATATTAACATTTATCAAAAATGTCTTCTGCCTTATCTTTTAAAAGATAATCGCACATTCTTAATTTAACTGCGTCTAATTGTTTCAATAAACAATTAATTTATATGTCAATGTTTGGATCTTGTCAACTTTTCCTACAATCTTTGTGTATTTACAGTGTTTCTGGTTCAGTATATTTCATTAATTTATTTGCAAATACAACATATCAGTATTAGTAGCATCATGAGCCTTGCGGTTCTCCAAAGGACTGAATTAAGCACAGTATTTAAGTCGATGTGCACACTGGGATTTGCATTGATGTTAAAGGATGTTTCCTCGTCATCATCAGTAATTAAACTTGGCGACACTTCTCTTGACTCTGGAGTTTGTTGAATTTGGCGACAGTGAACCTTCCGCTCTCTGTAAGTCCGCTGTGTGATGGCTTTGTTTTTTTTAAATGTTGTGATATTGCAGCCGAATGGAGGATCAATATTAATATCTCAGTTCTACGGGCACTACAGAGCCAATTGGATGTTACCAGTAGATCAATGGATCTCTCCATTATTGATTTAAGAATATTTCAACATAAAAGGTCCCAGCTGCAGCCAAAAAGCCTCTTTGGCAGAGCACAGAAAAGACACAAGAGCAGAGAGAGATCCTTCTTTCCCTCCAACCTTTTCTCATTTGAGTGAGCCGTACAAATAGAGATCATCGCTGTAATAGTCTTAGCGGGATAATTCAATTTAGCTCTTGCTTCGCCCTCATTTTCTCCACATTTGTCTTTACAGCGCATGTGGACTCTGGCCTATAAGTAGCTCCATAAACTGCATCCTGTAAAATGTATTGATTGATGATTTTATGCAGTATTCCAAAGTGTGAGTAGGACCTGCATCTTTTCTGAGGTTGATCAGCCTGCAGATGAGTGTGTGCAGAAGACAGAAAGACAGACAGCTGTAGTTGTGAGGCATTCTAACACTAAACATGGCTTCCATCCTGTCTGCTCCTGTGCTGTGTCACTGAGGTCTGTGTGTGTGTGTGTGTGTGTGTGTGTGTGTGTGTGTTTGCACATGCATGGTGGTAAGTAACTTCCCCAGCTCCAGAGTCTAATGGGGAGCCCTGCTGAAATATTTATAGGGTCACATTAAGTTTGCAATATTTGCACTGGAAAACACGCAGAATACAACCCGAGCTACCAGCAACATTACAACCACTCAGCTTGGCCTTTAGCATGACGGAGTGTCGTATGTGGAGACAGAGGAAGAGAGAGATCAGTCTTCTTGTTCAAGCAGGTTAACATGTTTGTGCAGTGATCGGAGTGTGTGGATATTTTTGCAAGTTTGAGATAAGAACGACCAGAATAGACTCATGCTCTCTGCTTTGGTCTCCAATTTGTCTCAGTGCCACAAAATATTAGTCCAGACTTTCATCCTAAGCCCATTCATGCAAATATTTTAGTAAAACTAAAAATAAGCAGAAAAGACAAAGACTCAGGGAGCGGATATGCAAGCCGAGACTGTACAGTCGTCTAAATGTGTTATCTTACTAACAAAAAACAATTAAGATTTCTTTAATCTGAATCCCGATTCAGATTTGCATCAACATACATGTAGTGTGACATACATATGAAATACTCTAAATACACTTGAATTGTTGAAGTACAACCTTTGTCCAAATGTTAAGATCCTGTAATATATCCAGGGCTGCACACAAAATGAAATGTCGTCAAGCTTGTGAGTCATTCCAACGTCAAAGACAGAAACAGAGAAAGGCTGATGCTGTTTCAATGCAGTTTAATAATAGTTGCAGAATAAACTCCTTCTGTGTCCACCCAACAGGATCAGATAATTCTTGGTCTTGTAAAGTTAGTTTTTGTGAAGTTCAGCATCTTTGAAAAGGAATTCACTTTAATTATCAGAGCTAATAAATTATCATCCAAAAAGAGTATATCTATATTATTGGGTATTATTCTGATATTTAAATTATAGCCAGGAAACAGAGCTGATAAAGCAAATCCAAACTGTTTTTATGATCTCACTCAATAAAAGCAGCTTAGCGGTCTTTTTTATTAAACATAACAGTCTAATGTCCGCCTTCAGTCATTGGGTTTAATCTGCAGACGAAGCAGCCACCCGCTGAACTTTTGGTTAAAGCCTTGATCTTTGTATTGAATATTTCATGCATTCACATGTCTGACTTGACAGATTATGTTAAAGCATTTAATATGATTTGATTCAAAGGCAGAATTCTCTATAAAAGCTAACATTTACTGGTGAAGTTTTTTTATGTACTTTCTTAGAAAAAATAAATGAACATTTGAAGGGTCTGTTTTTGTAATTTTACAATAGTAAGTTTTGCAATAGAAAATTATGCATCTTTGCTCACTATTTGTCGCCTTTCTTACCCTAAAGTGTGTCTAAATTATGAGTTATAATTGAACAATAGTGGGTAATTATCAGTCATTGTGTTGCCAAATGAAAAATCCATATTGTGCATCCCTGTCATTGACTCAGGAGCTTTTTTAGGGCTATTTAAAAAAAAATCAGCACAATTAGTAAAAAGTACAGCTGCTCAAACTGATTTCAGAAATGAAGCAATCAGCTTTCACCTGTTTTCACGTTTAGTTGAGATGTTGGATCAGTTTGGTCAGCTTCATGCATTAAAGTCTTCCTCTCAGATTTAAGTGCACAGATTCTTCTTCATGATCCTTCCAATGAATATAATGTCTGATACAAAGCAAAAATAATTTGACACTTCTCTTACAAAGGGGGTTTATGAAGAACAAAAAATAAATGTCATATTGACAATTTTAGGACTTTCAAGTTGTCGTCTAGTTAGTTTGAGCATGAAACCGCCTTTTACAACGTGAGCACGTCTGATGGAAATGTAGCCTTTGCTGCTCCATCACTGTTTAAGTGAACCGTATTAGCTTTCCGTCTCATCCGATAGTGTTATTGCCTTGTGCTTCTGGGAATAATATACATCACTCATATGGTTCAGACGCAGACAGTAATGTTTATTTCCCTCATGAATATGTGCACACAAGAAGACACACACACATGGGTACATAAAAGGACAACACAACAAACAAGCAGCATGCTACACACGTGTGCTGACAGGATGTGTATTGATGATGCTGGATTAGCGAGGGAAAGGGGCAATAAATGGACAGTGCTGTCAGCGTCAGGAAGATGGAGGTAACAGGAGGCAAAGAGTGATGGAGCCAGCCAGGGGAGCGAGAGGAAAAAATGGGCCGACTCAGATGATGGAGAGACGCGGAAAATGTGAAAGAAAATGAGACGGAAGAGACGGGATGCAGGAAAGAGAAGAGGAGATAAAAATGGGAGTGGAGGGGGGTTGCGTGTTAACTTTACGGGACACAAATAGAGTCCTCATTGATCCAGAGACTGAGGCCATCATTCCTGTTCAGTGAGCACAGCAGCTACAAGAGGGAGGGAGGAGGAAGGTAGAGAGTTAGAGAGAAAAAATGGTGAGAAATAACATCAGATGAGAAGATTTAGTTTGTTTGTAGCTTTTTCCGGTTTTAGGAGCCATTTACATATTTTTACATCACTAATGCTGCAAATCCCAGTATTTTTTTTTTTGTTGAAATGATGAAATATCATTGAGATGCCCAAAATTTAACAAATCAGTTGCTGTTTACGGATGTTGGACACCCTGTTATGTTGCATGAGAACAGAAGTGTGCTGTGTAGCTGTGCCTTGTTTCTAATAATTTACTTACATGGTTTCGGTTCAATGCGCAGATTGGTTGACCTGATGCAGCATTTTAGGCAGCATCAGAAGTCAATACCAATACTTGTATCAGTATCAGAACAACCCCTATTAATCAGGTGAATATTTTATTAGTCTATTAATCATTTGTGGTTCATGATGCTTGTCGCACAGTTTTCTGACGTTTAAATAATGATTTCCATTGCTAGTTTTGTCTCCAACTCGTCCAAATCAAACATATTTAACTTGCAGTGATATAATACAGAAAAAAGCAGCAAATCCCAATTTGAGGAGCTGAAACAAGGAATTCTTTAGCACTTTAATGGAATACAGAACTTGATTTTCTGACAGTGGACTTGTTGGTTCATTAAAGGTGGAGTCATTAGCATTCATTGCTGTTTGTAAACACAACATTGAAACTGGGCCCCTCTTCCCGGCTCAACGCACCTGAAGTATTGTAACTTAGTTTGTACTACATGTACTGCTATACTACTTACCTAATGTTACACAGCAAGCTACTAAAATATCACATTTGTTTGATGGAGAGGTCGATAATTCAGCAAGTTAACAAGCTAACCACCAGTGTTTAGCACCTGCCTGTCCATTTCAAGTAGCCCGACTCTGCATCACTCTCCCCAGCCTCTTCTTCAATGCTCCAAAATGGCTACATCCACATTAGTAACTCTCTCAGGTCTGGACAGCATCCGATCGCTGTGCTCTGCGGTGCTCTCAACCTCACCTGCGCGCTGTCATTAGCTGGGGGAAACACAACAGTTCACTGCGGTCATGCCATTTATGCTTCAGAGAAGCGCAGTCGTGCTATTGTTACTTAAAAATCGACTGCGCTTCTACTTCGCTCTTTATGGTCCTGAGTCAGCCAAAACATCAAAATACAGGCAGAGGGTGGTGTGTGTCCACACACAGTCACCAACACACATATACAGAGGCCCAAAAGTAATGATTGAGCAGCATTACTTTTGTACATGTATATAATTTATTTTTTGGTAAAATCCTACTGACTCCACCTTTAAGTCATGGTGTCAGCTTTTCCAACAAGAAAGTGTTTGTCCCGTTTTTGTCAATTTTTTTCATACAATGAATGTAAAAGAGTTTTATAAAGGAATTAAAGTGCGGGGTTTTTTGGGTCTATGTTATATACTTAATATTATTTGTTTGTTCAAAGTTTGTATTGTGTTTCATTGCCTGTCATGTCGTTTTGTGTGTAAGATGCTCTTGAAAATGAAAGTTAATCCTTAAATGTTGAAAATAATCTAAATGAAACTGTGCTAAATTTACCCACATCAGCTTTGACATGTTTGTTTTCATCGACTCTAAAATAGCAGGTGTAAATACAACAACATCGGTACCAAGATAACAGTGAGCAGCCTGTGTTTATCTTCAGGGGGAACGTGTGAGATGGAGAAGATGCAGCACAGGAGTGAGCAGATGCCAGAGAGACAGGGGAAGAATAGCAGGGGAGAGAAGAAGGAAGTAAGAGGTGCAGAACAGTTGCTTTCGTCCGTGCATTGTGTCTCTCAGAAAAAACGCCTCCCTTCCTGTGAGCAGTGTTGTGACAGCTCTGCCCAACCTCGACCACTCACACTGATACGACTACAGTCTGCTACAGATAGAGTGATGGCAGACAGGAGAGAGAGGGAGGGACAGAGAGGGGAAGATGGGGAGGAGATGTGAGAGATGGAGTGAAAATAACCCAAAGCTACAAAAGACTGGCAGTTGGGGAAAGGTGCAACACAGCAGAGGAGAATAGATAGAGACAGAACGGAGGCACAAAGAGAGCGATAGAGACAGAAAGGATAGCGATAGAGACATTCAGACTGGTTGACTCATTCTTATTATGTCAGGTCTTGTAAGAAGTGTGTATCAAGCTGTGCTGACGTGCTCCAGCCGGCGGTGATGAGTAATGCCATGGTTCAAAGGCTCTGCATCCTCAGTGCACATGGATAGCAGCTCTTCATGCTAACAGTGAGGGCAGTGGCCAAGCAGAGAGACTCAACAGCACAACTGATTTCCTGCTCTTGTGAGATTTTATCAAAAAAGATTAGAGTCTTCCTAAAAAATGCCAAGAGAGACACAGATGGCTGCTACACTTTTTGTCTCACAATGGAGGCAGATGATGGTGATGATAATGTGTTCTCATTACAGGCAGCCTTGGGGCAGACACAGAGGAGCGGTTGGTGGAGCATCTCCTAAACCCCGCCCACTACAACAAACTGATCCGTCCTGCAACGAATGGCTCCGAGCTGGTTACGGTGCAGCTGATGGTGTCGTTGGCTCAGCTCATCAGTGTGGTGAGTGTACACACGGATTGGTGTTTGTGTTTAAATCTGTGTGTGTCTTTCACAGCACGAGTATGATATTTATCGTTACATTTTGCTCACCCAAAAATGATATTGATCATGTGTAGAAGGTATTTATAAGGCACACTAATGCTAACTAAAGCTGCTTCTGCTTTTTTATGCAAAATAATTTTGCAAAAACTGATTTGTGTTCAGGTGTCATGGTCAAGGCTGAAAATGAAGGTGAATAATGATGCAAATCTCAAGAAAAAACAAGTCAATTTGATTCTTATTCAGTTGACCGTGACACCATGTTTCAATGAAAAATCTGTTCAAAGCATTTTGAAAACGGTTTCATTAAGACCGACAAGCAGCAGTGAAAGACCCGACATTCAGAATTATAAGCAAAAATATATATTACTGAAAAATGTATAAATACATAAAAAAGTTTAAGTTCTGACCGTGCAGCCAAGATTGGCCTATTAATGTCATCATTTAATGCACAATAATGTATTGTGCTTATGCGCTAATGTGGTTTTACATTTTGCTTCTGCAAATCAATCTATCAGTCAATCAGTCAATCAATAACTTTATTTTTCCTCAGTTGGGAAATTGGTTGTGTAGCAATTAAGCACACAGAAAACATAAAGCACTACACATAAATACAACAATACAACTTAAAGCATAAATGCACAGTAAATGCATAGTCACTAAAAAATAACAGTATGCAGATAACTACCTTTTCCTCCAGGGTTTAGGAGGGAGATGGCAGAGGGCAAAGAAAATATCTGCAGCATTACATAAAGTTGAAATAATTTCCATGGTTCTTATTTAAAGTGATGTTTCACCACAAAACTATTTTTGTCTATCAGTTACTCATCCTTGCATGTCTTTAATTGAAGATTATATATTTTTTTCTTTCCAGCGTTATTCCATGGTAAACTAATTTTTTCCAAAGATGTGAGCCACTCACTTCAGCTGCTGCTACTGGCAGTACATGGAGTACAGTTTCGAAACATCAAAAAGATCAATTAAAAAATCCCAAAATCTCAAAAGCTTTGTGTGATATAATTCAAGTCTGCTTTATCATGTCTTGGCTTAATATTTTTAAAACACTGTTATTTTGGCTAAAAGCTGCTAAATCCAACATATGTGGTATCAAAGGCAACAGGGAGCCTTGCACCGGATATGTTGGGTTTAGGGCTGCAACTAATGATTATTTTCATTATCGATTACTCTGCTGATTATTTTTATGATTAATCGATTAATTGTTTATTCCATGAAATGTCAGTAAAGTGCTGAAAATGCCCATCTCAATTTCCTAGAGCCAAATGTGACATCTTGATATTGCTTCTTTTGTTGAAACAACAGCCCCAAACACAAAGACATCTCATTTATTTTTATAAATGACACAGAAGAGCAGCAAATGTTCACATTTAAGACACAAAACCAGCAGTTCTTTTTACTTTTTTATTCACAAAATGACTGAAACGATTAATCGATTGTCTAAATAGTTAACGGTTAATTTCCTATTGATCGATTAATCGATTATTCATTTAATCGTTGCAGCTCTAATTGGGTTTAGGGTCAGGGTTAGTAGCTTAAGGGTAAATCACTACTCTTCTGAAGCTGAAAATGCTCCACTGACATATATGTGTAACTTAAAGGGCCACTCCAGTGATTTTATATGTGCAGCTCAGTTTACTCATTATGTTGAGCTGTGCATGGCCAAACAGCTATTTATTGTCTTCTGTGATTTTTGAGATGAGACATTAACACCTATGATATCATCAGGGCTATCTCGGGTCTGAAGACTTTTATTATAACTTTATTTTATTTTTTTTAATATTATTTATTTTTATATTAATTTATTAATTTATTTTGCAGTTAGCTTTACAAACTGGTGATGTGAAATTTGAAAGACATGAGCATTTGCTCAGCAGTGAGAGTCTAATAAAAGATTCTCTGAAGTTGCACATAGCAAAAGTTTAAGTTCTTGTGGAACTAAAAGTCGGAATATTTCGGCTTTACTAAATCAATTTTATGCCACTGATAAAAAAGAATCTGCCACGCACTTCCTCCAACTGTGATGAATCATCCCTTTAATCATAATTTGTAATGTGTTTATCTTCTTTTTTTGCAGCATGAAAGAGAACAGGTGATGACCACCAATGTCTGGCTCACACAGGTGAGACTTCCCACTCTTCTCCTCATCTTACTGTTCTGACATAGTAAACATTCTGCTGCACAGAGGAAAAAAAGATGAAAACAGAGAGATGATCAAAATACAGACCAAAAGTTAAATTAAATATATGATTTGGATGGTTTTATTTTGAATTTTACTGTTTACTGCCAGTCGGTGGAGGTTAATCACACACAGAAAGGGACTTGAATGATAGTGACAAACAAGGACACAGAACACTGAACACTTCACTATACATGCTGATTTACATTATGTAATCATAGTTCACAGTGTTTTTATATTGGTAGACTAAAGCAGTAGTGCAGGTACTGAGGGGAAAGATGCATCTCTGTGTTCCATATGTTTCACTGGTTGAGCCCATCAGATGCTCATCCTGCCTCCACTCATGTGCAGCAGCGGCTCCGAGGACTGACATGACTGGTGAAGTGTCAGACAGCAAGAGAGATGTCAAACAATACATGTCCTCGAAAACCAAAAATCTCACAGGAGAAATATGAGAAGTGATTTGTTTTACAGATTTGTTTTGCTCCCAAAAACACAGATAACCCATGATCAAATCATCGCATGAATGCCGAACCCCTCATTCCCTGTCGGTGAATTGAACAGTTTATTTTGTGACATTGCATGTGACCCACCAAAACCTGAAATAATGTGACTCTGGCTGAGCTGTGACTCTCTTCTACATGGCTGGATCTTTGTGCGCTTACAGCTGAGGCCTATAACATGCTGGAACATGTAGGTGGACACATTTACACACACTAGGTATACAAATGCATTCACCCACACACAGCGTCGACATATGTGCTTGCTTTTGAGGGCAGGTGTTAGAGCAAATTACAGACATATGTTCAATTTGGACTTAAATTTAGATCTATGCGTTTCTGTGCACGAGCTCACCATCATGGATTCTGCAGTTTTGATTAGATTGTTTATAGTGTCATGCATTTTTTTTCTTTCTCGTGTTCACACACACATGTACATACACTTGCACCTGCGTGAGTCAGGATTTATTACATGCAACAGAGCGTGGAATGGCCATCAGTGCTGTATGGATCCATCGCAGTCAGGAAGCAGGGGAATCAAGGACAGTTGTCCGGAGCCAAGACGAGCTGTAATGGCCGTAATGCATCATGGTTACTACAGACGACTTCACATTGGTATTGCAAGTCCAACAGGGTCATAACATATAGGAGTCAGACAGAGATGCTGCCACAGGGCACAAAGGCTTCAGTTAACCAATGTCATTGGCTGACCTACAACATGCAGAACAAGATAATGCTGTCTTTAACAAAAGGTTACACAGAGGACAGGGAGATGTTTGCTGCACACACACACACACACACACACACACACAGGAAAAGCCTCACTGTAGATGATTCAATCATGCTGATTGGTTCAGGGCTGGGTGCGTTTAAAAGACCATTCAGGGTTAGGGTTGACATGAGCGCTTCACTCTCTCTCTCTCTGGCTTAAAGTTGAAAGTATGATGTAAGCTCAGGAGGACAGGCAGCACAGGATGTTCCTCAGGCTCGTGTGACTTGATGTGTCATATTGACCACTGACTGACTGACTGAGGGACAGACAGACAGACTCAGAGTCGGACAGACAGATAGACCTTCTCCTCTCAAGATGTCTTCTTGCTGCTGTGTGTTTGGCGATGAGTGACTAAGCACTTTGTTTTTGATTGGCCCTCAGGAATGGCAGGACTATCGTCTGACTTGGGTCCCTGAGGAGTTTGATGGAATGATGAAGGTCAGACTGCCCTCAAAACACATCTGGCTGCCTGACGTGGTGCTATACAACAAGTGAGTCACTCACTCACCCTCCTGTCCTCACTTCAGAAGACACACATGGGCTTATAAACATGCAAAAAATAAGTCACATACGATTCCCATATTAGACTGATGTTTGAGAGCAAACTCCCAGGAGATTTGATGCAGCTGCCGTCATCGTAAAGAACAGTAATTAAATGCCAGAAGTTTTCCTGTGTAATACATAACAGCTCATTACACATGAGTGAGTATGTCCACTGTAATCTGCTTTAATCACCCATGCTACATTACTATACAGTACCTCCAATGCTCATGAGACACTTAAATGATGAAGTCATCTGCACTACACACTCAGGTAGATTCATGTACACAAAATGTACGCAGACACAGTAGATCTGCACAGTCAGCCGATAAGAAACCTTTACACAATTTATACAAACTGTTCCTCTTTCTTTTTGGGTTGTTCAAAATGTGTCATGTTTTGCGTGTGTGGAGACACTGATAAATAACCATCTTTGCATTTTAATGTAGAATCTGCACTCAGTACCACCTACATACATATGGCATTTAGTATAATTTGCAGCACTGAAATTAGAGATATGTGGCTTTAAGTTTGGTTTCTGCCTACAAGTTCCCATCAGGTGCACTGCTCAGAAAAACCAGCTAGTGCTCTGGAGCTGGAATACTTTGTGCTAATTTAATTAAGCACCAATTTACTGGGGAATATGGACCATGGGAGCACAATATAAACCAGAAAACCAGTTTAATTAAATCTTTAAACTACATTAGAACACTGTGACCACCAATGCCACCCACTTTAGTTTAAATCTCACTGATGTGGTGCAAATTAACTTCAAAATTTGCAATGAATCAAATTACCGTAAAAAAAACCAACACTTAACTGGGAGCTGGTGGCTGCTGCCTACTTGTGTGTCCCTACTTTGTCTGGGAGTTCCGTTTAAAATCGACCATAGGGAAAATATATGCAAAATTATTCAATTTTATTTACAATTCAATTAACTGTGTTCCACTGCAGTGCATCATTAACACAAAGGTCATCACATGTGTAAAACAGGAACTTATCGTGTTAGTTTTTAATTACAATTTCCATGTCTGAGGGAGGCACTGATGTTGCACACCACTTGTCCTAATGCAGTGGAAACTGAGTGTCACCCTGCAATATGTAAATCAGCTCATCAGCACACAGTGATCCGTCTGGCCTTCTCCTCTTTCCCTGCCTCCCTCCTTACTTTACTAAAGATTAAAAGATCCTTGAACCACTGAGCTCTGGATAAAACGATCCCCTTAATCCAACAGACCCCAGATCGACACGTTATCCTCCAAGTCTTCCTCACTGCGTCCAATTTCTGTCAGTCACCCAACAGGAGGATTAGGTCTGGAAACAGCAGCAACAGAGCTGCTAATAAAGTCTTAATTTAAACTAAAGTAGATGTTTCTTAGAGTGCATTTCAGCAGGTGGGTCAGTCAGTCAAAAGTATAAGTTTTCCGCTTGCTCGTGTCACCTCTCACTGAATTGGCCATCATTAATTAGTTCTCTTGCCAAAACTTGAATGAAATGGAAATTCAATCTACAGCTCTAGTGTTGTCTGTTGACTTCTGACCAAAGTGTCTAATTCGAGCTGTTTAACTCGACCCGGTCTGACCTGTGAGCTGTGTTTCCTGTCTAGACTGCGTGCTCAGCACATTCCCTCTGTTTGTAGAAGCAGGTGTGTGTGTGTGACCCTGCTGCCCTGAGACTCACCCACATCTGTGTGTGTGTGTGTGTGTGTGTGTGTGTGTGTGTGTGTGCGTGCGTGTCCTACAGCTCCTTAATGAATCTATATTGCATAATGAGATGCGTCATGCTTTTTTGCTTTTAACACATGGCCTCGTACTATACTTTTTGTAATAAAAATGCTTTACAAAGTATATTTTAGTAAAGTATTACACAATGATTTCTGTTCATGTCTGATAAACCTCTTTTTCTTTCTCTCCTCCTCCTCTTATCGCTTTCCCCTTAGTGCGGACGGCGTGTACGAGGTGTCATTCTATTCCAACGCGGTGGTCTCCTACGATGGCAGCATCTTCTGGCTGCCTCCAGCCATCTATAAGTCAGCCTGTAAGATTGAGGTCAAGCACTTCCCCTTTGACCAGCAGAACTGCACGCTGCGCTTCCGCTCCTGGACTTACGATCGCACCGAGATCGACTTGGTGCTCCGTGCTGACGTGGCCAGCATGGACGACTTCACGCCCAGTGGCGAGTGGGACATCATCGCCCTGCCAGGCAGACGAAACGAGAACCCGGCCGACCCCACCTATGTGGACATCACTTATGACTTCATCATTCGCAGGAAACCTCTCTTTTACACCATCAACCTCATCATCCCGTGTGTGCTCATCACTTCGCTGGCAATCCTGGTCTTCTACCTGCCGTCTGACTGTGGGGAGAAGATGACGCTCTGCATCTCCGTGCTGCTGGCCCTCACTGTGTTCCTGCTGCTTATCTCCAAGATCGTCCCACCAACTTCCCTAGATGTCCCTCTTGTGGGGAAGTACCTGATGTTCACCATGGTCCTGGTCACTTTCTCTATCGTCACCAGCGTTTGTGTGCTCAACGTGCACCACCGCTCGCCCACCACACACACTATGCCCCCTTGGGTTAAACTGGTGTTCCTCAACAAGCTTCCTGCCTTGCTCTTCATGCGTCAGCCCAGGAACAACTGTGAGCGCCAGCGGCTGCGCCAGAGAAGGAGGGCCCAGGAACAGAAGGAGGGTGGGCGCAGCGGGGAGGCAGGGGCCTTGATGGTGGGGCTCGGGCTGGGCAATGCTGGCGGGAACGGAGGGGCAACCACCACAGGAGTGTTTGGCAAGGAGGACAATGACCCTTGTACTTGCTATGTGAACCGTGCGTCTGTTAAACAGTTTGGAGGGGATCTGGGAGGTGCAGGAGGGGGATCCATGGATGGTCTTAATAGGGTGAGGGAGAACCGGGAAGGGGGCTCTGGAAACCTGCCACGGGGGAAGCAAGCAACAGGAGGTCCTGCTCTGACTCAGGCCCTGCTGGCTCAAGCCTGTCCGGGCTTCGAGGAGGCTGTGGAAGGAGTGCGCTTCATTGCCAACCACATGAAGAGTGAGGATGATGATCAGAGTGTGAGTATTATTGTATATATGACACCATTCACACACTGCAGAGCTTGATGAGTGCTGGACCTTATGTAGCGATAGCATTATTAATACTCAAGGAAAATAGAAATTAGATGTTTATATTCTTATTTATTCATTTATTTAAAGATACTTACGTGAATTATCGTCCAATGCTGCATTTCCCATCAGCTCTGTTGTTTTAGCTCACTTGTTTGGTTTTACCTACAACTTTACGGTTTTTTGGCTCACTTTTGCCCATCTCATCAATGTCATTTTCAGACAGACCAGTAAACTATTTTCAGGAAAAAAATATCAGAAAAGGGTTGATGATATCTGCTCAGCCCCGAACAGCCATCAAACATGTCAGTGGCTAACAGGTGAACTTCGTGGAGCAAAACAGCCAGAAATATCTGGTTTGACAGAGACCAAAACAGGATAAAGGATAGTAATTAGAAGACTTAAATTTGTCATATAGGTCAGAGACACATATGCTAGTGCTGTTCTTTGACTTCTGGATGTGCAAGCAGGCAACCTTTAGCTACCATGTTAATAGGGCTGCAACTAACAGTTATTTTCATTATCAATTAATCTTTATGATTATTCGATTAATTCATTTATTCAATTCATTTTTATGATTATTCGTTTAATCATTTATTCAATGAAATGTCCAAAAAGTGCTTAAAATGCTCATCTTAATTTCTCAGAGCGCAGTGTGACGTGTTCAAATAGCATTTTTATCCAAACAATAGCCCAGAACACAAAGATTCCCAATTTATTTTCATTTCATTTCCATTTTTCCCCAATTCATTTTTATTTTCAAAAATGAAACAGAAAAGCAACAAATCCTCACATTTAGGAGGTTAAACCAGCAATTCTTTTTACTTTTTTATTTGAAAAAATGAAACAATTAATTAGTTATCAAAATAGTTAGTGATTAATTTGCTATCGATCGATTTTTTGATTAAAACTATGGTCTACGATCTGAAAACCAGTTTGGCTGTTGAGACAGATTTGAAAAACGCATCTTGCCCATCCCTCCCCCCCTCGCTCACCCCTCCCCTCCGTGTTCCACGATCCTGCCCCCCCCCCCCCGTCAGGCGCTGACGTTTCGGATTGGTTGATTATTATGTC
>JAQLOL010000025.1:15578363-15592384 GCA_029783665.1 Naso thynnoides
CCACGCGTAACACCTTAAAAATGTAGTTTTTGTGCCTCCTACACTGTATTTTAAGCTGTCCAGCGTGTATGCCTACTTACTGTCCTTTGGTGCATAGGGCATCTGCATTTATTGTATTATGTGCTACAGGCTACTTTATATTTTATCTAACCTCTTACTTGTTGTATGTATGACAAGCATACATAGCATATAAATAAGGTAAAGGTACTTTATTGGTCACATGTAATCCATCCAGTGCCACAGTGCAGCACCCAGGGACCAAGTCCAGATTCTGAGCCAGTACCTCAATCAAAGGATACTGACTGGAGATAGACCTAGATGATTTGATGGTGGAGGAAAGCAGAGAACACAGAGGAAACCCACGAGAACATGGGGAGAACATGCAAACCCCACATAGAAAGGCCCTGCTCCATATGGGAATTAAACCCAGGAACCCGTTCTTGCAATGAGGCAACAGTGCTAACCACTAAGTCACAATGTGTGATTAGGATGTTAAATTTCAATTAGCAAGACGTCAATGGAAACTTGGCGTCTTGCTAAATCAGGTGCAGCCATGTTTTTCATTTCCTGTGAATGATCAGCGTCATTGCACGCTGTCCTTTTGATAAATTAAATAAAGCAAACTAAACTATAATGTTGAGTTTTTTCTAGTCAGTTTGTTCTGTTTCTCAAACCACTCCATACAGAATCTTGGTCCACACATTGGAAACAAATCAAACATTTCATGTTATGATGGTAAAATTTTATGTGATATAAAATTAGGATAAGGGATATCTCTGGTAGAATACAGGACGATCACGGCCTTTTTGCTGTCTCTATAGTTTGCACACTCACGGTTGCGACCTGCCTTGTTTGCCAATCTGCCTTTTTTCATATTTTGTGTGAAAACTTTTAATGATAAAGGTTGGCAGGCTTAACGTAGTTCAACAGAGGAAAAAATCAATAGGCCTACAGTATGAATAGATAGCGTATGTGTAAGACATTATGTGAATTATTAGATCATTGGTGTCTTTGCAGATAAGCTCCCATGTGCTTAGTACCTCCCTAATAAATCAAGTAAAGGATGACTGCTTTGCAGACGTTGGTGAGAGTTTTGTCAGTGTTGCAACTACAGCTTAAGGGTTTGACAAGTTCAAACTAGTCCACAGAGAAGTCAGGTAGGGCCACTCACCCACCCACTCCACACCTCTCCATCAGAATGTTCAAAATCCTAATTTTCACATTCGAGTGTCTTTTTTCTCCTTTCTTTTTTTAAATTTACCAGACGGTCCACAGACCACACAGGGTCGGCATTCTGTGCTGGTACCTGCCAGCTCGTGAGCATTGATTAATCCCAGTGGCCAATCAGCTCCACCCTGCTCTTGTTGTTTGCGCTGGGTGTGACTCACTTCCGCCGTGAGCAAGTTACCTGTCATCGCCCAGGTCGCTATTTCTCCTCCGCGTCATTGAGTCGGCTACAGCGGCTCGAATCCACTCGACTCTCACTGTCGGAGTCTCATCATAACGTTAATTATTCAGACTGATAAGAGCCAAATCTCACCACCGCTACAGTGACCACAATATGACTGTTTAACGAGGCGAAACTGCCTCGGTGCATTTGGCAGAACTAGTCAGCGCCGTGCGTAACGGAGATGTCAGGGGCTTGCCCGTGTCCCACATTCACAGTTGGCCCCAACTAATCCCGACAATTTGTAGAGCGACCAAAGGCAGAACTGACACGCAGCAAATAAATAAGTAAACGTGACTCGAGACTCCTGTTTTTTTTTCTTGAAGTGTAAAGGGACTGGGGTCCGGTTACCAAGGAGAACCTGATCCCTGCGGCCACCAAGCTGGGGAATAACAATAGAGACGCTCGCTAATTGTGCAGAATTCATGACAGGGTGGGGAAATAAGACTAAACTGATCATTTTTTGCCAAGGAAAACAGCTTGGACACATTAGCATAATAATCTAATAGAGAATAATAAAATCACCAGAGAGGCTGAGCACAGAATGTATATGCAATGAACAGACTTACCGTCAAGACTGAAAAACACAAGGCAGGAGACTTATTTTCCTGGAAACAGCTCTTCCTCACACTCACAGATCGTCCACCTCTGTCTTGAGCAAGATTAAGCAGCAACACATATCTTTTCCGTGATTTAACTACTCTTCCAGCCAACTTTTTTTTCACTGTCATAGGGCGTGTGCCTAAAAAAAGAGGAGGAATGCGAAAAGAGGCGCAGCTTAAGCAACGCAGCAGTTTCCTCAGCAACATTTTATGGCAA
Organism: Naso thynnoides; assembly: GCA_029783665.1. Taxonomy (NCBI): domain Eukaryota; kingdom Metazoa; phylum Chordata; class Actinopteri; order Acanthuriformes; family Acanthuridae; genus Naso; species Naso thynnoides. Next base: position 15,580,630 of record JAQLOL010000025.1, read on the forward strand.
ACATTTCCATTGTTCAAGACAGCAGAGCACGTCTTTATAATGTGGTTAATTAAAAACTTCTATTTTTGTTTGTAATTTTTATACTTGCACATTCAGCTTGTTGCCCCCCAAGCATTTCTCTCAACATGTAGGAACAAGCGCGCACTCAGTGGTGCGCGTGAGTTTAAAGCTCTCCAAACAGACAGATGTAGTAAAGCCACACCCTGAAACTTCACTCACTTGTCCAAAGAATGGAAAGATAGTGTTCACTACAAAGGAAACTTTTAAACAAACAACAACGGAGGCATGAGCAGCAAAAAGACACTTACTATTATTATTATTTTTTTTTTTACATGTTATTTCTTTATTTTCAGCTTTAAACATTAAATCATAAAACCCGTTTTATGTCCTAGATAGCGATAAGGTGCGTCTTCCAAGATCAACACACATTCTCAGCTGAGGTATTCCCACCTTCCTATTGTGGCACTCCCTTCGAGACCTGTGAGCACAAACTACCAGTTTTGTGTGTGCATGTGTGTGCTGAAAAGCAGCTGCAACTGGTTCTAATATTGCTGAAATGATCAGTAGTTTGCCATGACAGTACCAGAGCTAATTTGTCAGTTGCTGGCAAGAGGACAGGGTGGGAAAAAGCGCAGACTACTGATTAAAAAACACATGACTCCACTGTTGAAACACACTTAAGGGTGTTTGCCATCTGGCTGTTATCCAGATCTCTCAAACTGTAAGTCAATAACACACATGGAATGGTTACAGAGCATTTGAGGACGCTTTATTGGCTGAACCCTCCATGTTTGCTCGCAAGATGCCCAATCAGCTGCCAGAACTCCAGGAAGCTGAGCTCTCCATCATTGTTCTTGTCCAATGAACTCATAAGCTCGTCAATGGCAGCAGGGTCACCAACAATCTGCAGGAAAACAGGAAGATACTACATCAGATACTAACAGACAGTGGGGAGAGCTGTTGGTTGTGTATGTGCAGCGATGAGACAGAGGGAAGCGGACACCACTGGAACGTACACCAGCTAAAAAATTTATGCAACATCAGCAGAGGTGGTTTGGCACAAGGATCTATGGCTCTGTCACCATCTAGTGGCCGATGTGGTTATTTCAAGTGTTCATGCAAGCAGGAACACATGGAAATTTCCACACTTGGAAAAGGCAGTCGTGTATCTTTTGTTGGGCCTCAGGAGTTGAAACCTTGTGCCATTGTGCTCTGTTAAACACGAAGAGAGCAGGAAACACCACCACTGACTCCAAAGTCTCTGAATGGTGGAAATTCTTTCTGTATGACAAACTATGTCTTTTGTACAATGGGACAATAACTGTAGTTATATCCTGTGCCTTCATGAAATACAACTGCTCACTTCTGCCCAAAATAACAGGCAGGAGTGAAAAGAGTAAAATATCCTGAAATAACCTTTTCTAGGGGGCTACTGTTACCTGACTCAGACGTGTTCCCACAGCAAGACCACATGCATTGAAAAATTCCCACGCAAAAGAACAGAAGTATCCTTTTGAAAACAAGTATGACTAACGGTTAATTACATGGTTGGGGCAAAAGGAGCCAATGTGGCATCCAGATGATAATCATTTCAATATGAACTCACCCTCATGACAAAGTTTTTTGCTCGGAAAACAAAGAGATTCAGAGCAAACTTTGATTATCTTCCTGATTGTCCTGTGTGATTTATTTGCGGGTGATTACAGGCCTTTCCAATAGGTAGCTGAGGACAGTACACTGTCACCAATCTGCAGATAAGGTTGGTGATATTCTGCATTTTTATTAATGTTGACTAACACCATGAACAAACAAGGTGTTGTCAGTTTCTAAATACTTTCTCCAGTCTCCAGCCTGTCTGTGGCTTTCAGTCAAAAATCAATTTATTCCCTCTATGGATGAAGGTCATAAGCCCAAGAAAAATGCTTTCATTGTTAAAAAACCTTGGTTATTCTTTAAAACAGCCTTGTACCTTTGCTTTTAGCAATGTTACCAAAACAAGGAGTGACGAGTGCATTTGTTTGGGACTAATTTTTGCCGCAGATTTATACACATTTGGTACATCTATGTTAACTCTTGTGGTCTAAGACGAACATTGATGCTAATGTTCATAATGAAGGACTGATTAATGTTTTAAAATTGTTTGTGGGAACATTTGAGCTGTTTTGCACAGAGAAATTAAACACATCAGGCTCTGGACACGACACTTCAATCAGTTTGGTCTTTTCATGGAATTTGTTGACAAGAACATAAAACATAAAACATCTCTGGTTTCAGTCCAATAATTATATGTTTTTAGAACATACTCAAAACAGCACAAGTAAACAACATGCTTGTAGTTTTCCATCTTTGCGACAGACTAACATATTTATGGCACATTTTGAAAGGAAAACTGACAATCAGAAAGTAATAAGACTAAATATTTCAAAACATGTCCATCCACTGAAGTGGATTAGACGATATGTAAGCTACACAACACTCGTGCATGGCTTTGTTCTCACCTTGACTAACCTAGGGAGCTCAGATGTGACCAGTTTGCGGAACTCATCTCGACTCAGTGTGTCAGAAGAACCATCACTGCCAGCATACACCTTGAATTTGGACACCAGAACACCAATAGCAGACTCCATTACTGGTCATACGGTGCACAAGGAGGATCTTCAGGCAAAACTTCAGAAAAGATAAAAAGGAGAAATGTTAAGGTAAGAAAAGCAGCAGAGAAATTGATCTGGCAACACGAGCAACCAACTCTGGTGTGTGTGTGAGAAAGTGGGGAGGACACAAGCCCTCCTGGTCTTTTTCTAGCCAACCTCACATGTGGAAAAGGTAAAACATTCACCAATTTCACTCTATTCATTCATTATTTGTGTGTGTTTTATGAACACTACTCATGGCAACCGGTAAAAACATAAGCCATGTTTCCCAAACACCACTGGCCTTTTTCCATAACGTGACTGCGTTCTCAGACGCCATTTCAGCTTGAAGCAAGTCTCAAGACGGAGTTAAGCATTACAGGACGAATCACCTTGACCAGGAAATGTCCAGGATGACTTAGACTGACAATAATTAAGGACGAGTTAAAAATATGACAATATATGTGCACAACTTGGTTAATGATCAGCACAGATCATGCCAATGCATGGATAGTAGTTTCCCAATTTGTCTTTGCTATGTGTGAGGTTTAAACGGTGGGCAAAACGCTGTAGAGAGCAAAAAGAAAGCAGTAAATCAGTTATAATTATAGAGTCTGTGATGGGAAAACTTTTGAGAATGGGGCACTTGGGTCTCACCTCAGGGAAGTCACAGCATTTAAGCCAAAGTTCTGACAGGATGTGCACAATTGGCGTATTAGGGAGTCAGTTAGAGCTAACAAGCACAATGGCTTTAACATCCTCACATTCCCGCAAGTTTTCTTGTCTCAGCTGCATCATGCACACACACACACACACACACACACACTCACACACACACACACACACACACACACACCCCTATATACCTGAAACAGCAGTTTAAAGTTCCTCTCCTTCCATTTCTTTTGCCATTACTGAGGAAGGAGAGTGCAGCTTCTAACACGATAAATGGCACACAGACAGGACTGAGAAATCACATACTGTGCCATAAAAGCATCAGGATATTTAATAAGGGCTCTACTGATGTATCAGGTTTTTTTTTAAAGTTAACAGCTGATAATGGCCTATTGCATATATGTCTGTATCAGCATATATGTTCTCTGATATGTGCCGATATTAAAACCATTTTTTAAGCCTAGAAAAATTACTTGGACCAATGATTTAAAATGGTGTAATTGTGGAATTTATCCACTAGATGGCAGTCCATTATTTAGTAATTAGTAGGAGAAGTGTTAATTGCTAAATGCACTGATGTTTGGAATAAAGTTTGGTGAAATCTAAGATATCCTGCCTCCAATACATCTTTGTCACAGGTATTTGATAACCACAATATTGGTCGATATGTCAGATATCGTATTTTTTCTTAAAATATCAGTAACAATAATACATTTTATTTATATAGCACTTTATCGGTATCAACACTGGCCACAAAAACTCCGTGTGGCAGGCCCTATTTTCCATGAGGTAATCCTGCAAGTTGTCTTTGGTTAATTTCTTGTCAGTGATGCCTAGCAGTAAGTGTATGTGCAACTAAGGATTTGTTGTTCTATATTTCAAAACATTATTCATACTTATTGAATTCCTAGACTGTGATTCGTGCCCACTCATCTAGCCTGTGGCCCTGAGAGTGAATGAATTTTATGCTTTAAAGGTTTTATGCAAACAGTCTGTCTACTTTCACAAACTTTATTAGGTTGTTATTGATTAGAGAGAAGTGTGCATTTGGGAATGTAAAACTGCATGAGATGTTCCTTTCCACAGACAGCAATTAGATCAAATGTGTGTGTATGTTTGTGAGTGCATGTGTGACATTAAAGCTAAAGCTACAGTGAGGCAAGTTCACAACATAATGAGGACAAATGGAGGCTGGAATGGCACCTCGCTTTGTAGTGAGATGCCAAGGATGAATATTTCTCACATGCAGAGATAAAGCAGTTGCTTCTCTTAGATCTGCAGATATGCAGTATTTATGTAGCCTAAAAAGTTTCAATAATTAACCAGCCCAGCAGCTCCAGTTTCTATTCTCAAACAGGTACAATGATTTACAAAAAAAGACTCTGGAGTGACTGGATAACGTGAACTCATTATTGTCGATCTTACCGTCTCCATTTTCTCTTTTCCTTTGCTACCATCAGCCCCATTGTTATTTCACCCATCTAGATATGGAGAATATAAAAGGAAATGACAGCAGAAAAAGGGTCCCTGAGGACAGAAAGAGGATGAAGTTAACAAAGGTCTGGCGAAGGCTGAAGGATCTGATTCCTCCACAACAGCACACAATGTAATACACCACTCATTTTGTATTGTATGGCTGTCATCATACAAGTAACCTCTCATAGAATCCACTGACTTTCAACAGAAAATACTGAGACAATTGTTCAAACAACTATAGACATATCAATATTTAATCAAACAGAAGACCTCACCTTCTCTCTAACCTTGCAGAATCATCAGGACTCATAAAACCTACAGGTTCAGATTCAAATGAAGCAAGAAGATCTGAAATCACTGTCTAATAAAATGTTAGTGTGTCACTTTCTTTCAAGATAATAAAAATGCATGAAAGGATTTGAATGAAAAGACAAATTTGTTCCAACATGGATGCAGCACATTTATTGTTCTGCTCTTTTGACAGTAATAGGGCAAATATGAACATCCTAATCACACACAGTTCTCTATGCTGACATGCTTTTGCTTTGACACCTCTGAAAAATTATTTCTATGTGGCTAGAAGCCTTCAAATCAGCAACATTTCACAAGTCAGCATGTAAACAGATAAGAAGACATGCTTTTTAGAAAACTAATCACCCAATCAATAAACACAACTGCTACATCATGATAAAACAATAATTAATTAAATTTTAGTGCAGATGAGTTCTGTACCTGAAAAGACAAAATACATGCTCAACATGTCCACATCTTATGTGCCAAACAATTGTTTATTTATATGTCAACATCTATAAAATAAGTTAATGTTATATCTCAGCAAAGTTCTTAAGCACATTTTTCGCAATATGTACAAACAGTCAAAACAAAATCAATGCAGTGTTCTCTAATTTCAGACAAAATATTCCCTAATCTTTTTTTCTGCAGCAGGTCACGATCACTCCACCCTTCACATCAACTGTTATTGATCTAAAGATAATCTGACATTAAGGGTCAAAATAAAGCAGTTAATACATAAAGATGGAGTACTGAGAGTGCAGGCCTGCTCAGTGGATAGGTGGACGCCAACAGTGCACAGTGCTGTTTAGAGAGGAAGAGGTGTAGTGTGAATAAGACAAAACAGTATTTATGAACAAAGGATGAAAGTCAAAGGAGAGTAACATCCAACTAAGTCTTACAGGCTTAATCTCCCCTATGCAAAGGGTGCACTTATGTATTAAAGTACACAGGTAAAATACAAAACTACTCAAAACAGTGACATTAAACTAGAAGTCAAACTTCTTGCACAACAGATGGAAGGGGTAAAACAAGATCCTGTAGGCATGAAAGGATGATAAATGTATACTTGTAAGCATTTGTGGTCCAATATAAAATGTTCCCTTTGAATAACTCTCATCCATCGTCACTGCCCTTTGCTACTTTTAACAGATCCATCAATTTTATTACGTCATCAGCCACGTCCTCGTCCGCTCTCCTTCCTCCACTCCCCTTTGGATCTCTGCTCTTTCTCTCCAGCTCCTGGCACTGAAAACTTTTTTAGGACTTCTCTTTCAAAGCCCTCCATTTCTTCTTCTATGGCGCTATCCTCTTCTTCCTCGTCGTCGTCTCCTTCCACCATGTCTTCCAAAACATCTCCCACATCTTCGACGAAATCGTGAAAGCTCATCTGGTCATGAACAAAGACTCCGTCCTTGAAGAATTCAGTGGCTAGCTTTTTGAGCTCTTCTCTTTTAGACGCATCCACGCCCACCTCCTCTGCCTTGGCGAGGTAGGTTTGGAGAATGGCCTCGAACTCGGGGAAGGTGACAGGAAGTAGTCCTTCAGCCTGGGCACAGGTCTCCAAGGAGTTACAAGGCTGTGGTGGTTTAGGATTGTGCTGGAGGCGGTCTCGCTGCTGCACCCAGTACTCAGGCTGTTCCAGGGATGGACGACGGTGGGTGTGAGAAGGCTTCCTTTCTCCCCACAGATGCTCTCCTTCACGGCCGTGGTTGCCGCTAACTTTGCGCTCACCTGTGTGTTTCTGAGAGTTGAGTTTTGGTTCTTTTTCCCATTGTTTCCTCTCATCCTTCCTCTTCCATTCCTTATCATCTTTACCATTTTTACTCTTCCACTCATTCTCATTCCTTTGTTTCCTCTCATCCTTTCCCTTCCTTTCTTTGCCATGATTTTTGCTCTCTTCCCACTGTTTCCTTTCACCCATCCGTTTTGCCTCTTTATGATCTTTGCCATTTTTACTCTTCCACTCACCGTCTTTCTTCCATTCTTTCCTCTCTCCTTTCTCTTTCCAATCCTTTTTCTCCCATTTCTCTTTTCCACTTTCCTTGAAGCCATCTTTCCCTTTCTTCCATTCCTTCTCTCCCTTCCATTCCTCCTTGCTCTTGTGCTTCTCTCCATGTTCTTTTCCAACCTTCCAATCCTTCTTCTCCTCCTTACTCTTCCATTCTTTACCCTCATTCACCTTCTCATGCTTTGCCTTTTTCCAGTCTTTTTCCTTCCATTCTTTTTTCTCACTCTTTTCTGTCCAATCTGTCTTACCTTCCCTATGCTTCCATGGCTTTCCTTCATCACCTCTACTTGCTTTTTCTTTCTTCCAGTCCTTATCCTTCCATGGCTTTGTCTCATCACTATGCTTCCTCTGCTTGCCTTCCTTTACTCTCTCGTCAAAATTTCCTTCCTCATGTTTTCCCTTTTTCCATTCTGTTTTTCCTCCATCTTTGCGCTCTCTTTTCTCACCCTCCTTCCTATCAGGTTTTTCTCGCTCTTTCCCCAACTTCTTCTCATCCATGTAAAATTTATCTTTCTTCATATCTTTCTTTCTCTCCTTTTGGTCATCCCATGGCTTTCTTGGCTGCTTCTCTGAAGATCCAGCTGTGCTCTGCATGCTTTCCACTGGCTGGCCACTGGAGGGCGATGTAGTGGGCTTCACAGGTGCTTGCGCTGCCTCACTGGCTGCTGAAGGAAACAAAAGAAGTCACTACAACTACAGTTACAAAAATGAGGTGTGAGCACTCAAGTGAGAATAATAGAAAAGAAGGAAAAGGAAGGAACATACTGCACTTTTCCTAGCTGGTTAATATCTATCATCTTTTTACATTTCTACCCTCCTTCATGTCCCCTTCCTACCTCCTTTCCTCTTTTCCTTTGTACCTGAGGAGAGTTTTAATTCAGCCACAGTGGCTTTCAGTGTGTCTAGTTCTTTCTGTAGGGCCGGGACAGATTCCAACTCTCTCTTCATCCTCTCGTTCTCTTTCTGAAGGACAGGGAGAGATGCCATCTCTTGCTTCAACCTACTGTTTTCCTTCGCCACCTCCTCCCACTGCAGCCACTCCTTGGCTCCCTCTGCTGCTTGTCCCTTGACCACTTTTAGCTCTTCTGTTTGTGCCTGTTTGGACAAAAGCAAAAAGAACATGAGGAGGATGTTGTTTCACACTCAATGACTCATTTGTGCACAGATACACACTCATGTATATATATATATATATATACAAATAACTTAAACACACACACATAGAGGACAGGTAAGTTGAGAGACATGTGGAGTCAAACCTGAAGTTGGGCTTGTAGCTCAGAAATCTGTTCATTCCCTTTAGCTATTTTATTTAGAAGTTCTGTATTGTCAGCATCTACTAGGGGCGGAGGAACATCTGGATTGAGCCACTCCTGTCAACAAAATTGCGCACAAATAACAACGTAATGGCAAGATTTTAGATGACCTTTCAGAATTATTTTTACAGAGTAGTCCAGGAGTGGGAGAACAGAACGTGTAGATAAGACAAGAAAGAACAACCATCCAGAGTAGCACAGTTTGTAGACAATAGCAGTGATGCTGCCAGTGTTGTGGGTGGTTTTCTACTGAGCATATCACACTAAAAATTCATGTGTTGGTACTCAGTGTACAGGAAAAGGGGAACACACTAAAATGGGATCATAATGAATAAAAGTTTGAACAGGAAGACCATAGATAGAAAGAAAGAAAAAAATGACAAACTGAAGTCAGACTGACCTGTTTTCCTGGTAACTCTCCATCTTTCAGCTCCATTGTACCATAGTCACTCTCTGCAAATGATTTATGAAAAACTTAATGTTCATTCTAATAATACACTGCCAGAGGAAAAACAAGCAAAAGCTTTGTACTCCATTGTGTTTTACTGAAGAAATGCAACCTACCAAAACAGTAATCAAGGCAATACAATGTGTACTCCTAAGCTGAGTCACTGCACATATGTGTGTCCAAAATATTTGTCTAATATTTTTAAAATCAAAATGTAAGGTTAGGGATAATATAATTATAAACTTGTGTCTAAAAACCTTTTCTAATTAATTTTGCATTATACATTTTCAGATTAAATTTTTACGTTATCCACTACATTCTGATCATCGCAAGGGAAATTTATAAATACCTAAATATCGGGAGTTTCAGTAGGAAACGAATGACAGTTAACCTTAAAACATTTTTTTCTTAACATTGTGGGGATGGGTAGCAAGGTTTGCAGGTTAGCAAGGTTTAACAAAGACAAACAAGCCTCAGTGCAAAACTGCATAAATCACTCTTTCATAAGCATGCATTTCTTGGTGCACACATTTTTCTGCATGCACATTCATAAATAAAAACACCTGCTGTGAGCAAGCAAGCACTTATCACCCATAAACATTAACACACAACCTACCCTCATCCAGGTCCATGAAGACACCTGCAGGTACAATACACCTCAGTCTTAGAGCCCCCTTTGTATTGTTAACTGCTGGTAACTCATGACTGTCACCTGATTAATCTCACTTAAACACCTTAAAATGTATCTAAAATAACATAAACATAATAACAGACAAATCAAAATATGGTGTTTACTTTCTTAACAGGTTATATCGGGACGTACCTGAGAAAAATATTGTGCCGAGGCCCAACAGAATGATGGCACCCAGGATACACTTGTTCAGAGAAAACCCGCTGTCGTCCTCCTGCTGTGGCAGCTGAAACTCTTCCTCTACTTCCCCTTCCTCCTCTTCCTTCCTTCCGATCCGGTCCAAAGCTGCCAAGAGAGACCTCCTTCTCCGCACCTCTGGCTTTCCCTCCTCTCCCTCCTCTCCCGCCTTCTCTGTGCTCTCCTCAACCACCTCTGAATCCACAGGGGAGTCTGGAGCAGTGGAATGAAAAAAAGTATGAAAAGCTGTTGTTAAAGAGTATTTTATCACTTTGTAATTTACAGGTTTTTTATGGGCACCTCCTAAGGCACAAATGTTCAAAACAGCTTATCATTTAATGTGAAAGATATCTATTAGAAAATTTTATTTCCTGCCATATTTATTATTTTGCAACAAAGCTGTTAAACGTTATTGGGCACAAATTTGCTCTCACAATTACATAGTTGATGTTAGACAGCACAGCAGCTATGGCGCTGTAACCGCTCTGACACTGTAGTGTGAGTCAAAACTCCTCATGGGAGGTCAGATTTGCTCCTTTTTTGGCTCTGTTGCGCACGCTGGTTAATTTGCTCCATTAGCATCCCATGATTCCTTTAAAATGCATAAATGAGGTAAAATCTTGACTGAACGCCTGGATAGCAATTAAAATGCTGAATTTTGAAAGTTTTTGACATCTTAAAATAAAGTGCTTAAAGTTTCTAAACTATTGCATCACATTATTATATATATATATATATAGTAATATAAAAGGGCACTGAACAGAACTCATTGGATTCTATCCGGTAAGCAAATTGCGTATGAAAGAAATGCACAACGGAGCAAAAGAAGACTCATTTTATAATGCTGTAGCGAGGAAAAAATAAACTGCAGACCAAAAACACCACACTGCAAAAAAACTTTAGAGGTCTCAGTCCCTCTGAAGCCAATTTAATTCTGCAGGGTGTCATGCAACTAAAAGTTCCTCTGTCACATCATGCTCCCTGCCTCATACCAACCACGGCCCCTCCAGACAACCTCCTGGCCCAGATACTGAACAATTCCATTACCAGCTGGTCCACCAAGTGCACTTCAAACACAAATAGTACATACTGCTTAAGGAAGGGAAACAGGCGTGACAGGTGACGATTTTGGCTGTGTATAATAATTAGATATGCTGAATAAAATATGATTTGGGGGTTTCTGAAATGTTAATGTACCAAAGAAGTGACTAAAGTCTTGTTGTTCATCATACCTGCCTGTTTCCCTATGTCTGTGGTCTTTGCAGAGTCTGACTCCTCCCGTTCTGGCTGGTGCCCCTCCCCATTTAGTACATCCAGTGGTTCTTCCTGTAAGGGCTTCTCTTCCTCCTGTGTGATCTCCTCACCTTGCAGAGTCTCTGTGCTCAGCGGTGTGGCTGAGGTCTCATCAGGGGAGGACGTTACATGGGTGTAGGAATCAGAAAATGAATCAGGGTCAGGGCTGGATTCTGCCGGGCCCTCGGGTAGGCCCTCTGACTGGCCGAGGGCATCACCGCCAGATGCCAAGCTTTGTGACACTTCCAAAGAGGTGGGAACAGGAACATCAGTGACAGTGGTGGGCAATGAGGCGTGTTCCTCTGTGCTTGTGTTTCCACTCAGCTCTGCTGCTTTTTCCTCTGATACCTGAGTGTAAGAATCAGGTAATTAAAATTACTTAAGTGTTTCCCTGTCAAGGCTTTTTGTTCTCCATTTTAAGATATTCAGCTTAAACTCCAACAATGTATCCAATTCAAAAGCAAAAATTGGATACTTTGTGGAGAGAGTAAGATAATCAGTTAAATATTATTCTTTTATGTAGAGTTATTATAAAGCTACAGCCAGCCAGGCTCAGTTTAGCATAGAGACTGGAGACACTGAAAAGGAAGGGAAGGGATCTGCCCTAAATTTGTCCAAAAGTAAAGTTTGTCTACCAGCACCTCTACAGTTAACTAAAATATTACTTCTCACGGGGGTGGGGTGGGGTGGGGGGGGGGTACTATTAAATCACTAGGACTAGTAAATAGGCAACGAGCAGAGACTACA
>JAQLOL010000025.1:15601045-15631838 GCA_029783665.1 Naso thynnoides
TTCATGTTTTGTTTTTTTGTTTTTTTAAATTCTTCAACTTTTACAGCTTGTTGACAGTTCATTATAGAAGTTAAAATTTGTCTCTCAACTTTTTTAGGTATAAATTGCAGCTTAAATCTCGTTAGATAATGCAGTTTACCTTAATACAACAGGATTGTATATTTTCTGTCCTAGTGCTTACAGTTCAAAGAGTGTTATTCACCCCATACTACTTTTAACCGTCGTATCCAATTTGACTTTATGCTTTTCTGCCAAGTCTTTTAAATCCTATCTTCTCAATACAATGACGTTCCAATTCCCCTTTAGCCATTTCTGTATTTTAGCGTCAAGGTTTATCAACACTGCAGTTCTTAACATTGTAACTCAAAGTTTTTTGGCAACTCATGGCACATTTCTGCATTTCTGCATTTCTGCATTTTTTGACAATGCAATGTAATTTTATCTTTCAATATTAACTTTTTCTCTTTTAGCTTTGATATTATTAAAGTCTAGCTTCTAGCTTTGAACTACCAAGGAGCTGAAATATCATATTCTGAATTCAGTGAACTCCTGCTTCACTTCAGCCTGTTTTGCAGTTCAGCTGTAAGGTTTACCACAGTGTACTTTGCTTTAAGATTTTGTTTGGCAATGCAATGCACATTTCCACAGCTTTTCACAACGCAATGGCATTTCAATCTGCAAGTTTTCTAGTTCTTGTTATTAATTTTCTTCTGTCAAATTTGGGCTCTTAACTCGTGCCACAAGTTTGAGTGCACATACATAAAACATACATCAAAATATGCAGAATTATTGAGAATAGTGTGCTATGACTTTTGGTGATGACTCGTAAAACAGTGATGCAAAAATTGGGAAAAACAACAAAGAAGTCCCATAAAAATGAATGGTAGTGTGCTATGACTTTTGGTGATGATTCCTAGAACAGAGTTTGCAAAAATTATGAAAAACAACAAAAAAGTCCAATAAAAATGAGTGGGAAATCATGAAAAAGTTTGCAAAAAATGATCAAATCCCACCCTTCTTTGAACATGTACTGCTTTCATATAGTGACAGTTACAGACTTTACACAAACTTTAAACAAGACAGAGGACTTTGAACTATTCATTTTGCATACATAATCTTATGATCTTCACCATTTTTGAGATATTATATTATTATATTTATTTTTAAGCCTTTTTTGTTCCTCTTCAGATTTTATAATGGGAATGTATTGCAGGATTTTCAGCAGGCTAGAGTGGGCCGTGTCATTGCTAAAGTGCAAAAGCACTGAAACATAATTTAAAGGGTAAACTAACCCCTAAACCACTTTTTTTCAGCTGAAAACAAAGGTGAGGAAGCATTTAGTAGTGTTTTTGATTAATTCAAGTCTAGATCCTAATATTTTAGAGCAAATTAACTGATTTTACCATATTCCATTATGAATGTGCATAGCAACTGCCATCTAGTGGTTGGAACATGGTTATTGCAAAGCAGGTGAAACCTGATGTGTGTGGTGCTTGCTTTCATCACCAAACCAAGCCCAGCACCTCATGATTACCTGGAAAACAGTATGCAAACATACTTGCGCTCTGAGTCAGTGGTTGTTTTCTATTTCTTTTGGTTGTAAAGGAAATCAGATCCCCTATTTCAAAAAGAATTCATGACCTTGAGACACAGACTGATATTTTAACAAGCCCTTAGCACACCATTATCAGGTTCTTTCGTTGATTCATACCCACTTGTTTGAAGTGTGCAATAACAGCAATTTCTCTGTCTCTATGAGTTGGATCTAATATTAGGGTGTCAAGTTACAGTTAAACACAGCTGATGTTGACTGGTTAATTAAACATAAGGGGACACTAGAGCAAACAATGGAGTAAGATGTTTTTTTGCGGTGCTCCTGCCCAGCTTTTCCATTTTTAGAAAAATTTGAAACAGCGCCGATCTAAAAACAAGCCCATTTACTGCCTAAGCACACCCCACAAAGGTGTAGTACAGTTTTCTAAATACGGAAATGGTGGCTAATCTTCAGAAAAATAAGCACAGCGGACCATCTAACACCAGGCCTAACACCTCCAGCGCAAAGTTCAAGTGCTGACCGTGACCGAACACCCACCTCTCCCAAATCCTATCGGCTTTAAAAGAGGGTATTTCCGCTGTGATAGGAACTGAACTGAAAAAATCTCTTGCTGAAGATTTTAACTATTTAAAGATCGAGCTCCAACCAGTCCGAACAGAGCTAGCAAACAATGCAGCGCTAGCTCAAAATAAGCTTGACAAGATTAAAGCTACCATAAAGGACATAGAGAGTGGCTTTTCTACGTGGTCAGATGAGGTGGTCAAGCTGCAAACTACTGTGACTACCTTGACGAAAGAGATGAAGGAGCTGAAAGACAAGCGCGCAGATATGGAGGGGGGGATGCAGTGGTGCAATATTCGTATACTCGGAGTTGCAGAAGAACCCAGGTCAAGTTCTACAGACTCTGTATCTAAGCTACTGTCTGAGGTGCTTCAGATGCCAAAAGACATCCTCATAGATCGGTCACATTGGGGTCTCATAAAAGGAATCACGGCGGCAAGTCACGTGTGATTGTGGCTAAGTTACACTATTACCAGAATTTTGTGGAAGTGCTGCATTGGGCTCGAAGCCAAGTACTGCTCAGATTTAGATGAAAGCCCATTGCCATCTCTCCACATTATACAACTAGCAAAGGCTAGAGCTGCACAACAACAGGAGACGGGACATAATAAGCAAAAATGGTAACGTGTAGAGACTGATGAGAAATGACCGTAGTAGTGGTAGTAGTGGTGATTATATATTATAATATCAAATAGTAATGTCACTGTCTGTGAACTGCTTAAATACTGATGTAGCTTCGTATTATAGCTCCCGAATGTTATGCTGGTTCAGGATGGTGACTGCCTAGTCTCTTTCACTGGAAAACGCCATATGCAAATTAACCTTAAGCCTACCTAATATAACATATTTTCCATCATTATTATCACTACCATCTTCCACTGAATAGAGTTAAAGGGTGAACTTCAATGGATTTAATTTATGTAAAGATAAATATGCAGTACTAGCTACATTTTAGTTTGTGATGTAGGCACACTTCATCACCCCTTCTTTTTCTCTCTCCAGTCAATTCTAACTTTCTAATCGGAAATTAAGCTCCATGATCAGGCTTGTATTTTTATGGTTTTATTGTGACCAGCTTTTTTTTTTTTTTTCTTTCCTTTTTTCTGTCTTGTTGAGATCTGATATAATGACAAGCTGGAAAAATTGCTTTACAATGTTGCTAGTGCAATTTCACTTCCTGACTTACAAGGCAGGTGGGAGCTTATCAGTAATTTAGTTGATGTTAAGATAATATGTACTCTCAGCTATATTCTGGTTTGTGCCGTTTTTGCATCTCATTCCAATTGTTCTTTGAAGCCAATCCTAAGTATTAATTTACAAGTCAGACTTCATAGTAAGGCTAGTGGTTCATTTTTCTGTTGGGGATTTGATATAATGATGAGCTGGACACATTCTAATATAATGCTGTTTGATCCAACTTTACTGTGTTTTTAGGATGTGTTGGGCGGGAGCTTGCCTTTAGAGCAGTTTAGCTTGTTACCCAAGCAAGCACACACTGTGCGTATATATTTATATGGGGTTCTGGGTTCAACACACGTGTAAATGTTAACAGTAGAGAAATGATCAGACTAGCTTCTTCTGTTATATATTTATGTATGTCATTGCTAAAAACAATGTGTGAGGGAGAATCTTAAGTGATACACAATTTTTTTCAGCTCCATGTAATTAACAACAGTGCTACATGTGAGACAAAGGGTTGCTCAGTTAAACTGGTGAGTTGGAATGTTAAGTCTCTTAATCACCCTGTAAAATGCAAGAAGGTACTCAACCTTCTGAAACACCTGAAAACTGATAGGCCTATAGTTTTCCTTCAGGAAACCCATTTGTGTGTTTCAGACCATTGTCGGCTAAGAGATGGATGGGTTGGCCAGTTATTTCAAACTAATTTTAATTCGAAGACGAGAGAAGCTGCTATAATTTTCAGTCAGGGTGTGCAATTTGTGACAAATGTCAAATCTGATCCTGCAGGGGGCTTTTTAATTGTAGCAGGATGGTTATATGGACTTCCTGTCATCTTAGCCAACATTAAGGCACCCAAATGGAACGACCACATATTCTTTAGCAATTTCTTTTCTAAATTGCTTAACATGGTAACACATCACCTTATTCTTAGAGGGGATCTTAACTGTGTATTTTCAACTGTTTTAGACTGCAGCTCTCCCATGGAGATTTCTACTTCCAAAACAGCAGCAATCAATCTAACATTTTCTTAAAACATATGGAATGGTTGATGTGTGGAGGTTTCACAACCCTACTACTCGAAGTTATTCATTCTTTTCTCATTTGTACAATTCCTATTCACGAATACATTATTTCTTTACAAATACAAATCTACTTTCATCAGTAGTGGAGTTTAACTATGAAGCCATAATTATATCTGATCATAGCCCCTGATTCTAACATTACACATTCCTGTTACACAGCCCATTTACTGTCCTTTGAGGCTAAATCCAACCCTTCTCTTGGATGAGGCTTTTGTGAATCAAATTGCATCTGAAATAGAGTCTTTTCTGCATATTAATCAAAATCCAGGAGTGTCCCCATAAGTAGTGTAGGAAGCACTAAAGGCATATTTAAGAGGTCAAATAATTTCATTCTGCGCAAATGAAAGAAAAGTTAAATATGAACATCTTAAAAAACTATCAGATCAGATACTGGAGCTGGATCTATTACATAGTCAAAAACCCTCTCCAGAAACACTGAAACAACATTTGGCTTTACAGTCAGAGTATAAACTTTTAGCAACCCAACAAGCCAAATATTTAATATCTAAATTGGTATGTAATTTTTATGAACATGGGGAGTAGGCTGGGAGGCTCCTGGCTCATCAGCTGCATCAGAGGACAGCTGCTCAGGCTATCCCCGAAATATGTGACTAACAGGGCCTAAAACACACAGACAATACTGACATCAATGCATGCTTCTTCAGATTTTATCAATCACTGTATTCAAACCAGTCTACTAACCCAGCAGCCTTACAGAATTTTTTTACGTCCCATTAATCAATTCGGATATGGTAGCTGACCTGGAAAGAACAATAACCACACATGAGATAGACTCTGCAAATAAAAGCATGCAGACCAAGAAAACCTTCAGGCCCAGACGGATATCCTACAGAACTTTTCAAAAAATTCTCCACCCAGCTTTCACCGTTACTGCTGTCTGTCTTTGAAGAGTCCTTTCTATCCCACTCCCTATGTCCCAGGCTGTCATCTCACTAACTCTGAAAAAAGACAAAGAGCCCCTTGAGTGCAGCTCCTACTGACCAATCTCACTTTTAAATAAGGATGCGAAAATCCTTGCAAAGGTTCTTGCTCTACGACTGAAAGAGGCTTTACCTCTAATCATTTCACCTGATCAAACAGACTTTATAAAAAAATCAACATTCTTTTTTCAACATCAGTTGCTTGCAAACATCCTTTATGATCCCTCATCAGCTAGTGTTCAGGGGTTATCCTTGCCTTGGATGCTGAGAAGGTGTTTGATCAGATGAGCTGGGATTTTCTATTCTACGCTCTACAAAAATTTGGCTTTGGCCCTAAATTTATATTATGGATTAGGATCCTTAATTTATCCCTTGTTTCTGTAGTGCGCACCAATTACAATATATCACCCTTTTTTGAGCTAAAACATGGTACAAGGCGAGGATGCCCCTTGTCCCCACGTTTGATATCAGAGAGATTAATAGAGAAGGCCTGGAGTATAAAGTGTCATTATATACTAATGACATGTTAATTTACATATCCAATCTGTCTTCCAGTTTTCTGCACCTACTAAAATTGCTTAATGAATTTGGCCAGTTGTCTGGTTATAAAGTCAACTTTAAGAAAAGTGAATTAATGCCAGTTGGCACTCTAAACTCAGACACTCGTCTTCTATCTGTCTCAGACACACTGTTGTTCAGTTTAAGATTGTACACTGACTCCACTGGTCTAGAGCCAAGTTGGCTAAGAGTAGCAGTGATATTAACCCTATATGTGATGGGTGTGAACAGTTTTCAGCCACTATATGCCACATGTTTTGGTCAAGTCCAAGATTATTTCATTTCTGGGATTCAATATTTAAAACTTTCTCAGCAATATTTGGTTGTTCCTTCTGTTTCTATGGCAATATTTGGAGTAATACCTTCTGTTGTTAACTTGAGTAGAGCCCAAGTGAACATTGTTTCTTTTTGTTCCCTCTTGGCCAAATCAAATTCAATCAAATTTATTTTTGTATAGCCTAAAATCACAAATTACAATTTGTCTCAGGGGGCTTCACAAATTGCACAGATGTGGCATCCTCTGTCCTTAGACCCTCTCACTGGGTGACGAAAAACTTAAAAAACCCTGAATCGAAGGAAAGAATCAGGGAAAAATAAGAAACCTTTGAGAGAACCACAGAAGAGGGATCCCTCTCTCTAGGACAGACAGAGGTGCAATAGATGTCACATGTACAGAACACAACAACGAAACAATCACAATATAGTTGCTACATCTTGAATTATGAAAGTCTGTAGATCCAGAAGGAAGTGGAGTCCATGAGTCCAGGAGCACAGTCTATATGTCAGATAAGGAGGCTCATCCTGTGTAAATGGAAGGACTCTACCCCAACATTTGGACATTGGATTAAAGATGTTTTGTACTATTTACAATTGGAGAAAATCCATTGTTCTATGAAAGGATCAACTGCACACGTCTCCACCATCTGGCAACCATTTTTAACCTTTGTGGCAAATATGGACTCTGAAAGATTGAAATGAATTACACTATGGTCCCCTACTTATATCATACAAATAAATTTATTTGTTTACCTCTCTTTTGCAATCCTTTTGACTAGTCTGGCTTGTTTTTTGTTGTTTGTTTGTGTTTGTTTTTGTTTTTGTTTTGGGTTCATGGGTGGGTGGGCCCGTTTTTTTTTCCCTCAATTTTTCTTGGATATGTGATTGTTTATTGGTGTTTTGTATGTTCTACTGAACTGCTAATAAAAATACCCTGTTCAAAACACACACACACATGGATATATCTCTGTGAGGACATTTCTGATGCAAACAAAAGCACACACAAAAGCTCAAAAAGGCTGACTTTGTGAACCTATAAAAAGGCAACATCTGCTATTCTATTTCTAAGACAGTTCCTTCCGCATTCTCCAACACTCAACATAACACTTTCCTCTAATTTAGAATTTCACTTAAACATGAAGCAACCATGGACCCATCACAGTTTTTATATGATGATACCAGTAGAGTCAAAAGTACTTATTTGATCCATAATAAATGTGTATTGGCTGTATGTGGTATAGAAATAGTGATTGGTACATTCAGCCTAAACCCACACTTAGATGAGCAAAAATTATGTATTGCAAAAGGTTACCACTTGTACAAAATTGAAAAATGAAAAGGCTGTATTGATTCTTACCGTAACTGGTTTGTCCTTCTGCAGTACATCAGACTTGTCTATAATGTGAACTGATGATGGTATCTCTGTAACAACAGAAAGTGAGAATCACCTTTAGGAAACACAGAGGTGTGGCTTATAGAGAATTTACCTCTTTGCTGCCAATAATGCCTTAAGGTCCTGACAGAACCAAGGGACAAAGTGAACCCCTTAAATATTGTTTTTTCACTAACAAAGTTCAGCAGCTGGCTAGCAGACAACCCAGTATATCTTTATGTTTACTTCATTACAAATTAATTGTATTGTTAATATTTAAGCTTTAGGATATAATTTTAATTTACATCTATTTGTGTAATATATAGTCAGATAAAGTTGTGCTAATTTGAGTTTACAAAAGGGATGATGGTCTCTAGCCCATTTCAGAGATGGAATATGTAACATTGTTCTATTTGTTAATGGATTTTTGCTTGTATGTGTCTTCTATAGTTTCATTCAGAGTTACCAAGACTGGTATGGTAAATAATGACACACACAATATTTTGCACTCCATGTTGGACAGGGACCAGGTAGTATAACTGAATGCATTCTTTGTTCTAAGTAATTGTAAGACTAGTGTCCCTATCTTATACTGAGCGCAAAGCAAATGGCACCTGTGGCGCAGGTGGCATTGTTATCTTACACCAGCCCAAATGCCATTTTTGGCATGTCTGCAAGTTATCAAGTGCAAATGCATGTCTGTCCACTTACTCGATGTCCAGAAATTAAGGTAAAATGGAGGCATGGCCCGGCGCATTGCTATTTTGTGTACAACTCTTTGTGGTCAAAACTATTTCTGTCTTAGACTTAGAAATCTTGTCTGGTTGGGGTGGCTGTGGCCCAGTAGGTAGAGCGAGTCGTCTACCGATCAGAAAGTCGGTAGTCTAATTTAGAGGAAGACATTTGTTGGGAATTCCCGCGGGTCACGTGATTCCCGTGGGATTCCCGCGGGATGGGAGTCAAAGTTTTATTAATTCTGTGATTGTGACAGGACGGGAATAAAAAACGACGGGAGCGGGCAGGAGCGGAAACGCCATTAATAGATGATGATTTTCAGAAGTGTTAAACAATCAAAAGGACAGACGCATCCATTTTTGTAGTCATCTTTAAGTGAGCCAAAACTATTTTGACTTGCGTTAGCAAGTCAAAAAAACTACACATCCAACAGTGCTTTGACTTCCGGGCCGGACACTACCAGAAGTTAAATGCGGAGTGGGCGCGGGAGACACAAAATAACAACAATGGAGGGAGGTGGAGGAGATGAAGCCATGAAGCGTGAGCTACAAAATAAAGTCAGGAATAATGATCCATTGGTGAGACTTACAGACCTTGTTGGGAAGGTTTATGAGAGTGGAACGTGATGGTACCAACACCTTGTATGCAGCATGTAAAACTTGCGCAGTACTGGTAAAATACTCCAGTTAGTTGGGGGAGAGTGGTCTCAAGAAACACACATGTAAACTTTACAAACTTATTAATTAAAAAAAAAAAAAAACGGGAGTGGGATGGGAGTGGGAGTAATTTTGAGTGGGAGCGGGATGGGATCGGGGGTCATTATACAGGAGTGGGACGGGATGGGATTTATTTTTTTACTCCGGCCTGGGATTGGGATGGGATTGGATTTTTTCTCTGGGAGTGGGATGGGACGGGAGTGAAAATCCACTCCCGTGTCATGCTCTAGTCCAATTCCCGGCTCCTCCGCTCTACATGTCAAAGTGTCTTTGGGCAAGATACTGAACTCCAAACTGCTTCCAATGGCTGTGCTACTGGTGTGTGAATGTGTGTGAAAGAGTTCCTAATGAGCAAGATGGCTCTTTGTAGAGAAGTCACCTGCCTTTAGTGTGTAAATGTGTGAATGGGTGAATGCTGACTTGTGTTGTAAAGCGCTTTGAGTAGTCAAAAAGACTAGAAAAGCGCTTTATAAATACTGTCCATTTTACTTGCTAGTACAATCTGTCTGCACAAGATACCTAGGTTTTGGCCTATTATACAATAAACCAATCAAAAAGTCAGCTCTCATCGCCTTTAAGAGGCACGCATGCTAGCTAAACAGAATAAGGGGATCATCCATTAGAAGTTGTGGCAGAAAGAAGGAGAAGGAACACAGGATAACTCTTGCCACCTGAGCAGAAGAGGCAGGAGGAAGGGGAAGGGATAAATCCTGTGAGCTGGAGGAGATAAACTAATAAAAAGACTCAGAGCACATGGAAAATCAGAGTGAGGAGTGAGAGCTGCTACTTGAGGAAATGTTTAGAAACTAAAATCCCACTATAAAAGACTGTACTGAGGACAACGAAAAAAAAACTAAATAAGTGAAAAGAAACTGACTAGTGTGGAAATTGATTGAAGGATAAAAATCAGAGAAGACTACTAACTGGCTGTATGGGACTGTGGATTTCCTGAAGTGGGTTGAGATCTGATGCTCTTTTGGACCTGCTTGATGCAGCCGCCATGTCCCTCATCTCCTGAATAGAGGTCTTCAGAAGCTAAGCTTTTGGTCTTCTCCCCTTTTACTCTCCTGGCTTCCTCCGTTTTCCTGAATCCTAACACCCCTTACCCTTTTGCTTCCTTGGACATTAAAGCCCCTCAAATATACACTCATGAACTTTTCATCCACTGCCCACACTCTCACATACACACTCATTTACCTCATCTCATGGAAGATAAAGACTATCTGGATTCCTGATTGATTTAATTTAATCAATGGACATCTAATTCATTTATTGGGAATCAGAATTTGAGTTTGGAGTGGATTTTTCTGTGAATGGGAATTTTGTTTTTTCATTAATCTTATTGGAGTTGATTATTAACTGAACTGAACATAATTGGCTGTGTTTTGGCCTTTCAGTGGATTTTCAGTTTAGTTCCTGTTTTATTTTGAAATGTGTTGTCCTTGTGTCTTGTTACCTTTGTTTCCTGTGTTGCCCTTCTTTGTTGATTTCCTCATGGAATTCACCTGTGTCTTATTTCACTAACCTGTGTTTTTTTGGTAATGAGCTGTAATGTATTTAAGCCAGTTTCTCAGTTCATTCTTTGTCAGATCATCTGCTCACTTTTCCCCACTTTTGTGTTTGTTCCTGATTGTGCACATTAAAGATTCTGCATTTGAGCCTGTTGCCTGCAAGTATCTGCTTTTGGGTACACCTGGTCCTCTCTCATTCTGAAACTCTAAATACCAAAACAATTTTTACATGAAAATTGATTTTGTTACAGTGTCACTACATTGTATACTGGTGTTGATTAGTGCTCTGCATGTAAGATATTACCACCCCAAAAAGTTGTAACATTGTTTTGTGTCAATATTCAGCTTACTGTGAACTGCAACAGAGACCGGGTACTCCATGAGGTTGGTCCCTGATACCACCATGCAGGTGAAGGTCTTTTGGTCTTTGAGTGAGGCCTGAGTGATGAGCAAGCTGTACTTCTCATCGATGCTGACTCGCTGGGCATATTCGTCTGTGGCTTGGACTATGGCCTTGTTGTTGCGGGCCTGTTTGATTAGCAGATCACCGGGAGTGCCATCGTCCTTTTCCTGATGCGTGACAAGCCACACAGAAGAGACAAAAATCACTTTTTTTAAAAAAAAATCTGTGCATCACAGTTTCTTATCCACAAGGTATAATATATTCTACTTGAATAGATCTGTTTAAAAATGTATTATGTACTATCAAACATATTAGTCAACAAGCCTCCAAAGAACATGTAACTGTTGTATAATTAATAACACCATGAAAACAAATCTTAATAGGTACACATTAAATAGTCAAAAAAGTTTTTTTTTCATTTTTTCATTTGAGTTAACATCAATTCACCCTTTGCTAAGTCATGCCCCCCTTAGCTGCTGTTGCTAAATCCAACAAACTGTCAGAGTCAGCATGGCCCTGCCACTGTCTTTAACTGAACTCCCTGGAGAAATATTGTGTAATTTTTGAGAAAAAAAAAGCGACTTCAGAAGGAGGCAGAGAGGTTTACAGTATGCAGCTGAAGGATATATTCAGGCTGTCAGAGTGACTCAGCAAGGAAACAATGTGGAAAAAAATAAACACTGAAGCTAAAGCCTACCAATCACAGTAATGTTAACGTTACAGTGGCTTTAAAACTTGTGTTTCACTTTATTTATAAAAACAAGCATGGAGTGTCGTAATGATTTAGGACATGCCATTTAGAACAAGGGGAGGACAAATCTCATCGTATATTAACGTTAAACCAATGAGGTTGGGACTCTAGGGGGAGCAATGAGCGGATAGGACGTGTCTCGCAATAGCTCTCATAAATTTTGATTTAAAACTTCATTTTCAACAAAACAAGGACACTTTTATTGCAGCATTTATAAAAACCTGACGTCCAAAGTGCGTTTTTCAAATTCTTTATTTTTGAAAGGGAACAATGTACATTAATCAACATTTTCAACAGAAAAGTAAACATACCTGAGTTAGCTGAAAGGCTAATTTTCATCGGTAGTCCCTTCGCCAGATGTTGATAGATATTTCAATAAAATTCAATAGACAATATATAGACATAAAAATACACCATTCATTACATAGCACCAGAAAGATAGATAAGGGAAGGAGTGAGGAGTTCGACTGGCTTGGACCTGGAACTTTATTGGCATCCACTCACAATGGCACATCTGCTGCTGGCCCTTACAGGTAGTAAAAAGTAAACATTCTTTCAAAAAATATAGGCTTCTTCAGTGCAGTATAATAATCTAACACTGTACATTCACATCTTAACAAACACTCAAGTTAACGGAATAGCTGGATGACCGTTTTTAATAGAGATGATGTCGGGAGCTGTTTTCAGTGCTTACCTTACAGGTAGTAGAAAGTAAAAATTAAACAAACATGGCGCCCACACAGAAAGAAACTTAACTACGGTGCCTGCCAAGGGACAAACTACCAAAATTTCTGGATTCTCCAGGGAATGCACAGCGCAACTGTGACATCTTGTGACATATTTCAGTAACTACCTTACATCTACAAATAGAAAACAATATTAATAGTTTTAGTATATATTAAAAGTCTAAGGAGCCTATTGGGTCTTCAATGATGAATTTGATGAGGGAGCTACATAATGTTGTAACACAGATAGCCAAACTGTTGTTGTATGTATGTATACCAAAGAGCATATGTGTTGTTTGTGACAATTAGCTCAGTGAGTTAAGAGCTGGTTCTTGATGTCAATGAGTCCAGGTTCAAGACCAAACAGGGGGGTGAGTAAAACACATCAAAACTACTAAGAGTCTTTGATAAACACATGTAGAAAATTCATGGTAGATGATGTTTGATGAAGAATTTCACCTTTAAAAAAACTGAATATTGAATTGTCCTCTTGTGAACATTACAGTCAATGCAAGAATGGTATTTTGGGGTGGCTGTGGCTCAGTAGGTAGAGCGGGTCGTCTGCTAATCAGAAGGTCAGTGGTTCAGTCCCCAGCTCCTCTGGTCTACGTGTTGAAGTGTCCCTAGGCAGATACTGAACCCCAATTGCTCCCAAATTGCTGAATGTGTGTGAATGAGTTCCTAATGAACAGGTTGGCTCTTCGTAGAGAAGTTACCTGCCCTTAGTGTGTGAATGTGTGTATGAATGGGTGAATGCTGACTTGTGTTGTAAAGCACTTTGAGTAGTCGAAAAGACTAGAAAGGCGCTATATAAATACAGTCCATTTACCATTTACAATGACTGACCCTGCTGTTTACTTATTTATTTATTTATTCTTTCATATATAAGCATTCCCATTAAGTGTGTTTTTGCATATGTTCCATTTTATGCTTTTATTCATTCATACATATTTTTAATTTGCTTCTGTGATATCCTTATTAATAAAACCTTCCTTTTTTGAATGAATCTGGGTTATTTGCATAGTTTTTAATGAGAATGTTCTCATTAAAAATTATGCAAATAACCCGCTTGTGTTTCACATACATATTGCCATGTCTCTCATCCTATTGGGGGATAGTTACATGTATTTCTCATGATTCAAAGAAAATCATATTTTGAAAAGCAAAAATGGGTTATTTGAAATTGTGCATAAGTCTTAAGTCAAAGATAGTCTAATGATTTATTATGGTTTATTATTACTCTTCTTTCAGTCATTGAATATCCTATGGAAGTAAGTCTGAATACTTCATAGGCAGTGTTGAGAGACAGTATCTATCTACTTACATATTTCCACTTGATAAACATTAGATCGTCTGGTGCTGGAGCTCCACTGTTGCATGGTATAGCAATAGTCTCTCCATAAGAGGCAGTCACGTTGTTTGTACCCCACACTACAATAAAAAAACAACAGACAGTTACAATTAATTGAAATATCACAAGACCTATTGAAGAGAACAATTACACTGCTTGATTCATTCATATGTGTGCAACAACAGTGGTCCTGCTTGCCCTGAATATTTATGAGCTGGAGCCTCACTGGCCAAATCTTGGGCAATGAAGTAAGCAATATATGCTTCCTCCTACCTGTAGTACTGCAATGTTGTACTTTTCGCACCAAATACGCAAGAAAAGCTTTATCACAGTCTTAAGGATTTAAAACATCTGACATAACAAAATTACAACAAACAAAAGTGTGAAACCCCTTTGGGACACACTTTTATCTGACTGGGAGAAACCTGATGCCTTAGATTTTTCTGATTTTTGCTTTAGAACAGAAGTAAATTGATAATAACAGAGGAGGAAAAATTTGAGGAGTTTTCAAACAACCTTAAAGAGGAGTGGTTGGACCCAACAAAAATGAATGGGTGTGAAAAAGTGAATGAAGCTACTCCAAATGTCAAGACACCAATTTTTAAGCATTCCTCCAAGTTTGATTGTGCAAGATATCTTTCTCAGTGGGTCAAGCTCAGTGCTCCTTGTGCATTGCCACA
Organism: Naso thynnoides; assembly: GCA_029783665.1. Lineage (NCBI taxonomy): Eukaryota > Metazoa > Chordata > Actinopteri > Acanthuriformes > Acanthuridae > Naso > Naso thynnoides. The sequence continues at coordinate 15,615,445 of JAQLOL010000025.1, forward strand.
GCAAAATCATTTTCTCTGTTTTAATTGCAACAAAGTATTACCACAGCTTAGAGAAGAGAGAAAAAAGGGGAACTTTGCCTTTCTGAAATATCAGGGTTCCTTTCAGTGTATTCCAGGCATGGCGGCTCGCCATGCCTACACTTACCACTCGCCTGGCCAAGCATCTGGGATTATTATTATCTTTAACTAATGTTACACTTACAGCAGGCAGCTCGGTTGGAAATCTCACAGTAACAAGCTATCTGTTTAAACAACAAAACATGAATGCACTCAAACAGTAGGTCTGACATCAGTGTGTAAAGTTTCGTCAGACAATTAGCCAATAAAAATAATCTTAAAACATCTTAAAACACTGAGCACTGAATTAACAATTTACTTAAGATAGTCTTGGCATGAACTATTTAATTCATTGCTTCTAATATGGATTCTAAAAGTAGTATCAAAGTGTGGAGGACTAAAACTGCCAAAATCATTAATAAATGACTCAGTAAAAATAATAATAATAATATGGCAAAAATACCACTTTTTATTTAACTTCCCATTTAATTTTTTATTTTATTAATTGAATCATTTTAAAATTTTGTCTTGTTTATTTGTTTTAATTTCCTACAGTCAGTCCTGCTGACTGTATGACTTCTCTAGACAATACCCCTCTCTTCTCGTTTCTTTCCTCTTCACTTATAGTGAGGTATTAGATGCACTTAAATCCATAGATTCCAGGACTTTTACTGGAGAGGATCAGTTAGATCCCTTTTTAATTAAGTTATTTATTTCTCAGCAATTACTGCATCTAATCTATCTATCTTAACGGGAAAAATTCCTAGCATCTGGAAATCTGCACATGGAATTCTACTACATAAAAGTGGTGCTATAGATAATTTAATTGGTTGTTAATTAATAATTTAATTTAATTTTCCAACCTCCCCTGTCTTGCAAATGTAGCCCGGTCTGAAGAAGTAATAAATGTAAATAAGTTAATCTGTTCAATAAATAGATAAATAAACAATAAATAAGTTATTTTCATAAAAAGGGTTCATTTGATTGTAATTCATGTATTTGTAATAAGGAATCACTTCGTGTTTCTGTTTAAGAAAAAAAAAGCCAAAGCTAAGACAGTAATTAATGTTAATGATATAATAATGTTGTCCATTTGGTTTGCTTGTGCAGGAAAATGTTTATCGATGTGTCATTTATCCTTATGAAGCTTGTCAATTAGTTTCCCGCTCAGTTGTCATTAAACTGTAGTCCAATCGTGAGATTTGGGGGTGGGACATCAGGTAGGCAGGTTAGATCGACACAGAGAGAGACAGAGAATGTCGGAGATACGACATGGGTGATTGTGTTGTAATGCGAGAGTATTGTCCTCCTACAAGGATAGATGCAGAGTTTGTCAACGGTATATGGATATACAAAAGCATACAGAAGGTAAATGTTTATGTTGTGGTAATGACGGACTGTGTTACTGCTAATAGTGTTGCAATGTGAATGCTAAACGTGATTAGCAATTAGCGAATTACCTCGCGCTAGCATGCTAACAGTTGTTTACACACGTCAACCTGTAGTAGCCTTACGTTACTTATTATGCTAAATGTGTGTTAATGTTATATGTTATGTGAACTTGGAATGAGCTCATGGAAATGCATAGAGACTGCCGACTGGTTAAAGGACATGTATGTACTGTATGTTCACCAGAGGACAGGACCAGAATTCACTTCTTGGACCTTGTTTGCCCTCAGAGCTGTGAGTGGCGGGTATCGGCTGTGAGTGAGAAGCCATGTGTGTCAAGGCAGTGGTCACTGGGTTTCCCCTCTCCTCTTTTCCTCACCATCCATCCATAATTTCCTCATTCCCTTCCCATAATCTCCACACTCACCACACGCTAACTGAGGACAGACAGTGTGAGTACAAAACCAATTGCACGTGCATTTATTTCATGTTATTTTGCTTGTTTAAGCGAAGTGGTCACTGAGTTTCGGACCTCACTGATCCTGAGCACCGTATCAGGCCTGCACCATTTATTTCAGAGACTGTTTTTTGAGTTCTTGTACAGTGTGGACAAAGGTATTTTTTTTGAGTATTGAATTTTGTGTTTACTGAAGATACTGTGAATTCTACTGGAAAATCTGTGAATATTGGGAAACAGTTAGGGTTTATTGCCTTAAACAAGCAATAATTTTGGTTAGTAATACACTGATTTTATTCTTAAAGTACTGTGTATGAGTGATAATTAGACTTCATTACAAATATTGATTGGGTTTAAATATAACAATTACTACTAGTTCAGAGTTAAAATACATGAAGTGAAACAAAGAAAGGGACCAGCCCACATCAAACCATTTAAATCTATAATTATTCTTAGTAGGATTTATCATATTTTATTTCAGATTCTACTGAGTGGAGGCACCAAACATTTAATTTACTTACCTTGTTTCTATATGCAGATGACACAATTTTATCTGCATCATTAGTTCTGTACAGCTGGCAATTGAGAACCTACAACTTGCTTTAAATGCTGTCCAGGAATGTCTTTCTACCCTAAAACTGGTTTTCAATACTGATAAAATTCATGCTTTTTTCCGGAGCTACAAATATTAATGCAGGTATACACTATCAACTTTATGTGGGTCATACATTACTGAATATAAATATCTTGGAATAAGCTCGATGAAAAATCTACTTTTAAATATCATGTGGACAACCTTACTTTCACATCACTACAGAAACTTGACTCCCTTTACAGAAACAGATCCATCTTTCAACTGTTTAGCAAGAAGAGGATCATTTAAGCAGTGTTTATATCAGTTTTAGATTATGGTGATGTCATCTATAGGTATGCTGCACCATCTACTCTTAAAATCTTGGACTTGGTCTACCAAGCTGCCCTTAGACTCATCACTGGCAAGGGATATAACACTCACCACTGTGTCCTATATGACATGGTTGGCTGGCCTTCCTTGTCTGAGAGGTACAACAAACAGTGGTTCTTATTTAATTTTAAAGCACTTATTGGTAAATTTCCTCTACACATAACTTTGTTGGAATGGGACCCGCTACCTATGTAACCTATTACAGCAACTGGCTGGTTCTCAAGGTTCCCTTAGTTTGCACTGAACTAGGTAGGCCAGCTTCTCTGTTAATGTGCCAAGTTCATGGAATGACCCCCAAACCACTCTTATAATTGAGGCTCTCCCCTCTCTTGGAGCATTTATGACTTTGGTTACCAACCACTGCTACTCAGACTGTACCTGTTTTGTTAGATTTTTTGCTTGATCACCTCTGCGACTCTTGTACTCTGCCATATATTATTTTTTAGTATGGTGTTGCAATTTCTCTGTTTATTGTGTTTAAAATTGTGTTCTAATATTTTTTTATTTGATCTCTTTGTCACTGTAAAAGAGAGCAAACTATTGTCTTAAAAGGTCATAAAGATTGATGGTGGTTCACTATAACTGCATCTCACATTTTATTTTACTTGTTGTTGCTCTCTATTTTAAGGCCAGTTTACACAAAACTGTTGCAGTGAAAGCTGCAGCAGTGTTAACTGGTTCATCTCAGCTCTACTCAAGCTGGCTGACAGTGTTGTATACAGACACTATTGTTGCCAAAGGCCATTTTTAGAAAGTAAGACATGTCACTTGTTTCAACAGCCTGTCAGCTTGTAGCGATGTCACCTGTCACTAAAAGAACAACGTAGAGCAGCAAATAGAAACACGTGTTCTCTAAAATTACTGATTGTTCGAGTGTCCAGTCACGCTCTGAATACAGAGCCTAGCCTAAATACAAAGCCAAGGAGAGGTGTAGAAGTCTAGCATTCCTTTAGACCAGCTGAATTCCAATATGCTGAAATGTTAATATTTAAATCTTTGCCCAGTGACACCAAATGTAAACAGCCTACCCCAGCTTTACCTGCACATTGTTGTTAAATTGTTATATATATTATATTTTTTTGTGTATGTGTTTAGTGTAGTGTTGCTATGTGTGTAATAGCATATGAAGGTGTGTTTGGTTCGTGCTGACTTGCTGCAGGAGTGCATGTATATCAGGCGAAGTATTTCACTGATGTGTGTGACATCAAGCCCTGCGCTCCACTGGCTGTTGCAGACACACTTCGCTCCCCGCCGATACGATGGGGAGTCTGTTGTCCATGTGGTAGCTGATTAGGTGACTCACACTTTCAAACCGATGGTCTTTTGTGCGGACCTAAAAGACAAAAGAACTATTAAAAAAGGCAAGTTTACATACATACACACCTATATTACTTAAATTACCATATCAGTGTTACTATATGTCATTGTAGCAGCTGAAAATGTGTAACAACATTAGTTAAAAAAAAACGTCTGTGGCAAAATCCTTCTTTATGCTAAAAGTTGAGCTAGGAAGGCAACACTTGTAAGGAACTATTTTTCGAGGCATAATCAAGTTGGTCTCCACAGCCCCCCTCTCTTGCTCAGCCATTTTTGAACAAATAAATGCCAACATTCTGCTTAAAAGGGTGACTACCGATACCTAGCAACCTTTGTGTGCCTTATAGTGTTTATATACCCTGTTTTGGCATGAATGGCAGTGAAAGAGGTTGAATTTTACCAACAATATTTGAAGAAGATAGGGGAAATCTCTGCTAATCTCTGCTGTTAGAAGTCAAAAGTATAATGGTATGGTCCTTTTAAAAGATGTCTCCGTCTATTCTTCTTCCTCCCCTTTGTGCACACTCCCGTCAGTATGATCTCCTCCTCCCACCCTGACTCACCACTCCTTCCGGGTCAACTAGAAGCAGGTGTTTGGCCTGACCCCCCTGCTGTCCCGTGAGGACATACTGTCCAGGCGTGGTCCCAGACTCTCGCACCAGAAAGTCTCCGTCACGGGTCAGCAGCCTCTCTGCTTCCCTGCGACTTAAGCTTCCGTGGAACCAGGTCTCACACTGCAACTGCTGCACCAGTGGTGGCACCGCTGTCATTGAGCTTGGGCCACTGTGTCCAGAGACCCCCAGGGCATCATCAAATGGCTCTTGAGAAATAAACAGACATTTGTATTATTGTACTTCTCTGCTGAAAAACTAAAATGCATGACTGTTTAGAAAACCTTTTGCTTGGATTTGTATTTAGAGCAAAACTTACTGTTCAAGTCAGCCACATTGTTTCCGACTGTTGCATGCTGTGCACTGATAGTGGACTGTGTCTTTAATGTGAAAGGCTTTAAGCAGCCAACCAATCATGTTACATAAAATGCCCCTGTAATGGACAAAGGCACTCTAATTCCCTTATCTCCATTCAAGACTGCCTTCTGTGGGCAGCTCCACTCTTCAATTAGTCATATGGAATGTACAGTGCACACCATTCTGCTCATCTCTTTAGGCAATAATTAACCCCCATTCTTTCCACATGGTGAAACAATTGCACTTCTGAGTCACCAGGAAGTTTGGTTATTTTGATTACAACCCACACTTGTTGTCATTTCCAAGAAATCACTGTTACGTCAGTGTTTTTTAGTAGATCCCTGTTTAAGCTTGATGTATTACGCTGACAACGGTAACCACAATATACACTGATCAGGTAATGAACTTACTCATGTCAAAAGCATCTCTGTGAGCATTTCCATTGGCTGCAACTGGGGGACGGGGTTTATCCACATTGACATATGAAGGGTCGTCAAACAGTCCACCTTCTTTGGCTCCCACTGTACAAAAAAAAAGAAAGAAAAAAGAGAAAGAAAAAAAAATACATTGGTGACCATGACACATTTTCCAATTTCCTCATCAGCCTTGTGCATTTAATTACATTTTAACCTGCAATGACAAGATGAAACATCACATGAAGAGAAGAGTATGGAGAAAATGCAGCTGAATGCTATCCTCACTGTGGTTGGGTGACCTTAGCCTTTAGTCTTTTGATTTCCAGTGAATGATAGAGGTGATGCACACATAAGTAGAGACAGAGCTTACCTGGTAGAGGCGGCAGCGGCTGCTTGTGAATGTCATTCTGACCTGGCTGTCCATAAGGCTGCAAACACCGAAGCACATAAACAAACGATAAGTCACAGCCACATGTGGGCATGCAAAAAAATTCCTATTAAAAGGATTAGTACAGGTCAGAGATAACACCCAGCGTTTCTTGCCGAGTTATTGCTGTCTTTTACATTTCTTAGCTCAAATGTAGACCATTCTCATTCAAATGCTGTGTAGTTATTAGATTCCTTACAGGTGCATCATCTCGTAACTGCAGTATTAGCCGTGTTTGGTTGTGCTGAAACATGTCTTGTCCTCCTGCCGTATTTATGTGCACTTTTCTTACCAGAGTGGCACCTGGGCGTGTCCTCATGTCGATCAGTCCACCAGGGGGAGGCTGTTTTCCAGGGAAATTATTGTAGTAAGGGACGTCAGGAGGTGGAGCAGCCTCATCATCCTCTTCTTCCCATGCAGAGCCGTCAAACGGAGCCATTCTGGGAGAAAGAAGGTGATGCAAAAGCAGGTACAGAGAGGCATTACGCAAATGTAAACATGATTTGGGCTTATTTGGGTGACATCACATTTACCTGTCATGAGGCGTGACCAGTTTGGGGGGATTCTTAAGGTACTGTTTGAAACGCAGTTCAAAGGCCTGGCCGATGGTGCTGATGACTTCCTGGGCTAAACCTTCTGAACACTCCAGGATATGACATGCTGAAGGAGAGGAGGCACAAATGACTAATAGGGTAATAAGGCAGCTGCAGCAACATGCTCTTAAATGAAATAAGCACTCGTCTAGACAAATATATTAACAAGCAGGCAAAGTGGAAAAGTCTGTACATGTGCATTTTTAGCAACAGCCATTCACCTCACCCAAATTTTTCCATTTCCTCTCAAAACTAGAATTAAAACTAGAATTAAATAGAATGTGAATGACATTTAAAGAGGTGCTGAATGTTGGTAGAACATTAATGTACATGATGTAATCCAAAAGATTTCTGATCTTCAAGAGTTAAGCTGACTAAATTCTGTTTTTCTCCCTTTGACATCATCTCATGGAAAAATCAAGCCAAATGTTCACATATTTAGCACATAATTATAAATAAAGCACATTTTGGTAAATGTTTCTTTCTTTGCTTTGCACACGGAGCCTGTAATGTCTCAGCTCCAGTGGGCGTTGTGTCAGATTTAAAGGGGAACAAAAAATGAATGGAGCCATTTCATTTATTTAATAGGATTCATTTATATTTTGATAGAGCAGCTTTTTCACTTTTTTTTTTAAACAGTATTAGCTAAGTGCAACCTCAAAACCTCTCACCATCCAATGTGGCTGAATGAATTTAGAGAGAGCATTTGCAACTCTAAAGGTATCAAAAGTTCATGGTCAGAGTTCTGTTTAAACCAACCGAAAAGCAACATTGAAATGTGATTTTTAAACTTTTTTTTTTTTGGTGTCTGCATCATCAGAAGCTGCCTGAGTGAGGGTGACATTTTACTCACCTCTCTGGTTGACTGGGTCTTTGGCCACATATGCAACGTACTCAGCCGTGTCCTGGGGGAGACAAGGGAGGACAGTTAGGGGAGGAGGGAAGAGGGAAAAATTGATCCAAGAAAAAGGCGAGGGGCAGTTTTAGGATAAAAAGGTTGAAAGAAGAAAGAACAAGAAAGAAATAAAGCAAAAGCTGCACTCCTTGGGTCATGACAAAAGTTAAAGACATATATTGAACTGAGAGAGAAACGACAGGATGTAATGCGATTAAGTTTGGAAGAGGGGCCGCAAACCAGCCAGCAGCAGTGGAGCAAGTGGTATTCATAGGGCTAGACAATGACAGAAGACAGGAAGGAAGGATATGCAGGCTGAAGAAAGATGGAAAAAGGCCAGTAAGTGAGGTTTGAGCAGAGAGAAAGAGAGAGAGAGAGAGTGTTGGGTGACTCACTGGGTCTCCTCCAGAAGCGAAGGAGATGGACTGCATGTGATGATTGGCGATTATCTGTGGAGAAAACGAAAGACAGGAAGAGAGAGAGGGAGGATAGAGAGAGAGAAAGAGAAGGAGAGCATGTGGGTGACATGAAGTATGTGGGAAGTGAGATGAAAGCATGTGGATGGAGAGACAAATGTGGGATCATTACTGAGAAAAGTGCTTTTTCCTCCTTTGAGCGCCATCAACTGCAGCAGAGATAAAAACTAAGTAGGGACAATGGATGGAACACCTTTTTAACAGTCTGCAACAACCACCCATGCTGGATCAATATCAACACCAACACTTGCTAATGCACAGAGCACAATGTGTGCTCTGTTTCTGAAGCTTTATTTCTGAATGAATATATGTGCACAGCATCTTTCCTTGTGCTTGGAGTGTACATACTGCACTACTGTACACCATCTCCCCAAAGAAATGAACATCATTCAGCAGCTATTAACTTATTAAAGGTCTAGAAGGAGATAACATCCTACAGCGAGGCAGGAATGAAGACGACGGTTAAGAGGGAGTTGTGCAGCATCCAGGATAAATGAGGCAAACAAGGAGAAGTTCTAAATTTATCTAGAAATCCCCTAAATGCTCCAAAAGGTCAAGACACAGTGTACATTACAAAAATTATACCTTAAGTGGTAGGTTGTGGTACTTACTGGAAGTCGAATCCATTTAAAAATAGATGTTTTTACATTGTTTAGGTCCGACCTCCTGTGAAATGTATGCCTCCTAAATATAGTTTCCAGCACTCATTTTAAGCATAAAAGCAGTAGAAATTATTTTTGGGAACTTTTTAAAACATATTCTCTGAATTGATCATAAAATTAACCCAGGTTAATAGACATCATGACTTTGATAAACAGTGAAAGACAAATAATATTTCAACAAGGGATTTTATTAGATTGCCATTCTGAAATTGATCTTTAAAAAGTAAGTCTGTGTAATCCTTAAAACCACACAAAATCCCCCAAGGTGCTCAGGTTCACTCTGCTTCAATAACACTGAAAAGCCTAAGTGCACTCTGGATACCAAACATAGCTCTGGCAGTAACTGAACATTAACAATCACCAACAGATACAAAACACACACAACGACATCCTTAAGAGCAAGCTGGTGTTAGCCGAACCTGTTTGCAGTCGGAGGCTAGCAGGTTGAGGCTGCTGGTCGAGATGGTGAGGCTGATTGTCATGCCAGCAAACTGCAGGTTACTCTTCCCCAGGATAGAGGTTAGACAGCGAGAGGAAGGCTGCGAAAAAGAGTGATGTGGTCCATTAATAAACAAGATGCACAAACAGAAAACACCTGGCCTTTTTTCTAATTTTCTTTTTCTTTTTTTTTTTTTTTGCTCCAACAAAGGCTTGATAACCCATTGAGTGCTCCCTGGCTGTGTATGTGGGTGTATGTGTGGAAATGCCTGTGTGTGTGGGAGTGAAAGAACAGCTGCGATTGTGAAAGTGATCCTGTCTCCAAGGCCAACTGCGACCAAAGGGGAGTAGACAGGACAGTTTGCGTTCTGTAGGCTGGGCCAAGAGCATCGCATGGACCACGCCAGTGCTATTGTGCCAGCCTGTTAATCCCAGTCCTCCGACTGTTCTCATGGCTCTCGTGCATATCTGCTCCAGAAGATTTGGCATACACTGTGAGAAAAACAGCATAAGGACTGGATGCACATGCCCAGCCACATTAACCTCAGTCCAACCGAATTGGAGGTACTGGACTTCTTTAATCTATTCCAGTTTGCATCCTATAACTGTGTTTTGTCTGGTGTGTGGCACTGCCAGACATTCCTTGGTCCAAAACTACTATGGCAACAGGCTGCTGGATTTAGCCACCTGTTTTATGAACTATTTGGGTAATTTTTTTTAGTTCTACAGGAATGCTGTGCAAAGACAAACATTGTCATTAAACAGCAGACTGGTAGCTGTCTTCTAATATGAAGTGCTTTTGTCTCACACTGGCTCCACACAAGCTACTACTCCACCTCTCCTGCCTCCCTTGTGACAAAAGGGAGGGAAAACAGAGACAACAGAGTGATTGGTAATTACCTGCAAGTAGTTCGCTAACTGTAAAAGTGTACAATCAGCCTAAATCAGGATCTATTTGTGTGTGTGTGTGTAAGGGTGAATGTGTGACTGAACAGCCAACTGACCACAGAGTGGACAATCAAGCTAAATCCAGAAAAATCTTCCCACTACCGCCCACTTAAGCCTTATAAATAAATAATGTCCTGTAAGGGTGTGTGCTAGTGTGCGTGGTGTGTACCTTTCTCCTGCGCTGGGCTCCTTTGGCTCCGGGCACTGCCTCGCACACCACAGAGATAGCCTCCCTAAAACATTAACAACATGCAGGGGTTGCAATAGCACGTCATTAACCCTCACACGTTCCCGGACTCACAATTATGCAGATTAAATGAGTTCTGGCAGTGGGTGATTAAATTTATCATCCCTGGCAATTGCACCCGCCTTTGCCACGGAGACAAACATGACTACGGAAACCAGAAGGAAACCACCAGGAATCCAGAACGTTCTAATTTCAGGGGTGGTGGAGTTGCAGGCGTGCATACTCACACGCAAATACATGCACACACAAGTGGAGTCTAAAACACAAAGAAAAAAGCAAGCAAGGAAAAGAGAGCGAAAGCAAACCAGAAGCAAGCAAATAGACAACAAAGGCATTTCTTAGAGGTGTGTGGTGTGTGTTTGTATGCGGCAGACGTTCCTCTGAGTCTAACCACACTGTTACCATTTTGCCCACACGTGTCAAATGAGAAAGAGATGAGAGAAAGCTAAGCAGCGAATGAGCAGCATGCATTCTCACCTGGTGACCTGAGTTCTGGTGTTGAAGTCCAGCGCTCGCATCGACTGTAGCACCTCCACACAACCCATATACTGCCCAGGAAACAGGAAGGCAACACATTAGCGTCATACATTTCCTACATCACAGTCCCACTGGACAGGTGGAACACAGTAGAGGAAGAAAGCAATGGTGTCCTTTTCTCATCTCTGTGTCTTTCAACAAATGTGAAAGAAGTGTGTATATATGCAAAGAAACTGACTGGAAAGAGAGATGTGTGATAATACTGTATATTTCAGTGAGGTGTTAGTGAGAGTTTGCCATCACTTACCCGTACAGTGTAGGAAACACCGGTGGTGCTGACCACACTGTCGGAGTGCAGCCAGCCACGGGTGGGCTTGTTGACAAAGGAGCCATGGCGCGTCCACTCATCCCCTCCCAGCTGCCCTCCTTCCACCCGTGCCCTCCTGGACGCCCCTCCAAGCCGGTTCATGTCCTGCAGAGGAGGTCGGGGAGGAGGAGAAGGAGCTGTTAGAGGGGGGAGTGGGTGATGAAGTGGAGGCGAGGAGCTAGAGCTGCTCCTGTCGTCCCCAGAGGACTCAACAGGCGCCTGAGGCTGCTGTGGCCTGCTTGAGGCCTTAAGTCCTGGGAGAAGAGTGGCAGAGACACCCAGACGAAGGGATCCCATTCTGGGAAAGAACGAGCACAGAGTGGTGGGGCTGTTCTCAGCTGGGCGGGGAGAAGAGGGGGGCAATATGGGAGTAAGAGACGAGGAGGAGAGAGAGGAGGGTAAACCAGGGGAGGGAGTGAGCGGTGTGGCAGGACTGGAAGGTGGAAACGAAGAGGGATTGGAGTTTGTTTCATCAGTTGAGCTCAGCGATTCACTCCGAAAGTGGGTGTACTTTGTCTTTGGGACGAGCTCCATCGCGAATCTGCAGTGTCAGTTTTTATATCCACACAAGTCCACACAGGCTTTAATGATTCAATCAAAGTCTCTTTGTCTCAGCATTCAAAGTTTCTCCCAAAAAGGACACACAGCCATCTGTCTGTCTCCCTCAGCGTAAGAGCTGCTTCCATCTGTCTGGTTGTCTGTCCTCCACTCATTACCAGGCAGCAAAATCCAAACGTCTTCAAAAACGGCTTCACCCACAATGAAAGCACAATAGAAAACGGCACAGAGAAAAAGTGGGGTGTCCCAGTTAATGGCCGAAAGCAGATAAAGACAGTTTGTTTTTAGTGCACCAGAGCAGATCATGTTGTCTTCAGTTCACTTTTAAATCTGCACCAATGTTCACTGTGTTCCCAGGGACTGATGAGGATGACATGGTTTTAGCTCTCCAAAAAAGTGTTTATCTTGGTGTTTTTGCCATAATGTAAAACAATATCTGTGAGTGTCTTGTCCCAGTTTAACAGCCTCTCAGTGAAGGCCAGTTATCCAGCTGTCTCCAGCACCATGGAGAATCAACACAAGTGATTGTCTCTCAACGCCCCCTCGCGCGTTTCTTACTGCACAGAGGGGTGCACACTTACGTACGTGATGTGTTTACATGCATGTGAGGCATTGTAAACCTTCCCTGCCCACAACACGTCTTAGATTATTTGTGTTTGTGTGTGCACATGTTTGCATGTGTGAAGCAACTCCCCTCGGCAGCTCTATCCTGCTTGACATAGGCCCATAAAAATCCTATTAGCAGCCAACGAGAGGATTGCAAGGGTTCTGCACCCACAAACACGGCAGCAACACACACACAGAGCGCAATACACAACTCCAATTAATTGACTGTAGGGTGAGCACCTGCAGAGCTCAATGAAGCCCAAAACTGCTAAAGTAGAGAGAGGGGGCTTACTGATGTATGGCTAGTATCCCACGCAGCACGCTTTCTTTAATGCCTACTTTACAAGTGCTTTGTATTCTCAAATCTTTTCTGGATACCTCTTCTACTCTCTCTCTCTCTTCCTCCAAATGGTTTCGTGTCCTCTTTGAATAGCCCTTGCTCTCTCCCTCCCTACTTCTCCTTCTTCTTCTTCTCTCCTCTTCCAGATTACCTCCGGCACAGCCTGGGTTCCTTTCTCTGCACTCTTTCCTCCCCTCTCCCTGTCTCCTTTCTTCTCCTGGAAGCCCTCTCGCTTCCTCCACACAATGTACTCTGCCAACCTCTGTCTCTCCAATGCCTCCGCCCTCTCCCGCGCCACCACTTCCTCTCTCCTCTTCCAGATGATCTCTCGCTCCCCCTCACCCCCTCCCTCGTCTGCTCGACCGTTCTCCAGGCTGTCCCGTTCAACAGTCCCTATGTTAAAATGTTAATGGTGAGCCCTGTCTTTCCGCCTCTCTATCTCTAAAATCGGTGATGGCTAGAGGCAAGGCATGGTCACCTATTTAGACACCAGTAGAAATTGAAAAGGAAAAATGTTAGTAATTAAGACTGGGCCGTCAGAGATGGGCCCGTTCCTGACTTAAGTTCCTGATATGGCTAAAACAAGTGAGGCTGCTGAAGTTCAAGTGTGTTTCCCAAAACTGGCCACCTCAGATAAGATGTTTTTTTTTTCTGGAGCACCATTTGAAAACGGTAGGTTGCTTCTGAGATGTTGTCTGTATCTGGTACAGTGATACACACTGCAGTAGCACGGTGGTGATGTAACACCGCAGAATGTAGGTCATTGGCTGATGACGACTACCGGTGGGCTTGTCGTGATGGTTATGAGACCTGATTGGTCCGGTTTGAACTCACTACCCAAGGGTTCCCTGAATGGTACTGAAGGCTCATCAGAGTTGAACGTGAACTCATTCACCCAGCTGGAAATGCTCTGTCAAAACTGCACTCTGCTGATCTCTCTGTGCACCTTTCTTCTTACCCTGTCACTTTATTACTGCCTGGTTTAAATAGAGGCCCAGGTTGTAATCAGTTACCTGAGAGAAGAGTGCTGACACAGCCCCATGAGATATGAACAAGCCAAGTATTATGCTCTGGAACTGCTTCCCTCCTTATCTAAGGCAGGGCTTATCAAGCAGCTGGTTTGCTCTCAGTTCCACAACAAACTGCCCTGCAGTTGCCACTTAACACGCTGTATTCTGCAAAGACCAACCTTAAAGGCAAACAACAGTCGGCTTACGTTAACAGTCTTGCAGAGTCCCACAAACAAAACAGTCTGCAGCGGTTTGACCTCAGTAGGAGGCAAGGCTAGACCTACAGTCCTGCAGTGAGCTTGCTGGCTTACACCTCAGTGCTATTGAGGCACTATTCATATTTACAATCTGTTGACCTTTACTCCAATACAGGAGAGCAGGGTTTGCACACACCTTGTCTAGACCTCTTACATGAGGTTGTAAAATTGGCACCAATATTTCAGTGGTGACAGGCGAAAAGGTTGATTTTTCCACTCACTAACATTTCAGGACTTGAATGCATCTGAAGTAAAGAGGGCCAGCTTGTAGTGGGTGCTGGATGCATGGCAAAGGAACAGTCGCCTACACCAGTCTAGCACCACAGAGGGATTGTCTAGCAATTCTAGCTAGTCATCCATCTGGTCTTGGCCAAAAAGCACCATGGAGGATCCAGTCACACTCACGCACTGCCAGGCAGGCTGGGATAATCTCCAGAAAGCTGTAAAGAAGTATGGCTGGAAAAGTCACAAAAAACGCCCGGTATCTGAACAAAGAGCATGCAGAATGAGCAAAACAGTTCTTTCACACCCCTAATAAAATCATAAGTCTGTCTTAAGAGGGAAATAGCACTTATGAAAAGGCAAAAGATCACACATTAATGGATTTGTTAACATTAGAGAGGAAAATCCAGGTGTGTTCTCATACACAGGGATGCTGAAGTGCTCTGGGAGCAGAGTTAAACCTCTTGCTCCGAAGGTTGTTTTAGGGCACAGAACACAGTGTAGGTCAGGTGACTGCAGAGATGACCCTCTACATGAGGAGAAATCCTGAGTCACCTACACACAGGCAGTAACAGGAACAGACTGTCACAAACACAGCACAACTAATGATCAGTGATTAGTGGCCCCGAGGCCAATCAGTTGCACAGAGTGATATGTACAAGTGGCACCAGTAAAATAATCTAATTTGTCCAGTCAGTCAGTCCTGATGATGTGACATTAGCTTGACCGATGAAGATGGTAGTTGCCGTTGTTTAAGGTAAGATCAGGACAACCGAGGCTGAGCCGACAAAAGCACAGAATGGGGAGGGGGAGCCAGGTGACCTGAAACAACCCTGATTCTCGGAGTCTGCCGAGCTAAGCAAAGACAAAGACTGTTGAGTAAAGAAAAAACAAAATCCTGTCTGAGAAAAAGAAAGTCAAAAAAATGCACCAGCCTTGAACTAATCAAGTCTACTGCTTCTTATGTATTAAATATATACAATTACCTAATGGAAAAGCACCATTTTTTAAAGATAAGACAAGAAAAAAGAACTTTACATCTTGTTCTGTCTGCAGCTGCCGCCCGTTACTATGGCAACAGACATTAAAAGAGATGCCTGCGGAGGATATATATCGAGAAGTCCCGACAACCGCAGAAACGTTCAGACAAAGAGATACCTGCTTTGTTAAATCACATGGCAACAATTAGTTACTGCAACAAAGGCTCCACTTTAGAGCTTCTTTTTTATCCAACAAGAGGAAAAACTACACACTCCTACAAAGATCAATAGGTTTCAGGAAATGATCAAAGTTTCACCGGCGTCGCGCCAGCCATAAAACCCAATCAATGTTGACATCCCATGTCGGCTGCATGCACTGACTCCAACTAGGGCACATAAAACTGACTGTCTGGATATATTTTAAAAGGACAATAATCACTTTTCTAATCAGTGTAAACAACAACAAACACTAACACTTTACTTCTGAAAGACAACACTTATCTTTAAAAAACTTGCATAAAAACAACCTGAATATTCTGTGCAGCAGCTAACAAAGACAAATATTGTATAATGTCCTGCAGAGTAGATTTTATGCTCATAGAAAATAGAAAGTCAGAAGTCACAAAGAGAGTCTATATTTACATAGAACAAAAAAAGTCATTCAGATTGTTCTGTATAAAGTGAGTCTAATCACTTTCACTAAAAGTTCTTTCTTTTCATTAATAAATGGCAAAGCACAAATAGTACTTCCTTTTTTTGGTTTAAAAAGCATACAGTTGATAATCCATGGTGATTTATCTAAAGCTGGGCTCACATGAGAGCTACATTAATGTTTAAACTGCCACAGACTGTCCGGTCATCCGTCCTCTCCTTCCTTTTTCTGGCTCTATCGTTCGTCCTCTCCCTGAAAAAACGTGCTTCTCCTCTGATCCGCTCTTCCGCTCGATTAATTCACAAAGTCACTGCCGGCAGCTCCTCTCCATCTCCTCCGTTTGGATGCCTCCTCTCTCTCTCTCTCTCTCTCTTTCAGCAGATGGTGAAAAGGCAGTGTGGCCAGGATGGACAATGGCACTCCTTCATTGTGCGCCTCTTCTCCCCTCACGTCTGTCTCTTATTCCCACTTTCCTTCCACCTCTGTCTGTCAGAGGGACGATCACGCTGTCTGTCCTCCCCTCCTCCCAGTCTGGGTGGGTGATGCTGCCTCCCATTTTCTCTCTTACCGTCTTTCTCTCTCACTCACACTCACACTCACATACACACACACACACACACACTGAGGTCAGGTGACTTCCCTACCAAGAGCCAACCTGCTCATCAGGAACT
>JAQLOL010000025.1:15631938-15644435 GCA_029783665.1 Naso thynnoides
GTCTTTCTCTCTCACTCACACTCACACTCACATACACACACACACACACACACACACACACACACACACACACACACACACACACACACACAAACACACACTCTCTCTCGTGGCTGCTGCCTCTGCCCTCCCCACCTCCCATCCTACCTCCTTCCTGTTTCCTCCCCTTCCCCCCACCTCCTCTCTGCAGCCTCAGTCATTCAGCAGTGTGCATGTACAGTATATGCACAGCAAGATTACGCGCTCCTGCACATTAATGCTCACACTCCAAGGGGAGATGTAGAAGTGGAAGATGGGAGGAAGGGGAGGGAGGGAGAGAGAGAGAGAGAGGTGGGGGGTGATTGTGTGTACATGTGTAGGGAAAAAAAGGCTGTTCATGTTGGCTATTCAAGGCTCCTCCCTTATTCATGTTTAGTAACCTGAGAAACGGAGCAAAAGACAGGCAGAAAGACACAGAGGGAGGATGGAGGCAGAGAGAGGAAGAGGGCTCATCCTCCCTCTATGGGCTTCACAGACTGTGACATGAGGTCACTCTATATAACCTTGATGAAAGTGGACAAATTGGAAAAGAAAGAAACAGACCGGCATTCACATAATAAATATTCCCTGTGTTACTACATGAGTAGAGTTCTCTGGGGGGAAAACGACAGGTTTTTACCAAGCAGCACAATAACTAACAAAGTGATTCTGTAGAGGCAGACAGAAAGCAGAGATCCCACAGATTGGACCCGACATACAAACATATCTGATAAGAATGCAGTGTTGCGGAAGGCAGAGGAAACCACCCGTAGAGTGGCACAGGAACCCGGCAGAGACGATAGCAGTGAGTCCTCAGATGACACCCCAAAAATACAGTCCCTGCAGTACTATGTTTGACCACTGCAGCGTCCTCATGCAGTCAAGTACTGCACACAGAGAAATGAAGGATCAAAATCAGAGCGCTGCTGAGAACTTAAGTGTCATTCAAGTTAATGTGCATCACGGCACATACTCTGTGATATGACTGCAAGTGATTGGTGTAATAGTGAAGACACCACCCTCCACCCGTTGCCTCCACCATTGCCTGCAACCAGAGAAACACATGACACACTGTGGCTCAGGGTTGACGGAGAGATAATACTGTTTCCTTTCTGTATTTTAGCAAGTGAATCATTCTTTGTGCTCTCCTGAATTTATTTTTCACTCAGTTGACAGTTTATCAGGATTATCCAGCTAAAATGAAGCACTTGCCTTGTCCACGCTTACACGTTTTTTTTTTAAACCTTGATTTTTCCTCCTCTGTTTACAACAGTCCTGCAAATAATTCTACCTTCACAAAGGATTTTATTTTAGTGTGCCTTCAAGTTAACTACAAAGCAAATAAACACTTTTTCAAGTGTTTCATCTCAACCTTCATGAAGGTAGATTTTATCATTGTATTAAGCCTGCATAGCTAGGTGCACCTTAAACTAGCAACTGAGTGCCCTTAGAAGTAACTCACTCAAACCACAAGACATTTACATACACAGGGCTGCACAATTACTCATGCATGATTACACCCTGCGGCTTTAGTTTCCAGTTTCACACCGATAGTCATAAGTACTAACTTTTAGACTGCTGCCAGGGAAAACTTTTAAATGATAGAGGATGCCAAACAGGCAGTAAAAATAGTTTGTTTGTGCAGATCGTTGGTAGGGGTGCAACAATACAATGCATCATACTGTAGTGTTTCTTATAGGGCTGTGCTTTGTATAAAATTGCTTGAATAATGCTTCTGTTTTCTGCCGCTGCTAAGAAACCAAAGTAAATGGGTCAAGCAGAGCTCCACTTCTTCATTTCATTTTAAGTCTAAAACATTACAAATGATGAATAAAGCCAAATTATTAAAAAATAGAAAATTAAGGACACATCTCAAGAAAGTCTTAAATATGTTGAAACGGGGTCACAAATGGAACAAAATTTTTTGAATCATTACACCCTTCCAACAACAGTCATATTCATAATGTCTCGAAACTATTTAAAATCCCTTTTTGCTGTAATCCCGCAGCCCTTACTTTACCATGATTTTTTGATGACAAGACAAATATTAAAGTGGGTCAAGTGATCACTTCCAGGAGGGTTCACTCACTTTAGTCTGTCTTTTAAACTTCTCATCACTCTCTCAGTATCGTTTTAACAAATGAACTGACATAACTTTGTGGTAAGAAGAAGCAACCCCCTTGCCACCATGTCAAGATGTGTTTTTGATTAGCAGCTGGTATCATTTGAATATCTTACCATATATTCCATCGGCCAACACAGGCTGCCTGAGGGTCTGTAACCCTAAAAACACCAAAGTGCACATCAGCACACTGTACAGACACACATACACAGACACAAACTCAAGGAGCCAATCACAGCGCGCTCCAATGCCGCCCCTTGCAGCTTCTTGACTCTAAGCATGCTTTTCTCCCAGAATCAGCTGTGGAGAGGGTCATGGGACCTCCTTGATATAAACAACCCAGTTGATTAAACACGCAAAGACACGACACTGACACAAGATCGAGATGGAGCGAGACTGAGTGGGAGAAAGTAACAGAAACTGAGAGAAAGACAGAACAAGGCCAAGAGGAGAAAAGCAATAATCCAGCGTGCATGTTGAAACACACTCTGTGGAATGAAAGGAATTAACTCAAGGGACAGCCTGTGTAGGTTGATTGTGTTTCGGCTTGCCTGACACAAGTCAGTTAGTGTGCGTTCTGTGCACGATGTAGATAGAATAAGTGTCTACGGAAGCTGCAGCTAGTCAGTATTCATTAGATGAAACAGGCAGAGACGGACTGAGAAAGAGCCCTGGATGTAATGCGCACGCTGCAGGGCCGCATCTGCTGTCTGCTCTTATTCTGTGAGTCTGTGTGTTTGTGTTTGTGTGTGTGTGTAATCTGATTTGACCCACCTCGCTCCTCACCCCCTTACTCACACTAGGCCAAAAAAACTGAGCATGGATGAGTCAACAAGCCGAGTCACTGACCTTTTCCCTACTGGACTATTGCCAGCCCGAGGTACTGTCTAACATCAGTTCATATTAGGGAGACGGGAGAGACAATGATGAAGATGATGAGCACAGAGGAAGCAGCGAGAAGGAGTGTAATGATGGGGAAAACCTCAACTGGGAAAAAAGGACACATACACAAACAAACATACACACGTATGTATGCACAGCAAAATGGCAATCAAATTTTCAAAAATTAGGGGCGAGAGTGAACATTAGATTAGCCAGGCATTCAGCAGGAGGCCTCTGCTGATTTCATAGCTGACTACAGACACAGCAAACATGTGAGCTTGCTATTTTTGGTCATGCTGACCCCCTCCCCTTTCCACAACCCCCTCTAACCACACTCCCACATCTCTATCTCCTTCCATCATTCCCTTCCTGCTGCCACTCTCTGGTTCTCTTCGCTTACAACTTCCCTCTTGCTATAGCAGTTTTAGACACTGTTATTTCTTCATGTAAGTTTCCTGTCGAACTTTCAGAGTGTCAAACTAAACGTGTCTGCAATCACATCTTGCAACCGTTGAGTGTCAAAAGTCAGCGTGGAGTGCTTTGTCATTTTGTTTCCTTGATATTTTTTGACTGGATATGTCCTGATACAAATCTGGGGTGGGCAGTTTATTTTTGGTGACATCAGGCAAAAATTCCAAAATAAACTTTAAGCAACTTCTTTTTAATTCAGGTGGTCTGAAAGAACATTTGACTCCTGCACCTCTCCTTGGCTCTGTATTCAGGTTTTAGAAAATGAAAACTGACTGGCACTTTTTGGCAAATAATTTCAGGTCATTTCAGAGGGCACTTGTTCCTATTGGCTGCTCTACGCTGCGCTTCTTAGCAACAGGTGACGTTCCTACGAGCTGTTCGGCTGCTGAAACAAGTGACGTGCCTTATGGTCTAAAACTGGCCTCTGACACCTTTTGCAGGCGACATCGTCAGCAGGCTTGAGCCAAGCTAAGATGAATCAATTATTCTGCGACAATTTTCCATGCAAACGTTTCACCTCCCTGTGAATTTTTGGTGTAAACTGGCCTTAAATGAGAGAAAGCATTGTCATTTTCACTTTGTTTCAGCAGAAGAGCAGGTGTACAAAGTCCCTTTCTTAAAGCTGCACAAATAGCAGTGTTACGTGCAATCGAATCCACAAATTTTCATAAAACACCTTCTCTGTCTTCAAAGTGTGATGTCACTTACTATTTGCCATGCGGTCAAATATTTCAGTTTCATGATTGCAATGATTTATTACTCTCTGAATCAGTTTAGGGAACAATCCAGCGTATAAAGCAGTGATAACAGCTCTGCAAGGGACAGACCAGGAAATGAGAATTTAGCCTGCACCAGACTTGATATCAACCTAACCCTAAAGTGACCCTTGATTGGCTCAGGAGCAACTTCCATCTAACACACAACACATAACCCAGGCCAGACATGGGTAGGTGGAGGAGCCCTGACCTGCAACAGAAGGGAACTTATAAAAACGTAATCTCGGCATACAGCATAAAAAACAGATCTACCACTATAAAGCGGTAAAGCAATATATAACAAAAAGAGTCAGATAATACAGACTCCAGAAATACCAAACTACTCTCAGAGTTCATTTTAAACAAAGCACACAACAGTATTTTAATCAAACCGCAGTTCATGTCATGTAATGAACACTGAGCATGCTGCTTTCAACCAAGCAGCGCAGGAGGAAACACAGCTGAGGCTCGGCCCCATTGTGTAGAAGCAGAGATGGACAACCACACGCTACGACCTCTAAAAACAAACTCCCACAGTTTGTTTCCAGAACACATGCGCATGCACACATCAGACACAAACACACAGACAAACACAGGCTGACGCCAGCAGACAGACAGATATAGCATATACATCAGACAAAGACACAGACAAACACGTCGTCACAGGGACAGACAACCACACTTTATCTCCTGTCAACAGCCTTGACGTGTTTAAGGCAGCTTAGTACCTCTCCACTGTGTTTTAACAACAGCATCGCAAGACTAATTCAAGGCTAATATCAGCGCTAACATTCACTGCTTACAAGAAAAGAAAAATCAAAGCATACTTCTGCAATTGTGTGTGTTGTGTGTCTGTGTTGTGTGTGGGTGAGTGTATGGCTACAAGCACACACACCTGTCACCTGTCAACGTGAAGATGTGACAGTCACAGGTGTCACACTGTGTGCCTTCAATCAGGACTAAAGCTTTCACCGGTGACTTGTGGTTTGAGCAGAATTGGACAGATCCAGTTTTAATCAAGTGGATTTTGGATTGTGCCAATGCTGTGATTGAGTGGCCGAGATGGTCCACTCTGACTGACAGATTGTGTATCTGCCTGTCCTGCCCTTAATGTTGTTTTTGTCCTTCTGTATGTGTGTATATGTGCACTTGTTTGTCTGGCCCCTGACATGTGTCTGAATCTACCATTTTCGGGATCAGCTGTTGATTGGACCCTCTCTTCCCCATCCATTTCATCAGCGGAGATAACTCCCACCATATAATATCATGTCAGAGGGCTGCTGGTCTGAGCGGTGTGGCTGACCCTGATAAGGGGACTGAGTCCACTTCCTCTCAGTCGCCTCAATCATCCCAATATCGCCTTGAGTCCGTTTCCATAACCGTCTGTCTGTCCTTCACTTGTTCGTGTTGAACTTTAACTCTGTCACAGTGACCCCGTTTCAACACATTTAAGGCATGTTTTGCTGATTCTCACAGATACACTTGACATAGAAGATATGGTGGTGCATAACTTTATGTTTACCGTGTGACTGTGTGAAGATTTGTGTGTGTGTGTGCGTGTGCATGCCCTGACAGTGTCTGTAGCTTATCTTACTGACCTGAAAAGATTCAGCCAGAGTCCTAACAGACTTCAGTTTACAGGTGCAACAAAGGATTATTTTCATTCTCAATTAAGATGCCCATTATTTCTTCAGTGATCCTTTTGTCTATTAAACATCAATAGTATGGTGGCCCTGAGGGCCCAAACACACAAACTTTCACAAAACACAATGAGATTTCACATTTCACTGTTTTGTGAAATGTTGGATTGTTTTGTGAAATTTTGTGCTTTCTAAAATGTCATTGTCTTTTTACCCCTGTGGCCACTGTAGGATACTGAAATCCTAATTTCTTAAAAGGTGACATATTCTACGGACTTAATTTATCTGACCAGCAGTCAAGGATGTAATGATATTCAGTTAACTATCTTATAAAATAAAGACTTTTTACATGAAAGAAGACTGACCCATAAAATATTTCCCTTTTTTGCACCTTTATGGACTCATTGATTAATAGCCTTATCATTACAGCTCTTAATCAATTTGAGAATATTGTTTCTTAAGAGATAAACAAAAGATATATGATGACCTATTTTTGTATTCATTTACTGAAAGAGGCGTAAGCTTGGGGCCACCCAGTTTCTCATCACTGGCTATTTTAAAGTAACAACAGCTATGACAGTGGCTGTAACGTCAACTATGAAAGTTGTTGCTCAACTGGAAGCTACTGAGGCTTTAGGTTCAAATACCAAAACGTCAAAAGTCGTCTGACAGCGCGAGGACAAAAACAAGTTTAACGTTATGCTGTGCACAACCCAGTTTGATCAGAAGCTAAGCTACATTTTTACAGGCTACACGACACAGTGTTGTCTTAACACAACACAAGCATACGATTTCACAAACAGAACAATAGCCTCCTGTGGGCACCACAAAAATAGTACGGGAACTACTTTGTCAAACTTCTGTAGAACAACAGAAGTCAAGCACGCACACAATCCAAACCATGCCCCAAAAGTGTGGTCAACTTTAACGAGAAACTTACCAGCTCTCTTCCTCCCTTTCCCTCAAGTTGCCCCTCCTGCCCGCCAAGCTGTTGCTGCACAAAGTTAAGTGTAAGTTCATCTAACGGGGCAAAAAGTCGATGTTTTTTTCCGCCTGGCGCCTCGCAGTTTTGCTTAACTTCATAAGAGATGAGTCTAAAAAACTTCTTCTGCCCTCTCTCCCTCTCCTTCCCTTCCTCCTCCCCTTGCCTCCCCCTCCTCGGCCACGACAGAAGCCACTTCCGCGAACAAATGGCAACGTCATCTGGCTGAGGAGCCTGTGTGTGTGTGTGTGTGTGTGTGTGTGTGTGTGTGTGTGTGTGTGTGTGTGTGCGTGTGCGCGCGCACGTGTTGCACCTGGCCCATTCAGAGCAGATTGCGCAAAAGCAAAAGTTCCAGCAAGCCGAAAGCATTAACACGTTAGTGGCCTTAAATAAATATTACAAACGAACATGTTTTGTCCCTTAAAACAAAACTGGAAAAACACTCCATCACCTTGAAATCAATTTCTTTTTATTTGTATTATCTATAGCATCCATGTAGTGTTCATGTTATTGGTAGCATGTGGCACATTTTGATTAATTATTGTGTTATTACCAAAGCGTGTAGCTCTGTATTTAAAAAAACAACTGGGGTAGCCTATTTGTAAAGCACGCATCAGTTGCCAGTTCAGTAAATAGGCTACAGCTAATTCTAATAGGCCTACAGCCAAGTAGTCAAGTAAAATAGTCCAACAGTAAATCCTACCTTCATTGAGGATAATATTTTCAGAGGATGCAGCCTAATGTTTGGTGCTCCTGAACTGTATGAAAGACATTTTGTTTACCTACCATCTCCAGTAAATGGGGTGAGCAAAATGGATAACAGAGAATCTTTTTCCAAACTCACTGTGCATTTAATGTTTTAGATGTTTGATTTGAGGAACTTGGTAACCTGATGTTCATGCTTGCAGACTGTCACGGCTCAGGGCACTTGAAAAGAATGGTGCTGTGCCTTTGCTTTCCAAAATGTATTTGTGTGAAGTAGCCTGGACTTTCATAAATTGCAACAAGTAAAAACTAGTTATAGGATGGGAAAAAATCTTTTAAATTCATTTTTATGAAAAACATGTTTAATATTGTCATATTATCACATATTTATCAAAATATCATTTTGTATGAAGTCTATCAGTGCTGTCAATCAGTTCTATTCTGTCATTAGTTCGACTTTATAATGCATATTTTAGCCTATGTAATATCATTTGATCTTTCCAAACCTTTATCTTTCTTTTTAATCTGGGAAGAGAAAAGGAGGCTCTACATACCTTAACACTTAAATGTTCTGACAGCTCATTATCATACAATTGCAGCATATGATTACAGTCCATTGAATGGACTCTGGTTCTTCCTGGCCTGGATGAGCTAACATTAGTGAATGCATGGTGAGTTTCTTGACTATAACCCTCAGAACTTCAACAGATTACTTTTTTATTTTGTACATATTTAACGAACAATATTTTCTTAAGAAAATCCATGAAATTAAAACTAACAACCACTGGGCCATTTAACGGCTCATATACTCCTCCAGCCAGCAGGGGCAGACGAGGAACAATGATCTGTGTCTCCTTGAAGGAAAGAAGTCGTGTCTTGCAGCTGTTAGCATCATGCTAACCGAGTGGTGACGGTGCTAACGCTAAGCCATAGCTATCTACACGTGTATGGCACCAAACTCGCAGACGTAGCAAGTACTCATCGTATTGCTTCGGATAAACGACATATATTGCTCCGCGGATTTTTTGTTGCTGCACATAGTTACTTCTATGATTTCCGTGTCCAGAAGAAGAAGGCTTTCAATGAGGACCCGCCCCTCGAAACGTGATTAACTCTCAGACCGTCCGTAGAGCCTTTTCTCAATTTCGATTGGACAGCTAGCGACATGTCTTTTGATTTGCATTTAGCCTCTAGCGTTCGGATACGTAACGAGGACACCAGCGGGTAAAAAGTAAGTTGCCCCAGGTTTGAGTGACAAACAGCGTATTGTGTGTTTCTCCAGTGTACATGGTAGCAGAGACAAATCGGCAGCACAGACATAACATAAAGCAGCTAACGTTATGTAGCTAAGTGTAGTTACATGCTAATGTTTGCTTGTTGCTACTGTAACGGACCAAGCAAATGTCTTACGTTAGCTAGGTGTTAACATAAGGTTGACAAACTGCCAAGATTCGTCGTAGTGCCCGGCGCGTTTACGTTCATTTGTGTTTAGCCATGATTTTTGGTAGTTTGTGAACGAATGCGCATGGGGGTCATTTCACAATTTCTTGACGTCAGTTATTAACAGAAAGCGCGGTCAAGTGAGGATAGCAGCAGACTGCTGGTGCAGTCCTTTGCCTAGAAGAAAAACAACGCGAGGGCGAAACGTTAGTGTAAAGACGGCTGTAATTAGTGTTATATACCGCACTGACATTGTCTGTAGGTTGAAGTTTGTCTCCTTTGACCGCTGTGGTGGATGGCCCTGAGAGTCCTTTTCCGCCTGCTCTCAGTTCTTCGCACATCTTGACAAGTTTTTTTTACACCATGTCCGTGTGGGCAAAGTTGTCTGTTATTCTTTTAGAATGTGCTATCACAGTTCTTCAATTCTTCACACTTTTGTCAGACATCTTTAGGAAGACCACATTTGCAATCAGTGCTTGGCGATGTGGTAAAATTAAAAATTAATATTTGATCAAATATATAATGATATACTGTGCCAATATTGTAGGGATGGAAGCTATTGCTTACCGGTGCTTTAATGTATAATTATCAATAACATTTTTGATAATCATCGGTAATGAGGATTTTAATGTCTTTACCCACTTGAAGGCAAATATTAGGACAGCAAGAACAATCTGGTAAGTTAGGATCGTCTCTTTAAAGAAATGCAGCCTTAGAAACCAGAGAGTACAATATTTATGTCATATCATAACATAACAGCATTCAAATCTAAGATGATGTATTGTCTAACATGTATTGCCCAGCTGTACTTTTACTGTCAACTCCTTGCAGCTTGGCTGTCTAGTATAAAGTCCTACCCATGTCATAGATGGATGTGATTCATTATAGAAAGGAAGTTGTTTTTTTTTCCTCAGAGATCAATTATTTTAATCAAGCCTCCACATGCAAATCTTAATAGAGCTCATCATTTCTCCAACTTGCACTATTCATCTTCAGTTCCAAGCATTGCCACTAACATATGTTAAGAAGTTGATGTTAGTTGATGTGCTGTCTGTTGTCATTCGTACATCTTTCCCATTTGTTATTTTGTTTGTCTAATCTTCTCCTTCGTGTGTATCTTCCAGGATACTCCCTGGTAGGAGACAAGTTATGAAGGAGAAGTGGGCCTGAACTGTAACGAAACATTTGGGGTACTTCATATGGATTCTTCATGTTGATGTAAGACTCAGAGTTAACGTTAAAGTTCCTCTTAGGCTCAGTCGGTTTAGTTTAGTTCAGTTTATTAACTAGATTCCCATTAGCTGGCGCCTTGACGACCAGCTAGTCTTCCTGGGGTCCATGACATCAAAACACATTACACGATACAAATGCAAATCATCAAGTGCAGATCGGTCATCGCAGAATCAGTAGAAAGTCAAGAACACTCTGCTCTTGAGAGCAGAATGTTGGGTAGATGCAGAAATACAAATGCTTTATGAACAGTGTTGTAAGTGTTTTTAAAATTTGTTTTCCAGCTTTGCTTTACCCAAGCTGAGTAGAGCAGTGGTGCGTGTGAGGAGACTAGCAGCTCAACTCTGCGAAGCAACTATGTCTACAAATTCACAGGGCTTCAGTGCATTCTCTGCAGCCAACAGGGATGCTCCCACCGCAGCCATTCTCATCATTGGAGATGAGATACTCAAGGTAATTTAGTCTTTCCTCATAAATTTGTGTGTTTCACAGCCTCCCACTGAGAATCCTTAAGAGTTCTTGAACCAAGAAATCCTCTGTGGACTTAAGAAAGTCAAAAAAACCATACCCTTTTCCAATAAAGCCGCACACTTTAAAGTTAACTTTATTAATATATACATTCTAACATTACACCCTAATTCGTCAGTATGCCTTAGCTCTGTGAAGTGCCTCAGGAAAAACCTGTGATAGTTATTTGATGTGGCAGCGTGCTCGGTTTTAAAATGACAAGTTCACCATTATTTTTTGACTTGGCATGATCATGATTTAAACATGAAGCCTTTGGTTTTGTCCAATGCCATGTCTCACACTCGGAACATGCTCACTGTGAGTTATTGAAATTTCTTCAAGCAAGACCTTGGAGTCATCGTTAAGAGCTTGGATTTAACATTCAGAGGGTGTATAAACCAAATCAAAAGTAAGTGTCTCCTCTTGTTCTTTGTCTCCCAGGGTCACACAGTAGACACCAACAGTGCCTTTCTGACACGAGCACTGAGGAAGCTTGGAGTGTCTGTGCAGCGCATAACGGTCATACCAGACGTACAGGAGGTCATTGCTAAAGAGGTAGCCCTCCTGTCTCCTCAGTATACACACGTCATCACCTCAGGGGGCATAGGTCCCACCCATGACGATGTCACCTTTGAGAGCATCGCCATGGCTTTCCAAGAGGAGTTGCATCCCCACCCTGAGCTTTCTCAGCTTGTTGAGGAATTCTTTGGGGTGGTGGAAAGGAACAGTGCTGCTATGAAGCTGGCTATGGTGCCCCGCTCAGCCAAACTCAACTATGGGACGGACCCTCAGACTGGCCAGCCACTCCGCTACCCACTGGTGAGTGACTGCATGATGGAGGGAAATTAGCTCATCTCTTTTATTAAGATGCACTTGTTAAATGTTGCAGATTATATTCTCATGACACAAAAATCAGATCAAATAACTCCCAAACTTTAAAGGATGAGAGCCTTCCACCTCCTCCCCGACTTCCTGCACTCTTTGTTAGAATTGATGCTCCACATATCTGCAGTGTTGTGTATTACTGTTTCAGTAGGCTTTTTGGGGCAAATGAAAGTTGCTTAGCTGACACAACTCACAGGAAGACATTCACTCACAGTCACATAATGTTCTGTCTGTTCCATCCTGTTCTTCTGGGGTTTATTTTAGAAGACAGATTGCAACATCAACTACTAACCAGACACTGCAGGAGTGAAAAGCAGCTTCTCACAGAGGGCAGAGTAATTGTGTTGAACATTTACAGAAAACTGCACTGTAAGGAGTACACACATGCAAGTATTGGTGTTGCAGTTTGGTGAAATTCTGACATTTTGTGTTGATTTTTGTTTTCTTAACAAAGTGCAAAGTACTTTATGGTACACATCTGAGTATCTTACTAATATTTTTATACTCAACAGTCACAAGTAGAGATGATACACAAGACAAACGCATGTGCTTACCTGGAATTAAGATTAGTCCTCAGTGTAAGTACAGTGTTTCCTCTAGGACTGAGACATAGCAACGAGGCACATGGGAGTGCCAAGATTTTATGAACATTTGCAATTGTACCCTGCCGGGACATTTCAAATGTGTGTGTGTCTATCTTTCAATGGATTTTGAGGCCTAAGTACAAACTACATTTTTAGTAGATACTAATTATTCATTCATAATTGGTAGGGGTGCAACGAATTGCAGCTGATCCGTGTCCCGTTTGGATCGTCCTCCACAGTTCGGCACGCATGTGATCCGCAGACTACATGTGATGC
>JAQLOL010000025.1:15740152-15755380 GCA_029783665.1 Naso thynnoides
CCCCCCCACCGAAGAATAGAGAAAGGAGGGCCCTGCAGAACAGTACTGCCAAAACCGAGGTCAATTGTGATGAAAATGGCTGTTCACATGACCACAATAGCGGCTGAGTGACAGCACTAAAGCAGCATGGACGGGCTTATCCTGATCACTCAGGGCCTTGACTGGGGAAATCACAATGCCCTGGAGATCTGTCCTTTCTGGGCTTGGAGGATCACAGAGCGCCCACGGTCCCAAGCTTTGGCCCTGAAATGTCCCTGTCATTACCATATCAATGCCGCCCCGGCTTTTCCGCCAAGGAGCAGGGCGGCTAGCGATAGCGCCTCCCGGTTAGCATCGCCCTGTGCCTTCACAAGGCTATTCAGCAGGGAGTCAATGCTAACTCAATGCTAAGTGTGAATGGGAAGAAGTGTAAGCTCACTCCTGTAGCGTGAACCCATGTCTGGCGAGGCATTCAGGCTGCTGTTTGTGTGTATATACGAGTCTCTCTGTGTCTCTGTCCAGCTTTATCTCGCTGCTCCACTTTAGTTTCTAAAGTTTTAAGCTGTTTTCATGTGTATCTGTCCATAAGACATTTTTGGTGCCAAACAAAACGTGCTAGTGTCATAGAGTATCGAAAAGTTTCAAATACCAAAAGCTGGCTTGCTCTTCACTTCTTGTTTGATCACTGTTTTTGTTTCAATTAACAGTTTTGCCAATTTTTGACTATTTTAAATAAGCCAAGTTTTTTTCTGCTACTTTTCAACATTTGCCATTTAAGCATGTTCAAGATGTTCAGCGTCTTTTTTAGCAGAAAAGTTTTTTAATTGCAAAAACAATCCTCTGAATAAATTAGTGAGAAAAGAAAAAAAAGTACATTTTAACATTTCATCACAACAGACAAACCTTGTTAAATAATCCTGTGATGTGCCTCAAATCTGAAGAATAGCCTTTAAATTGCCTTTCTGGTCAGATTATCTTCTCGGCTTCTGTTACGGAGGTCCAGAACTTGACAAAATGGTTGATAAATCTAAATGCTCTGACTACAGTTTCATGAAAAATGGGCAAACTCCTCCTGTACTGGGTTGTACCAGCCCTGTGTAAATTGTTAATTAGGTTTGTAAATGAAGTCTTTCATAAGTTACTAGTAACTATTAGCTAGTTTCAAACTAATAAATAGCCTGCATCCAGATCCAAGCAATATTGTAGCCAGGTTGCATGGATTTATAAATAGAACTGGATTTAGTATCCTGGACTGTTCATTCCGACGAAAGTTGTTTAGTGGCGCATGAAGCTGAAAACGTTTGTTTTCTAAGTAAAAAATTATGCAGATCTTCCACATAGCTTCTGCTGGATAACTTCCCTCTTAGCCCTCCACTTATTAATATGATTTATTATTAAATGTGATTGGACTGAATGGACTAAATTCGGTCAGTGAACTGAGTCACTTTGTTGGGGTAGTGATGCCCCCAAAAGGTGTATCCACATTTTAAAGTCACTTTAAACATTGTAAGCACGTGTTAATAAATGTTTTTAGGCCTGTCTGCATTATGTGTTGGTAATTTGACAAATTGGCTTCAATGCCTCATGCACTTCCTCAGGGCTTGTGGGTAAATCGAGTTGTAGGAAACTTGTAGCTCTGTCCAATCAGCTCTGTAAACAGAAAGTCTCAGTAGCATTACAAGCTTTAACATTACCCACAGACATAACAGTTTTAGGATCCCAAAAAATATCTTAAGCCGAACTTTCTTTTATTTAGAAATGCATACATATAAAAACATGATTTTGAGAATGAGTAGTCCTCATAGAGTTTAGAATGAAATGTCTGATTAATTTGGCGGGTAACTTTTGGGAAATTAATTTGGAATCTTGAACCTTTCTAGTTGACTTCAAGTGTCAAGAGCATTTTCTGCAGTCTAAACAGTTCATACCAGCAAGCTTATGTTAGCTTTGTCATTGTGTTCAGTTAGGTCACAAAACATCCACCCAGAATATGCAGTCTTCATTTTCAGTAACAACTAAGTTCATTGTTTGTTTGTTGCTTGTTTAAGACTTAGTTTGAGTGGTACATCCTGTTGATGTAACTGGTTTCTGCTGGTATGATGATATTATGATGATAAAATATTTTTTGAAAGTAACAGAACTTGTTTGTTGTTATCAGTACTTGAGAAGGCTATCATGCTTCCTGTTGTGTCCATCCTCCATGACCCACAACTCCACTCATATAGAAAACCAATGTTTAAATCGCAGAGTTAACAGTGTGCAGGAGATAAAGTGTGCGACACGTTAACCTTCCTGTGTTTTTGAAGATATTGACACTGGCAGTAGATGGCCTTAGATGTCAGTACAATTGAATTAGAGATATTAGCGATAAGAGTACAAGCCACAATGCAGTGTTAACTTCATTATAATGCAGTGGGGAGGAAATGGATCATCAAGAAAATAACAGCTGGGTTTTAATGCTGCAAAAGGGTCCGAGAATGAGATAGAGTGAGAGTAAGCAAGAGAGAGGGAGAAAATCAATGACTAAAAAGCAAAGAATGGGAAACCAAGAGGGCAATGAAGAAAGGGTGATGAGGAAGACAGGTGAGGTATTGGCCGTATACTTCTTGCGCTGTCATTGGAAATCAGAGCCGTGGGGCTGGACACTGTTTGATTTTGTTGTTGCTGTTTAATCTGTCAGTCAGCACACACGCACACACACACACACACACACTCTCAGATTGCCTCCAGTCTGTCACTGAGTATCGGCAGAGAGCTGAGAGGTTATCATGCGTCGTCAGGTGCCAGACCGACTCATGGTAGCAGGTTTGTCATTTGTAATTAGAGAGTAAAGGAGAGCTGGCTTGTTTTTTCTCACTTCTCTCTCCTATTCTCTGGCTGAAGGCTGTCTCTGGATATCGACAGACAAGTGATGAGACGCACACACACACACACAAACAGTCTCACACACACACACACACACACACAAATACATGCACTGACACACGTTTGATGGGCCAAGTTTGATTCCATTAAGTGGAGTTTGTCAGTTAGTCGGTGAAGTGTTGGAGTGAATTCTGATGGCCAGACAGCGAATCCCACCGAGCCAAACAGGAAACTGGAGCAGCCTGTTCAAACACTGAGGGTGACCGAGGAGTGGAAGGCCTAACTATGATTACTGTATGGTAGTCACATACACACATGTACCCTATCTGATGTTGTATGGCCGTGTGGTCACGGTCCATGCAGGTCTGAGTTCTTGTCACGGTTTAAAAAGGCTTCCTTCTTGAGAGGAGGTGGGGAGGGAGTGGAGTCTTAAGACGGAGAAGGAGATGGGGAGGAAAGGGGGGGTGGGATAAGAGGAGCGGGAGATAATAGGAGAGGGCTAACAGTGGGGGTGGTGGGCTGGGATGGACCAAAGAGGGAGTGAAAGGGGGAAGATAGAGGCTGAAGGTGGGTATGAAAGACTGCGTGCCTCCATTCCTGTGCCATTGATGTATTCTGATGCTAAGTGTGTAAGGCTGGGCCTCGACTGGTCTCTGGGAGAGACGAGCCTTTGATAGGCACAACCAAGCTCTGGGACAGATCTCTCACATGCCATTCATATGCATATCTGTGTGTGTATGTGTGTGTGCATGTACGTACTTTTTTTTTTTTAGCCATTTAAGTAACTGTTTTTTAGCCATTTGTGCTAGTTGCGCTTTGGTCTTATTTCCATATCAATGTGAGCATGTTTTAGGCTGTTTTTAGCATCACACACCCTAATCCGAAATTACCCCCCTAGGACCATGCTGCTGGATGTTTTCATGATCTGCCGTCGTATGATTTTGTGTCTTGCATGGAGGGAGTCTTTGAATATGCAGCATTCTGTGTGTGGCCACAGTGTAACAGACCTCATCTGATCATGTAATTGGCCATCTGCAGATGAGGGCAAAGTGCAGAATCTGAAAGAGGACTACAGCTCACCAGCCTGCTCATGAGATGCACGTGCGTGTGTGTGCATTTGTGTGTGTGTGTGTGCAGCATGATGCATGTGTGCCCTCTAAGCTATGCGTGTTGTGTTGATTGCTTTGTCTGCCGTGTGTTCCGGTCCCCAACTGATTATAGCATGAAATTCCACACACATTGTGTAGCAAAGGGGAGTCTCACATGTGGACAGACACACACAAACAAGGGCACACACACAATAACACACCAAGGCGAGGAGTCAGAGAGGCCTGTTAATGACTGTCGGGGACAGAAAGGGAGCGGGACTGTGGCGGTGTCAGAGCTTTGTGACAGATGCTGGTTGTAAAACGCCTCGCTCACAGGTTTATTGTTATGAAAAAAAGTGAGGATCAGAATCGGCAAGATTGATGCCATTTCTTCATTCTCTCTCTGTTTTTCACACACATTCACACACACACACACATACACAGACACACACTGATCCCCCTCTGAGCCTTGGAGAGTCTCTCCCATCAGTGACCCTCCTTCCACTCTAGCACCTCCGTCTGTTTCTCTTCCTCTCATTCCTGCTCAGATTTGTTCTTCTACTCCAACCTCCTCTCCTGCTTGTTCATCTTACTTCACCTCCTCTCACCCGCATCCTTCACGGGCTGCTGTGTATTTATCTGTGTGCGCGTGTATGTGTTTTTGTGTGAGATAGGGAGGGGTTGGGGAGTGTGTCAAAGAGCGCTTGCCTTTATACTTTCATTGCCTCTCTCTCTGCTCAAGAATATGATGGATGTTTTAAAACAGAGCGAAGCTAGAATATCAGCGCCAGCCACTGATGTTACTTTCTCTTCCCTGTGTGTGTGTGTGTGTGTGTGTGTGTATCTGTGCTTAGAGGCACTGGAGGTTATTTGATCTCATTGTGTTGTTGGAGAGGAGGTTGCTCTCTTGCTTTATGACCGGCGCTGTAGGGAGATATTCAGCTTCACCTGCCTCTCCTCAACAATCCATCATCCCTCTCTCAGCCGCACTCCACTCATCTTATTACTTCCTCTCACACTCTCAGAAACATTTAAGACTTTCTCTCACCATAATGTATGCACATATTCGCAGACTCTCTCCCCAGTTTGTTCCGTAAGCTGAAAAAAACAAACAAAACTGTCTGTGAGTTTGCGTTTCACGACGTGTAAATGAGTGACAAGGTGAGCTTGTGCATGTGTTGTAATTCTGATAGTGTTTCTGTGAGTGATTATAAGACGTCACAGTGTGAAGGCAACGCGGCTCCTTCGTTAAGATGCTAAGTGTCGGGTAAACTGAACAGGGACGAGGACTCGGCTAATGACTGTTTCTGCACACTTCATCAGATTGCTCGTCTGCAATATTGTCTCATATCACTCTCCGGCACCATTGGCGCTTAATAGCGTGTGTGCATTCAATAGTGTTTGTGCGCACGAGTGTGTGTGCAACTGATCACGATGTATATTGCTTTGTAGAGCCATTACAGTTTAATAGGCGTAGTGGAATGCACGGCGCGTTAATGCTCTGGCAACATGAAGTAATGACACAATAAAACAATTAAATATGGTGGAGGAGAATTACTTTTCAAAGAAGCTGCACCTAGAAGCAATTTGGACTGAGACAGAATAAACAGAAAGTATACATCAGGCTTATTAAGACAAGAAAGGGAGCTCTGCCTCTCCATGTCGCTCTCTTGTCAATATGACTGCGTATCTGCTGATTCATAAACTGATGATTCAAAATGAAATTCTCCCTGAAATAAGAGAAAGGGGATTTCTGACTTATTAAATGAATGTTTGCATGAGCTTGTTGTAATGGGAGGAGTTAATGTGTTGTTCTACGACATATAACAGCTCTCAGATTTAGGGCTTTTTCCATTATTGATCAGTCTTTAGAGTATTTCATTTAGATTAATTGTTTAGTCTATGAGGTGTCAGCAACACGGTGAAAAATGGCCACCATAGTTTCTCAGAGCCCAAGGTGACGTCTTCAAACTGATCTTTTAAAATGAAGACTGTAAAAGCCAAAGATGCTCATTTTTCAGTGACTGTGAAGGAAACAGCAAATCTTAGCGTATCAGAAACTGTAAGCTGCAAATGTGAGATATTTTAACTTGACAGAAGGGGAAAAGATCTCAGTAAAAAATGTTTTAGTGTGTAAATTAAATGAAATGTTATCCTTGGAAGCAGATACAACTGTTAAAAGTGCTTTTTTGGGGGGGCGCCTTGTTAGCTCAGTCGGTAGAGCTGGTGCCCCATGTGCAGAGACTGTGTCCTCGCTACAGCGGACCAGGGTTTGATTCCACCTTGTGCCCCTTTGCTGTATGTCATTTTCTTCCATTTCCTGTCTAATTCTTCAGCTGTCCGATCAAAAATGAAGGCACAAAAGTTCAAGATGCTTGTTTGTGCTCCTCACAGGCTGAAATTGTGCCTGACATCATTATGAAAGGATGTCTACAGAGAACATTTTGTTATTGCAGAGTTTGTTTAACCAGAAACAGCTGCTATGTGGCGCCAAATCCACCAGACTTCACTGAAAAAACTGCAATCTTAGCAACTTCATTCCAACTGGAGAGAAACAAAAGAAAGGTCACCAAAACCACCTAGACTTCAACCCTCCACTGTTCCAACAATCGTAAACTTTGGTTTGGTTGAAATAAACCTTCAGTCTAACAAGTGAGATGTTCAGTTTTTCTCATTCTATGTAACTGCTTCAATAAGGAGACACAACTGTTGTAGCTGCTATGATCTCTTCTTTTATTTTCCAGAACGTGACACCTAAGCAGCTTGTTAGAGAGCAATCTTCTTGAACTGTAGGTCAAAAGAAAGACACAGATGTTTAAATTAAGAGATGACAAGCAAATGCATGAAACATATTGATTTTGTTTTGTGAGGTAAAATTGCTCCCTTATGCACGTTA
The DNA here is from genome assembly GCA_029783665.1 of Naso thynnoides. NCBI lineage: Eukaryota > Metazoa > Chordata > Actinopteri > Acanthuriformes > Acanthuridae > Naso > Naso thynnoides. The sequence continues at coordinate 15,746,981 of JAQLOL010000025.1, forward strand.
GTGTCTTCTACTTGCTGTGCCGGCAGCAAAGTATTTAAATGATGTTTACTTAAAGATTAATGTCTGTAAAAGAACTGATCATTTGTGCAAGTAACAGATCTCATTTACCGTTGGGGCAGCGAGTGTTTACGAGTCGAGGCATTCAGCAACAAGTCATGTCTATGTAAATGTTATAACACACCCATAATGATGCATTATTTTAAAGGTTAATTTAAATCTCATCAGCAGCATCTGTGGCTAAATTCAGTAAAAGGCTACAAATAAGCATTACGCGTTGTTAAAATGTAATCAGCATCGGGTGAACCAACAAACAGAAGGAAACCGATCAGGTCAGACCTCCAACCATATTCAGTGTGGGCAGCAGCCATATGTGTATATCTGTGTTTAGCTGTTGTTGATTTGTTTATGTGTTGGTAAGTGTAGGAGTCGGTGTGACTGCAAATTCTCTGACTCACCGAACAGACGGAGAAACCACAGAGAAACTCCTAGGTGATTTGTCAATTTTTACGTAGGTGTTTGTCTGTCTGTCGTCTTCTTCTGCTCTGTCTTTCTCTCTCTCTGTCCTCTCTCTCTGACACGTGTGTCTTCATGTAATCGTAATCGTAATCTGTTGAGAATTAGAGATCGAAAACCCATTTACAGAGGTTACCTACGTAAAGTCAGCCTATTTGTCTGCTGTGAAATCGAAACCTTACCCTCTGTCGCTCCTCTTCTCTTCTCTCGCTCTTTCCCCCCTCTCTCAAACTGTCTCTCCCTCAACCTCTCTCTCATGAGGTCACATCTCCACAATGGAGGAGTGATAAGAGGGGAGATAAGATGATTGGGAAGAAATGAGGGAATTTGTTAAAGATAGAGAGATGGACCGAGACGTCATTAGTGAGGAATAAAGAGGAGGCAAAGTGTTAAGGTGAAGCCACTTTTGATGAAAGATGAGGAGCAAGGCCACAGAGAGGTGTATGTTTAGTTTTCTGTTTTTGTTGTTGAGTTCTTTGGATGGTCCAAGCTGTGGTGGGGTAACAATATAACAGAGCATATGCACCTGAACAGTTGAACTTAAAGCAGTTCTACTTAGCAAGTCTTTATATATTTTATCTTGGTTCAATGGATTTTTACAGCAGAACGATAGAACAAGTCAGTGTGGATGTTGTTTTCTCTGCTCTGCTCTTTGTGTGTGTTGGTTCACCAACTTTTTTCCTGTAATGACAAAGAAATGACCCGCCCTTCTTCCCCTCTGATTGGCTAGTACTAGCTGTCTTCATAAGCTGGACTGGTTAGGTTTAGGCATGAGTTGTAAGATTGGTTAGGTTGATTTAAGAATGTAAGAGGCAGAGTAGGCAAGCTATTCCTTCGCCATCCAAGGAAAAGAAATATTGGTAGGTGGACTGTCTCGACGTGGAGTTGAAGAGCAGTGGAGAGAAAAATGCGCAACTCCAAGTGACACACAGGAGAGACTCTAAAATGAAACTGTTATATAAAAAGTTAGATGACAAAAGCTTATTTTCTGTGTTCAATTAAAGAGCTCGTTCCAGACCTGCTCGACATGAAAAGTGCCCTTTGCTGTGGTTTTTCTTGCCATATAAAGTTAAATTGTCTTGACTTAACCTGAAGTTTGGAGCTAGTGTTTTAGGAAACTTTTTAATCACACACATTTCTTGTAATGAGATATTACAGTTAACTGTTGATGATGTCAGCCTAATAACATTTGATTTCATTTGTCGGTGAGAGATATTTATTAAACTATATTGAGTTGTGTCTGAAATCATTTCCTTTTTAAAATATATTGTACATTACCAGTACATTTACTTGCTGGCTGACATTTGATTGATCCCACTTGTACCCACTGGACCCACTGAGGGTCCGAGCGGGATGTTTATGCTCTTTATCTGATGCAAAAAAAAGATCTCAAACTGAATTAGAAAGTTGTGTCCATAGCATGAACTGAACCGTCCTACAATGCAAAAATTATGTTTGCGACACACGTATTACAAAATAATGCTTCATCATTGTCTAAATTCTAATTTTGCTAATTAATTGCTGAGTGACTATTATGCAGAACGCACTGGATAAATAAACAAGAGTTATTTCAGACACATTTCCAAGATGTGGTGTAAATAAATCACCCTGTTTGGACTCTCACCACAGTCAACTCCACTTAATGGTGTTGTAGTAATCGCAGTGTTAATTGTGTCCATATCATCCACTCCTACATCAACAGGGCAGCAACATTAGGCAGCAAATTGTCTATTTCATCTGAGTCTCTGTGATAGTTCATTTAGTCTGCGAGTATAGACGAGGATACCAAACGCGTGTTGTCATTGACATAAAGTCACATTCATGGTGTCAAATTAGGCAGAAATCTAAATATTTTTATTTGATGGAGGGTCTCAATGCAAAGGAATCATCCAGTCCTATCTTATGCCACGTTTAGCAGGTGGCATATATGAGCCCTGAACAAAACACCACTTAATGTTTCCTTTAAAACAATGTGGAGTATAAACCCTGTCAAATTGGAGGGGAAGCACAGTGTGTTGACAAGCTGAAACAGAAGGATGAAGAAGAGATTCAGCTGTGTGGAAGAGCTGGAAAAAGTGTGTTTGGAAGCCTGTTTCACACGAAAATGGTGCTTTCAAATTATATCTGCACTAGTGTGGTCATGGGTAAAGTGAAAAAGAGAGTGAGAGATATGAAAAGATGTGTTGGAAGGGGGGTGAGAGTGTTATTAAATGATGTGTGGCGACCAAAGGGTGTGTGTATGGGGGTGGTGGTGGTGGGCTTTGAGGATTTATGGTGAGAAATAACACAATGTAAGTGTGCGAAAAGAGAGAAGAGCCCAGGATGATGGAAAACAGGATTAGAGAGGCAACGCCGCAGGGCAGTGGTTTGGGCCTGTAGCTGTGTGAGTGAGAAAAGTGACAAAAAAAAGGGCCAGCTAAGTGAGAGAGAGAAATTGTGGGATACCAGGAGGAAAGAGAAAAGAGGTATAAATGAGTCAAAGGTAGGGAATCAGAGTGGATTAGCTGGAGTGAAGGGGGATGGAGGAGAGACAGAAAGTCAGTGTAACTGTAACAGAGTCTGACACAAAGCTTCGACCTAAGCTAATAGCCTGTCTATTAATATCTCCTGCTAATGACTGCCACTCCCTGTCACAGAGTGGCAGAGAGTGTAATTCTTATTCATCAGTTTTTAACTTTTACTTCCTGGATAATGATCCTAATAAAGTCTTTAAATATGGAGGAGAACAGAGCGACCTGCTGTGTGATGTCATTTCAAAATGACATACAGGCTGCAGTAGCCTGGGAGGGCCGATGAGAAGTAGGCTGGAAAAGTTGCTGGTTTGAGTCTGTAGATTGGCACAAAACATATAAGAAAGGAAAGCAAAGGATTCATCAGCATTAGACTTAGAGCAGCACTGAGCTAAAGGAACAGCTTGGCAGATTTGGATTTTCTCACTGAGAGTTAGAAGAGAAACTTGATACCACTATCATGTCTGTGTGACTTTTGATGATTATCTTAGCTTAGCATAAAGACTAGAAACAGGACAGAGCCATACAACCTATATCTTCTTGTTTACAGTGTTGGCACTGAACTTAGCTCATCAGCATTTTTTTTCAGAATGAAAAACTTCTAATTTAGAAAAACACAAGGAGCTGCATTGATGGGGGAATGTTGCCTTGATGCAAACAAACAGTATGTAATATTTTTACATTAGTATGTCTAGAAAGACTATTTTTTTTAATATTCTTTGTTGATTTGTTAACCTCAAACAATTCCACCAATGTTTTAAAAAGTTGTAACTCAAAGTAATCCTGCATTTCCTTTTGTTGCCTGTCAAAAACTCTTAAGGTTTGCTTGAGGGACCTCTCACAGCAGAAATTGCATATCAAATGTTAAAGTAATACATCCATCTACTTGTGAAACTACAAGCACAGCACAGCAGTTGTGGAAGAATTTTACAACTCTAAAAAGCCATCAAAAAGACGATCATTTTGTCTCTCATCTTGATGATCACCATATGAGGAATGTAATTTGTTTATTCCCTTCACGAAGTGTCAAAAATGTGTGCTAGCAATTCTTTGATTTGCCAGCACATCTGTTTAGATGTTGTTGTGTAGCATTGAGAAAAAGTAGAGCTGGGCTTAACTCGTGCCAGATGTTTGTTTTTTGGTGTTGCTGCATTCATGCCTTGTTTTGTGGAATCAAAGAAGGGTTCAGTTTTTTTCACACAGTGGTTATGTTGGTCTCATGCACTTTGCACACTTATAGTTTTTCCTATATTTCACATTTTTCTTCCCTTCCGGTTTAATTCTACTCCAATGTGCTTCATTAAAGATATTTTAAAATACTTCTCGCCTGACTTCTCAGGCTCATTAATTCCTTTTCAATTACAAACAGCACAGAAAACCCTGGAGACGTCTAATTCAGTCAGTGCAGGTAATCAGTCAGTGTGAATGAGATGCTGATAGTTGTTTTTTATAGTGTTACATCAGCACGCTGCATCAGGCTACACATCTTTGCAAGCAACAAGTTCAGATTGTTCCTTCATGAAAACCTACAAATTTTGGAGAAAAATGAAACACAAGTGCAAAATGTGAGAGCCACACTACACTTAGTTTTTCATTATTTGATTTATTCCTACTGCCTCCTCTGCTAAAAACACTGCAGACCTCAATTGATTTCTAGGTCACAGACTGGAGGAAGAAAAACAGAAAAGGCATGGGTGCACAAATTGAGAATTAAGAAATAAACAATCTCTCCTTTGTTTCTGTAGATGTGTGTGAGTCGGCCTCTCAGAAAACCATGACCCCAACAGACAGACAACCCAAATCTATAGACAAACCAAAGCAAAATGCTTCCGGCAGTTAATTAAATATAGATTTTAAAGCTTAAAACAGGCATCTATGTATTGTTTTGTGCATAAAGTGTTGGTTTCAGAATATTAAAACAATCCCATTGATGGAAAGAATACAATGTTTTGGAGGCATTATGTGTTTTGTCATTTTTCTCAATAAACAGCTCAAATTCCTCGCAAAAGCAGAACAGTCATGTGTTCAATATGTGTCCCAAAAACTTAAACATGCAGATAAGATCAACTGCAACTACCACAGAAGCTATGATCAACTATTACAAAAGCTTTGTAATGACACAGAAAGCACTTAAATTAGTAAGAGACTGCAGAGTGTGAGCATTTTTGCAAAAATGGTGGAATATTCCTTTAAAAGTGTGCTGATCTGACAGGGCTGCTCAGTTAGCAGCTGTAGACTGTGGCTGCTGGAAAGTTCAACGCTCATGTAGACCTGTGTGTGTTTAATTGCATGTAGCTGAGGCGAGCTGAAATAGCTCTCAGCAAAAAGTGAAAAAGACAAGAAAAATAAAAGCTTAATTCGATTTTCCCCGGTGAATTAAGCAGGTAAACAAATAGATGCTTTTATTCTCAACATTAGTGCACAGAATCTGTGATTGCAAAATGTGAAATTGCACATGGTCCAAGAAGAAAAACTGCATAATCAGTGAAAGGATAAATGCTAATAAACAGTGACCAATAAGAGTGTATGCACAACCTCCTTTTCTTTTTCCCTTGATTTATTTGCATTCCCATCTCCCATCTTCTACACAATCCCTGCTGCTTGTCATTGTAATTCCCAATTTATGCCTCCTCACATCCTTCTCTTGCATTCTTTTCTTTCTCCTTAGTTTCTCCTACTTATAAGGCCAAGATGTAGAGATGTAAAACAGTCCAGTCAGTGTAACATGTATTTGTTAAGTAGGATGTCTTTGCTCATTCAAGCGACATTGTACACAACTCACATTGAAATTGAAGACTTCAGCAAAAGATGCAGGTTTGAATCCTCTCATCAGGCTTCGTGGGAAAGCTTCATCCTCTGACAACCAGTTGGAAATGTCTTTAATAATGGAGGGCCTTGATTGACTTGCACCGCAGAAGCTGGATGTAAGAGTGTGGAGATGAAAATCCAAATCTCTCCTTCCTCTCTCCTCCCTGGCAGTCAGGACTGCCTGCCTGTCTCCCTGTATTTCTTCAGCATTTCTCTGCCTGAAACATCTCCCCGTTGATCTGACCCTTGACACACACATGCGCGTGTGCAGAAAACAGGGTGTGCAAAAGCCAAAACACACACACACACACTTCAGTGCATCTCTGGCTCTCTTGCTGCCCGCTTTGCTCCTTGCACAGTGGTTATGTAAAGACAAGACGAGTGCGTTTGCGCCGCCAGCCCTCATGCAAACACATGCAAAATACCATACATACAGCTACACCATCGCATCGTTGTTAAATGATGCATTTAGTCCTCTGTAATGGACAACAAGGGAAGCAGCGAGGTGTATAAATGACATCACATGGGCGCGGTTGCACTGGGAAGACATGATGATGTGACATCACTGCTCCTTCTCTGCCATAATGACCTCACAAAGAGGAAGGGAGGAAGCAGAGAGGAAAGTAAACAAGTCAAGAGAAAGAGAGACGAGAAACAAGGGGGTAATAATGGGAAGGCAAAGGCTTGAAGGCTGACAGCGCGCATTCATACCCAGCAGCAGGTCCAAAGTGTTATGCTTCTTACTCCTCTGAAGTGTCTTATTTAGTATTTCACAACAGAAAAAAATTTGTGCTTGTGTGTGTGTGTGTGTGTGCGTGCGTGTGTGTGCGTTTGTGTAAGAGACGTGTGTCTTGACTGGCTGCAGCTGCATTCACTGGCATGACAACCTTCAGTGTCACCAGGGTGATGTCTCACACACACACACATACACATGCCTGCCACATATAAATTGACAGCAGTCTGTTCCTTGTTACAACTAGCATGACTCTCTCTCTCTCTCTCTCTCTCTCTCTCACACACACACACACACACACAAACTGAGCATTAGCCAAGCTTGAAGGCATGTGCCGCTGGAAACATCAGCACAGTCAGCTTCACCCTCCCCTTCACTTTCCCACTGACCTCTCTGGCCTCTTGCTCTGTCTCTTTCTCCCTCCCTGACCACCCTCGTTTCCTCCATCCATTTCTCGCTCTTTTGTGTCACACGTCACTCAGTCATCCTCCTTTTTGTATCTCTAATTTCACCCCAGCATCTTTTTTTCTCTCTGCAACACCCAGATATTTTTGCTCGGGGTCTGTTTCTTCTTTCAGCACACAAACAAATACGAGATCAGCGACACAGTGGCATGCGCACACAGAGACACACAACATAAACAAGGATTTTAATTTGTGTGTTTATGCAAAGCCAGCATTTGCTATTCAAACCAGCCGACCACAACCAATTACAACCAATCCAATTACTTTCTACATGCAACACTTGATATCAAGAAAAGGTTACTTAGACCTCAGTGAACAATACAGCGATTTAAGCAAGCACATGTGAACAATTGTTTGTGCACGTGTGTATGGGTGTGCGTGTGTGTGTGTATGTGTTTGTTGACCTGCAGGTTATTCTCTGGTTGGCTCCTCGTCATGTCTGATTGGCTGCCTGCCGGTTTCATCACATTGCACCAGAAACCGAAACAGACCTCATGGCCTCTCACCCACAGGTCTCTCTCTCTCCCTCTCTCTCCCTCCCTCTTTCTCTCTCCCTCTCTCTCCCTCCCTCTCTCTCTCCCTCCCCCTCTCTCTCTCTCCCTCTCTCTTCCCATGTTGGCTGACTTTGGTTTCGTCTGGCAGGCCGAGCTGTGGGGAAGCACTTTGATTGAAGAGACAGAACAAAAGCTCATACTGCCATCTTTGAAGCAGCTGTCCTGTGCATGAGTTTCTCTCTCTCTCTCTCTCTGTGTTATACACACACACACACACACACACACACATACACACGCACACACACACACACACCTTGACACACTTAAACAAACACACATCCGTAGACATACATATAAAGACAAGTCAGCCTACAGGAGCGGCTGTAACACCTACAAAGTGTGGATATAACCTGTCTGCGGCTTATAAACAAACGTCCCTTTCCATACACACACACACACATGCACACGCACACACAAACACACAAACACACCATCTGCTTATCATCCCTTTGTAAACAGCTAACGTGGATACTAAAGCTTTACAGTACCTTTCCCTGCACAAAATCCAAAAGCCCATGGTGATTAAATGTTTTTTGTCCTTCTTACATGAAATTGTTGGCATTTTTTCATGAAAACTCATTTAGGATTTTCTCTATATTAACTAATTAAATGATAAGAAATCACTGATCTTGAGAAAATAGGACAATTTATAACTACATCTGAATAACAAAAAATCTCTTTTAAAATTTTTTTTTGTTACAGTTTTTTGGAAATTGAATTGAGAATCTAGATATAGATTGAAACAAAAATAAATCATAAATACCTCAGTGTTAGTATTTGAGGTTATGATGTGAGACACAAAATACTAAAATTTTCCT